>JANSVA010000005.1:26743582-26762611 GCA_025504915.1 Erythroxylum reticulatum | reverse complement strand
TAGCAAAGGAGTCGGTAATACTCTTCATCTTGTTTATGTTTTTATTATCCTTATACCATATCATGTATGGATTGGCACGATGATTTGGATTTATTGCTTCCCCAGGAAAAATGCTTTCTTAAAAGTTTTGAAATCTACTGTTTCTCCAAATATAGCATGCTTTTTTTTCCCGATCCAACAGGGTACTCATAAACTAGTAATATATTAGCCCGTTTTAATTACTCTTAATTAACTTAACATTACATGTGAAGGGAATTTCCTCTTTATGTTGAATTGATTTGATGAGAAACTGGAAGGATTGGGAAAAGGAAATAGGAAGTATCGTGTATCAGTTCTCACATGCTTAGTCCAAATCTTTATCCTACTACTGGGATATGATGTGTATCACATGTGATTATCGATATACGTACCTATGTTGGAAGAGGGTCTACAAAATTTTCACGTTTTACTATGAATATAACATATCCGAAAAGGTTCAGGTTTACAAGAGATACGTGATTTGGGAGTAGGCACTTAAGCTCATAGACCAAGAGTCCTTTCCTCATTTGGATTGTAAGACTCATTCCTTCTTACTCTTTTATAATTCCTCAGTAGTGATGGATATGGACTATTTACATTTGTTAATGTATATTGTGTATCTTTGAATAAGTATGCTGAAATCATCCATTTGATTTCTCCATATTCTCTATTCCTGCATTAATCACAATTGTTGTTTGATACTCAAATAAGGTTAATTAGGGAGAAGGGGGTAAATTGATTTAGGTTTATTCTGTTATTTTCAAGATTTTTTTTCTTGATTATCTATCTTCCTAAGCTTCCTTACTTCTTGCAGGGCATTTACATCAGTCGAGTTAAGAAAGAAACTATGTGGGAAGAAATTTCCTCCTCATCTTGTGGAGGCACTAGTGACTGATTGAACTAGTGCCTCCACATCAAGAATCAAGCACTAGTGAGTGATTCTTGATATGGCGTACAATGCATCTAATAATGAAATGGTGCAAACTCAAACTTTGGTGAAGAGTGCCATTGTTCAAGTTGATGCAGCACCTTCCAAGTAGTGGTATTTTATGCTGTGACCTTTCTTTCCTTAATTGCTTTTTATGAAATGTCACTTGATGTTGGTTGTTTTGCATTTCTTCACCATGTTGATATACTTCATGTTCTCTATTTTATGAAAATGTTCAATGAATCTTTGAAGGAGAATAAAGTACAAAATCTTTAATTGATTGTGGGTTTCTTTTTGGTTATTGTTGTCTAAATCCTTTACTACCTCATTTCTTTATGTTTTCTTATATTTTGGTTATCCTATATGTTGATATGATGCAAGCTTATGTCAATTTCTGTTTTAACATTTTGGTACGTTGTTTTCCTTGCAGAGGGATGCTGAAAAAGTTTGCCACTTGATTAAGACTATTCCTATGGATGGGTTGGATACAAGGCAACGTTGTTTGTGTGCAGGAAGTACTTCTTCTTTTGAAGTTCTTTCTAATGAATTTAGAAGCGCTAGCAATAGTGTTAACTTTACTAATTTGAGTCTGGCATCACGAGATAATGTAAAAATCTTAAAAATAAACTTATTCTAGTTCGTTGGTTTTTGATTGTTATTGATGATTCATAACATTCATTCTTTTTTCATACTGTTTCTTACCTCGTGTTTGGTTTGGAAACTTCTTCTCAATATAGGCCCTTGAATGCTTCCTACATTTTTAATTATTCAAATTAATGATATACTAAAAAATTATTAAAATTGATGATATACATGAATAATTATTAAAATCAATGATATACAAAAAATTGAAGAATTATTAAATAAATAAAATTGAATAGTTATTATACAAATAAGATTAAAAAATTGTATTTTAAACAATAATTATTAAATTTAAAAAATTATTAAATTAAAATGATTTTCAAAAAAATGGAAAAAATAATAATGTCACATTTCGCGATGCCTTAAAAACGTTGCAAAATATGACTTTCTATGACGTTTCCAAAAACGTCGCGGAATGTGACTTTCCGTGACTTCCAAAAACGTCACTGCAAGATTAAACATCACAGAAAGACCTATCTTTTAGTGATATTTTTAAAACGTTGCGTAATGTTCATGTTTTCCATGACGCTTTATGGGACACGTTGTAGAAATCTTTTGCCTACACCACATTCCACAATGTTTTTTGTGACATTTTTAAAATGTCGCAAATTATATTCTGTGATATTTTTTGACATTTTGTGGTGATGTTAAATTTCGTGAATTATGTGTATTTCTTGTAGTGCATATATAGCGCAAAAACCTTAGTTTTTATTATAAAAGCATATGAGTAGAGGGAGAAAGTCGATTTTCTAAGTAATTTTGAGTCGTAAGACACATAGAGATGCGACAGTTCTAATGAAGGGACAAGGAAAATACAAAGATAGCGTTAAGAGATCCGATAGAGAACTTGTAAGAAAATTTATTAGAAGAAAAGAGCATATTTATAATTAGAATTTCTTTGTTTTCTAGTTTTTCTTCTGCATATTTGTCATTAATTTTGTTTTCTATAGATAGGAGCTAAACTAGTTTAGTGTCTAGGTGTGATGAACCTTAGGTAGTGATAATCTTTTATCTAATGCAATTTTATTGATTGATTTATTGTGATTCAATTATGTGTTTTGTTCTTGTTATAATATATCTGGAATATTAGTGTATGATTTGATTTCATATGATTAATATTTAGAAATCCTCTTGAATGAATAGATCTACCATAATTGGAAGCAACTGTAAGCAAACATAGAGATAGGTAGACATAAATTCTCTAGATTAGAGCCAAACCTAATAGCAAAATCTATAAATTGATAATGCAATCCTAGGGTTTTTAACTAAAAATATTTTTGTTAATTAACTGATGGATTAGTTGTTAATAGTCTTGAGAAATATGTTAACATAAGATAGGAATTTCCAATAATCAATAATATAATTGCATGATAGAGGGTTAATAATTAAGGATTTTTAGGGGATTTATTACCTAGATACTATTATTTGATGTTGATTCTTCTTAGTATTTTCTTGTTACAAGTTCAATATTGTTTTAATGTGTCTGATATTTTGTAGGACTCTACCTATAAAGGTCCATAAGAACTTTTGTAAGTTCAAGGTAGTCAAACAAAGGACAAATTTGGTAATAAGTGGCAAAAGGTAACTTACTTAGAAGTCATGGAACCAACGGTAAGACTACAAATACCTAATCTGTATAAGCCACCTTGACCATAAAATGTATATCGAGCTAACGGCATTAAACAGACACTACATGGGAGGCAACTTATGAACTAGTTTAAGTTTTATTTTTAATTTTGATTTCATTTTACTTTTATCTTCATGTTAGAATAGGATTTTATTAAGTATTGATGCATTTTAGGTTAGAACATTAAGCATCCTAATGAATTTGTGCATAATTATGGTGTCAGGGTATGCATGTCAAGAATTTATAACTTTGATTGCAATATTTCTTTAGTTTATTAATCTATTTTGATGTTGCACACATTTACAAAGAGTTACATGCTCCTTAGAAAAAGTTATGTAGATTTTCACGATTAGATACACACTCATGTAAGTCTGCAGAAGGTTATATGTCAACAACCTATACGGTTAGCTACACGGTCGTGTAGTAGACCGTGAAAGTCTGCGAAAACCCTTAAATTTGCCCTATTCCCTTATTTTTCTCATTTTCTCTTTTCTATCTCACTCTCTCGCTATCGCCTTTTAATCTCCCGAGCTAGTTTTTTCATTTTTCTTACAAATTTTGACACCCAAGTAAGTATTCTTATCCATTTCACTTGTTTATGCTTAACTAATAGGGTGTTTTGCAAATTTTAGGGATTTTAGTCCAAAAATGCTAGATTTAGGATTTTGAGATTTTGCATAATTTTGCATGATTTTATGATTAAGTGTTGCTTAATAGTTGAATTTTGTCCATATGTATTTGATTTATTACTTCAATTTGATGAATTTTTTAAAAAATATTTTTTGGTGAATTACATGAAATTTCACTTGGAATTGCAAATTTGTACAATTTTGCTCACTAATTGTTAAATTGTAATAATTTTGCATGAAATTAGGTTTAATTAGTTATTAATTCAAGTTGTGTCTTAGTTAATTTCATTTTAATTTTGATTCTTACCTAACTTTAATGTTTAATTTTGCTAATTTTGAGCAATTGTTAAATTAGGGTTTTTAATTTCAGTTGTAGAGCTAAATTTGTAATTAAAGAATTAGGTTAGTTTTATTTATTAATTACAATAATTTTAATTTTATGATTAGTTAGGTTATTAGTTAATTTCTAGTTATTTTTATTTATTTATTTGTGATAATTTAGTTTTTTATTTTATGTCATTTAATTTTCGTTGTTAGTTCATTTTCACATTTAATAATTTAGTGAGCATAAGAAATAAGTGTAGGGAAAGGATATTTTCCTAAATTACATGTGAAGTTCTCACATTTATTTAAAGTTTCAGGCACAATGACAAGACCATGACGTGTAAAAGAAGTACCTAATAAGTGAAAATGAGGGGAAGTGTCATTTAGAGACCTGAGAGGAGCTCGCTCAGTCTACCCACTTGAGCGACCTTCAATGCTAATGTTTAATGCAGCAACATATGAGGAGCAATATCAAAGGCTCAAGGATAAGACATTCGTCACAAGCTGTAATATTGATTGGGAGTTGTTAGGGCTAGTTAGTTTGGTCTAGTAAGTTTGGGACCTTATCAATGTTAGAGTCTAGGTTTAGTTTTTTGACATTGTGGGGACCTCCTACTAGGAGTTAACACTCAAGGTGCTCTCCACATTCTTTTTGGAGAATGTGGAGAAAGGAAGACATGACGGGGATCGACTGAACACCATTCAATTCCAGCTGCTAGGGGCGATGATCCAAATGATTTATTTAGAATTCTTTGTCACGATGGAGCAATACGACGTAAAGTTTATGGGAGCGCAAGCATACTTAGACTTAGGGATAGATTTCCCGTATGGTATTTCTTCGTAGTAGTTTTGGAGTACAATTAGTGATTACTGGAATTACTACCCTAGCAAATCTAAGGAATCATTATTATGGAACTCAACACTTAGATATATTTATGGAATTCTAAGCCACACATTGAGCTGATAGGGTGATAACCATGACATTATAAGGAAGTTGGATGTGTTTTATTTTTGGAGTATAAGTGATAGGGTACCAATTCACTTAGGGCATGTGTTAGCCCAATTTATCTCGCTTCAAAACAAGCAAAAAAAGATCGACATGTGTATATGACCTTAAATGTCTAAACTTGCACAACAAATGGGGGTCTTTAATAGATTAGTGCCAATGCAATTAATGGGCACCATGGCAGCATTAAAACTTGACATAATGAAGCATATGCCCAAGGTGAGTGGACAGTAGGGATATATGGACAATATTTACAAATTAATTAGAGTTTTCGACAAGCTAGCAACATCAAGAGGAGCTAGACAGGAGTCGCACATAGCGAAGCAGTCACCACAGCTGCATTCATCACCATCCTTGATGGGAAGAGTAGCACACGAGGAGCATAATATGGAGGTATCTATGGTGTGAACACCAAATCCAGATAAACTAGAGATAGCTTGGCTAGAGAGATGGTTGGGGCAATTCATGGATACTTATCGAATTATCAGAGTACAATAAGTGGAGGTGGTAGAGTAGATAGGCAAGCTTAAGACCATTATTAGCTGGATGGGATATCTATTATTCCTAACGGCAAGCCATCAGTGTATAATTTTTCAACTTCCATCATCTGACGTAGGTGCGTCATCATCAACTCCTCCACATTTTGAAGATTTGGCTCGATGACCCTCCATCAATGGATAGGCTAGAGTCATAACAAGATAGAGACATTTAAATTTGGTTTTTCTTTTCTTTTTCTCTCTTTATTTGTGTATTTTTTATTTTCTTTTTGTTGTTATTTATTTTGTTTAAACATTAATGCAATGTATTTCCATTCATTTAATTTCCTTATTTCTTAGTTATCTTTGTTATTTTTATTCCCTTTTATCTTTTCATCCCTTTTTCTTTATATTTTGCACAAAGATGGTATCTAGTATTGGATGGATCCTGATAGGCATAGTTTATCTTATGTTTTGATAGGCATAGTTTATCTTATGGATCTAATGTCACGATTGTGACACACGATCTTGATAGGTTCTTACTAGATATGGGATTTTTCATTTATTTTGAAGTTGGAGGCATTTTTGGAACCAAATGACGATGGTAACTAGAATTAACCCTAAGATCCTCAGCTACCATAAAAGACTATAAAACACTCCAAAAAAGACAGCCACTCTTTTGTCAAATTTGTATCAAGCAAGGAGGATAAAGCATTGGAGAATTTCCAGATTTCTAGATTCAGTCCAAATCAAGTTTTTCTTTCTCTCCTTTTTATATTTTCCTTAAACTTTATCTGTAAACTGGATTTGAAGATGATGTTTACATTTATGAAGTTCTAATTTTCTAGATTAGGATTTGTTCTTCAGTTGTTTTGTAAATTGATTTTTATTAATTTCAATACAATATTCTGGTGTTGTGATATTTGTGTATTTTAATACTTCAAAAATAAATTGAGAGAGTAATTAGAAAGGAATCGAATTAGTTTAGGCAACAAGAGTTAGCGACTTAATAGGTCACATAAATATCAAATTGATAATCATACAAAGAGAGATCTTGTGTGGAAACTCAGTTAATTTGATAGATCACTTAATAACTAGTTGAAAACATTAGGAAGTTTTTGTGAATCGAGAGATTGTAAGATCTTTAAGTTCATAATCAATTAGGGTTAATCAATTAGGTCTTAAGAGAGAGTAATCAAACCTTTCGAAAATCTAGTATGAAAACCTAATTAAATCAATAATGGTTAAGGGAGAAAAATAATGATACAATAAATCCTAAGCTTCGTCCTTGATTATCCTTACATAATTATGGCAGCTTAATTGTTAGTTGGTTACTTAATTTCAATTGATTGCTTTAATTTTTGTTATTTACTTTCATTGAAATCACATTTTAATACCTTAGACAAAGTTAGGTTCTCTTAGTTTTAACTAGTTCCTCACGGTATCAACACCTTTGATACTACAAGTTTATGATTCGTATACTTGCAAATATTGAGGATTTTATTATAGGTAAAACTTGTTCAATAAGTTTTTGGCATTGTTGTTAGAGAATTAGTTTAGGACTATTTGAATTTCTTCATTTTAAGGAATTTTTTCCTTTCTTGTGTCCGTGTGACTATATGAACATAAGAATTACTCAGAGTTCAAGACAGATTGAATATACTTCAACATTTGGTATCGTGAGACAAGAATGAGCAATTCAAAGAGCCAGATGTTAAGAGAAGAATAATCGAAAAATTACGAAAGAATTTAATCAAAGGGACCAGCAACAAACCCTTATAGATTTCATAAGGCTAGGGTTCAAAGCTACATAGTAAAGCATCACTTGACAACCGATGCAAACCTCATTTGTAATAAAACTAGCATTGCTGAATATACTATAAAACAATTTGCAATTCTTTGAGTTAGCGAACAAGGATCCTAATGCATCTAGTGAACTTTTTAGAGATATTCGAAACCTTCCGATATAATATGCCAGAAGAAGTTATTAAGATGTGACTCTTTCCTTTTACCCTAGAGAATAGAGCCAAAGCATGATATCACCCCTTAACCCAACAAACATCATTCCATAAGAGTAGTTAATGTGTGCATTTTTAGACAAGTACTTCCTTTTGAAAAAGACGACAAGGTTAATAAAGGAGATTACAAATTTCCAAAACAGCGATAGGGAGTCACTTTTTGAAGTGTGGGAATGTTACAATGATTTGTAAAGGAGATTCCATGATTTTATATATCATTTCATTTATCCACCACTAAGATTCATGTAAATAATCATGAATCAAATAACTTTTTTTTTATGTTGTAACGTAGGCAAAGGTTAAGGCGAGATGTTACTGGGTAATGTAGCATAAAATTCATTAAAGCTAGTGAAGCAAGAAAAACACTCAATGTAACATCAAATGGAAAAACTAACACTCACTCAAAACTAGGTATTATTCACTATGATGAATGCAAAAACTATGTTCATAGCTTAGATTCAAGCCTTCACACAATAAACCATATGAAGCAAACTCACTCACAAAAATTGATGATAAACAATACATTGTAACCATAGTGAGTGATCCTTCAAAAAAGAAAAGAGTGGAGCAATGGGAGTTAAAGATTCAAAACATCAACTCCTATGTTACTTAGCTATCTAATAACATGAGTGAGCAACAAGCTAGGAGTAATGGAACTATTCTATTAAGCACTGTTATAAACCCTTAGAGTTTGAATGCCATCACTCTTTGAAGTGGGAAGCAAGTGAAGTTTAGTGTTTAGGATGAGGAAGTATCTAAGGAGGAGATTGAATGCGATGAGTTGCCACCCACACCTATAAGGGTAAAGAATGCTGAAAGCTCTAAGGAGAGAGCATTATTAGCTGAGAAGGACTCCATATTTTTAAATTGCAAAGGAACAAATTCTGTGAGCAACCATGAATAAGCAACAGCAAGGGAGCATGTTGAGTCAAGAAAGCATGGAGCCTATAAAGCCAATGGTAAGGAGGTAAATCTTCAAGACCTTCTTTTTCCTAATTCATATTTGATGAACAAAAGAATGATTGAAACTAAGCATGAAAAAGATATTATTGATTTGTTTAGTAGGGTGGATGTCAATATTCCTTTGCCTAATCTTGTGAAACGGGTTCCTACTTATGCCAAATACCTTAAAGACCTGTGTACCCATAAGAGGAAGTTTAAGTCAAATGAAAGAGTTCAGGTAAGCTCAAATGTGTCTGCCCTATTTAAACCTCAAATCCTTGTGAAATGCCAAGACCTTGAATCCTTTACTATCCCTTGTACTTTAGGTAAAGTTACTATAGAGGGAGCTTTGTTAGATCTAAGGGTAGATATTAATGCCATGCCTAATTCCGTTTACACTTCATTAGGAGTCAAGACTCTTAAGTCTACCATTGTAGTACTTCAATTGGCTGATAGGTCTATTAGGTATCTTAAAGGCATTATAGAGGATATTTTGGTCCAGGTTAAGGATTTGGTTTTTCTTGTTGATTGTTATGTGCTTAACATGTCTTTTGAACTTGTTTACGACACCACACTTATTTTTATTAGACCTTTCTTAAGGACTGCAAACACCATGATTAGTATGAAAGAAGGCACCATCACAATGGAAGGAGGCGATCATAAAGTTTGTTTTAATATGTATGAGGCAATGAAACACCCTTATGAAGATTAGTAACTTTTGGGTGTTAACTTGATTGATATTGGTGTTGATGATGTTTGCTTTGAATTTGAATTGCAAGACGGTTCCTTTGGCTCTGAACTGTATTCACCTAATTCTACTAATAAGGAAGACACTGTTTCTTCATTTTCATATCTTTATTCTTTTCCCTCCACTTGCTCATGTGAAGGTGACATAACATGCCTTAATTGTGCAGTAGTTAATTGTGAGGTAGTATTATCATTGACTGACTCACATGTGAGTTCTATTCCTTCTATTGTCAGTGATGATACCTTTAGGGAAAGGTTTTCTATTAATATAAGGTGATTCTGGCATCGTGGACGTTGATATTGACGTGGCAATTAATGAAGTTGTTTCATCGCAATAAAAGTGTCTAACTAAAGATAACAAAGATGATCCACTTTCAGCTATTCCACCTGTTCATTTAATGCAAAGACACCTTGACTCTAAGGATTATTCTCAATCCTTTACATCTCCTGACTTTTCTACTTTTAATTCTTCTCATACCTTGAGATACATGGATGAGTTGTTGTCTAGTGATGATTCAAGTATGCAAAAGGATTTATTCAAGGTAGTTGCTGCTATAGATCAACCTAAGGTTAGTTTAACACTTGGAATAGATGGAGATCATAAAGCTGAATGCATGGAACCTGAACTAGCACTGGTTGAAGGAAAGTGGAGTAATCTGTTCTCTCTTGAACTTCATGAATTGATCCCTTCTGTTGTGCAACCTCCTAAGATTGAATTAAAACCCCTACCCTTACTTTAAAGTATGCTTTCCTTGAGTCTAATGAGCGATTACTTGTCATAATTTTTGATTCCCTGTCTAACGGTGAGGAAGAAAGACTACTTGCTATGTTGAGAGAGCATAGGAGGGCTATAGGGTGAACTTTAGCAGAAATACCTTGGATTAGTCTAGCTATTTGCACATATAAGATCCTATTGAGTGAGGGTTCTAAGCTTGTAGGACAGCCCTAAAGGAGATTAAACCTAACTACTATAGATGTGGTTAAAAAAGAAATCACCAAACTTTTGAGTGCTTGGATCATCTATCCTATATCTGACAGTGAGTGGGTTAGTCCGATACAATTAGTGCCTAAAAAGAGTGGGTCACTATGGTTAGAAATGATAAGGATGAACTTATTCCTAGAAAAGTGCAAAATTCCTAGCGTGTGTGCATAGACTACAGAAGATTAAACAATGCCACATGAAAAGATCATTTCCCTCTTCCTTATATTGACCAGATGCTTGAGAGACTTGTAGGCATTACTGTTTCCTAGATGGTTTCTCTAGGTACTTTCAAGTACCTATTGCACCAGAGGACCAAGATAAAACCACTTTTACATGTCCTTTTAATACCTTCTCTTATCGAAGGATGCCTTTTGGATTATGCAACGCTCTAGGGACTTTCCAACATTGTATGATGGCTATTTTCTGTGAATTTTTAGAAGAATACATGGAACTCATTATGGACGACTTCACTGTTTATGGTGGTTCTTTTGATAATTTCCTTACTAACCTTGAAAAGTTTTGAAAAGATGTATTGAAAATAATTTGATTTTAAACTTTGAAAAATGTCATTTCATGATCAATGGGTGCATAGTGCTAGTTTATTTGATTTCTAGCAACTGAATTGAAATTGATGAAGCTAAGATTGAGGTCATATCTTCTTTGCCTTATTTTGTTTGTGTTAAAGATATAACATCATTTTTGGGTCATGTAGTATTTTATGGGCATTTTATAAAATATTTTAACAAGATTTCATTACCTTTTTGAAAGCTTTTACAAAATGATGTAAAGTTTGACTTTAATTGTTCTTGTAGAGCTGCTTTTGATGAGTTAAAGTCTAAACTCATTTCTCCCCCTATTATGATTGACCCTGGTTGGAGCTTACCTTTTAAGCTTTCATATGATGCTTCTAATTGTGTTGTAGGAGCTATGTTTGTCCAAAGGGAGGAGAAGCTCTCAAGAGCCAATGCATATGCCTCGAAAATACTAGATGCTGCTTAAATCAACTACACAACAATAGAAAAAGAGCTATTTGCAGTAGTTTTTTCTTAGAAAAGTTTAGGCCTTATTTGTTAAATTCTCATGTGACTATTTTTACTGACCATGCAACTATCCATTATCTTGTCAAGAAACCACAATCTAAGCCAAGATTGATAAGATGGGCATTACTTCTTCAAGAATTTGACATTGAGATAAAGGATCGAGCTAGGGCAGTGAATCATGTAACTGATCACTTGAGTAGGCTACCAAAGGATACAAGGGGAGTTAACTCTTCTGAACTCACTTGTGATTCTTTTCCTGATGCAACTTTATATGCTTTAGTTTTTAAAGAGCCTTGGTATGCACATATTGTTAATTATCTCATGACTAGACTCACCTCTCCTCTTATGTCTAAATCGCAGGCACAAAAGCTCAGGGGCGAAGCAAGGCATTACATTTGGGATGCTCCTCATCCATGGTAGATGTGTAGTGACCGAGTCATAAAAAAGTGTGTGCCTAGTGAAGAATTCAATGCCATTATTTCAGCTTTCCATTCCATGGTTTGTGGAGGGCATTTCAGTGCAAGGAGAACATCTAGGAAAATTCTAAACTCTAGTTTTTACTGGCCAACCCTTTTTAAAGATTCTTTTACAATTTGTCAATCCTATGACAAATGTGAATGTTTTGGAGGGTTAGGTAAATGGCATGAAATGCCTCAACAGCCTTTACTGTTTTTGTGAAATCTTTGATGTTTGGGGGATTGATTTTATGGGTCCCTTTCTGTTTTACATATATCCTTTTAGCTATTGATTATGTGTCAAAATGGAGAGAGGCTATTCCTACTAGAAAAGATGATGCCCAAACAATGTCTATATTGCTTAAGTCCAACATTTTCTATAGGTTTGGGATTCCAAAGCTATGGTGAGTGATAGGGGTACACACTTCTGTCATAGGGTGTTTGATAATCTACTTTCAAATTTTGTTGTCATTTACAAAGTCTCCACTACATATCACCCTCAAACTAATGGTCAGGCTGAAATATCTAATAGAGAGGTGAAGCACATCTTAGAGAAAATAGCAAAGCCATCAAAGAAAGATTAAAGCTTGTAATTAAAAGAAACATTGTGGGCTTATTGGACTGCCTACAAGTTACCAATTGACATGTCCCTCTATGGCTTAATCTATGGAAAAGCTTGCCACTTGTCAGTAGACTTCAAGCATAAAGCATATTAGGCAGTCAAGTAGAGCAATATGGAGTTAGAATCTTCTGGGATGGGGAGAAAGATGTAGTTGCAAGAATTGAAAGAGTTAAGGCTAGAGGCGTACGAGAACTCTCGAATCTACAAGGAGAAACAAAGTTTGTTCATGATAAAGTTCTCTTAAGGAAGAACTTCAAAAAGGGAGGCAAAGTGTTATTGTTTAAGGCTCGTTTCACCTTTAAACAAGGGAAGTTTAACACTCATTGGGATGGGCCATACACAGTGACACAGGTGCACAACTTTGGTATGGTGGAGCTTCTATATGAAGAGACTAGAGCCAAGCTTAAGGTGAATGGCCATCTGTTGAAGCTTTACCATAAGAACCAGAAACCTCCATAGCTCTCAGGTTATTTCTTTCCGTCACTTATTTGCTTACGTTTACCCTGTGACTACTCATGACATGTTTTGGTGCATTAGTTTGCTGAGTAAGTGTGGGGGAGAAACTACCCTAGTAGGAAAATTAGTTTAGTTTTTAGTTTATTTAGTAGTTTTTCAATTCAATAATATCTCCGTCTTGTTCTATCTCTTGCCTTTCTTTTGATGTGCTTAATTGCCTTGATGCATGATATATCTTCCAGTTTGGAGAAGTTTAGTATTGTCCTTATGTTGCATTTTATTTTCTTGAGCTTATTTGCTACCTTATGACCATATATATGCACTTAAAGAATTTTTTGAGTATACAACCTGTGTCCTCTATTTCTTTTTCATGTTTGTCATTTCTTTATTGAAGTTTTCTATGTCTTTCTAAGTTTGGGATACTTTTGCCATGGCAAGGTACCCCTACTTTCTTTGCGATGCTCTTGGCACGCTGCAGCGAAGTCTTTTCTTTCTTCCCTTTCTTGTTGGGTTATTTTCACCGCGACGTGCATTCCACGTCACTGTGATGAAGTACCCCTGCTTTTTCCTGTTTCCTCTCGGGTTATTTTTTCCGCAGCGTGCATTCCATGTCATTGTAGCGAAGTATCCCTGATTCTTCCCTTTTACTCTTGGGTTATTTTGCTATGGTGACATCAAACTTCGCTATAGCGAAGGTCGAAATTTGCGCAGACGATTACCATTCTACCCATAACATCATTTATCCGTTCATCTTCTCTCTACCCTTTTTCATCTTTTCACACTCCCCACTTCCCTTACCCGTCTCACTCCCCTCTTTCGGTTTGAAGACTCATTTTATGCCTCCCCCTTTCCTGATTTCATCTATTCTCCCCTTCATAGTTTCCTTACATCTCCTACTTCAATTCCTTTTGCTTTTGACACTCTCTCTATACCGATTTTGTCCTCCTCTCGGTAAGTCTCTTCTCTTCTCTTCTTATTCCACTTTATTTATTTCCTAATTCGACGGTTTCGCTATAGTGAAGGCATGATTTTTTTGTGGCAAAAACATGAGTTCACAACAGTGAAGGGATGAGTTTTCCGCGGTGAAGAAATGGTCACCGCAGCGAACTGTTTTGTTTTGTTTGTTTTTTTAGCTTGTTTATTTATGTGATCTCTCTACAGGAAAATACCTTAAACCAAAAACCCTGAACCCCCCAATGAAAAACAACTGTGTGTTCTCTCTATGAAAAAATCAAAGCTTGACCTATCATTAAAGAGCAACCTTTTTCTCTCACCCCCTAAACATCCCTTTGTCTAGCAACTCCATACCTTACAATTAATTGGTTTAGTTTAGCCCTATAGCCTAGGTAATGACAAGTTCGTTCTCCATTTTTACACCTATGTCCAATTCCATGATCGACTTGACATTAACTTTCAGGATATTAGGGAGCAATATGTCTTTACTATCGCTAACATCCACCACCATTATGATCTTCCCCCTATCACCATTGCCATAACGAATAATTAATTTATAACTACTTTATGACCGATGTTGCCCACACCCTCTGTCGAGATGGTGCTGACTAGCATTGACCATGCAATGTCGAACACTACCTTAAACACTCTGAGTTGCAACTAAAGGCTCATCCTTAGCTGCACTTGGTCTGTAACAACATCGTTCCCACCCTCCACTAAGAATATTTCACCAAACGCCAAGCCCTCTACATTTTCCTCCTAATGACTGGTTTTCTGGTCAATATAGTTGATGCTATTGCCTCTGCCCTCCATGAATCCATCAATACACCCAAACTCACCAACGTCATAGTCTTCCCTAACCTTATATCTGACATTTTTCATGCCCACAACATCCTTGAGTTTGATAACGACAACTATTTTAACCCAACCCTACTTTTTAGGTACAATCGCCTTAAATAACTTGCCTTTCAACCACCACCCCTTCCCTACCTATTTTTGATGTTGGTGTAGCCTTAGTAGCTGGGGAACCAATCAAGGAATGCTAACCAGCTCGAGATGTCCCTGCTCCTGTCACTTTAGAGACCCTTATTGGCAAGATCAAAAGACTTTTTGCTAAGCTCTACCAACTCCAAATTATATATGATTGAGACTGGTGTTATCGACGTCGTATGGATGCTTTGATCATCGAGCGCTTGCAATTCCAATTGTCCTCTGATGAGGACGAACCGATGAGCGGCACTGGCACATTTAGGGCGGGCACGTCTGTAGCAGGATCATCTAGGTCCGAAGATGATCCTCTTGTAGACTAGTTTTGAGTCTTTTGTTTTATTTTGTATGTAATTTATCCTTGAGTCTTTATGTTTTTAGTCTTGAGTCTGCTAGATACTTAGTTACCTTTTTTGATGTTCTTTTTCATGGATGCCTGTACTGAATGATTTGATTTATTTCATTGGCTATCAATGGCCTTGTTGTTTTCCTGATTCTCATTGTGTTTTTCTTGCCCCTATGCTTTATCTTCCAGTCACTCTATGTTTATATTTACTACGCTATTGTGTTTTGATTGTTTCAAAATTAAGGACAGCTATTATGTTTTAATTGTTTCAACATTAAGGACAATATTGTGATTAAGTGTGGGGGAGGAATTTCTATGGTCATTTGTATGTTCTCTTTTAAGTTTTAAACTTGGTTTTTGAGGTGAATTTGAAATTACACGGCATTTTTCCATCTTTTCTATGTATCTGCCATCTTTCGTTTTTCTTCTAGAGCAAACTTCGTCGTGGCCAACTTTGGTTTAGCTGCAGCGAAGCCCCTTCATTTATAACTTCGCCGCAGTCAACTTTGGTTTTACCGTGACGAAGCCCCCTTCCCCCCATTTACAATTTCCTCTTGGGACAGCTTCACTGTGACCAATTTTGGTTTCGCCAAAGTGAAGCCCTGACTAATCCAATCTAAAGAAAACTCACTGCTTTTATTCCCTCACTTCAACTATTCTTCCAAAGTTTCAAAGTTTTACGTGTGCTTTTGGAAGACCATCCATGTTTTCTTCAATGATAGTTAATTTTGTCCAATTCCATTTTAAATGTTTTCAACGAAAGGTAAGTGAGGGCACGATAAGAAAGTGGTGTTATGAGTTTTTAAACCTTAAGATTGCTTAATTAAGATATTAACCTTGTTGGAAGGATATTTGGGCCTGAATTCTTTCATTTGTGTGTATCTGTTTAATTTCATATCTCTCTCTAGAACTTGTTTTGATTCTTAATCAAGGCTTGATAAACTAAAATTTTGTGAATATGATAAAGGCATTCACTTCAAAACCTTTCTTACAAAAACACAAGCCCCAAACACTTAACCTTGCTAGCCACTTGAGCCATCTTTTTGAGTGCATGCACATTTCTATAAATTGATGTAAATATTTTATCTCTAGCTTTCTAAGTTAAGTTGATCTTTGTGGAGAGTAGGATTCATAGGTTTGTTCATAAAATTAAAAAATAAACGAGTCAATTCATCGAACATTTGAGGAATCTTGTTTGAGTATGAATTATGACATTTGCCTGACTAATTGTTTTAAAGTATAGAATTTGGAAATAGAAATAAATAGCTAAATAAATGTTGCTATGTTATAATTTTAAATAATTTTTTAATAGTTGATGCTTGTTTCATGAGGAGAATAATTGTGATGCATGTTACTTATCTTTATTCTCTTATTCCATCCATTTCAATTGGCCTTCATCCACCATTACAACCCTAAAAGTCCTCTTGATTTGCAAATTATGGTTCTTGTAGTGGAGAGGTAGAATTATCATAAGCTTATGGTAGAGAATGGACTAAGCAGATTTTAGAGTGAAATTATCCCAAGACAAGTGAGTTAAGAATTAAATAGTTTTCCTTGAGAGAAATCTCTTTTGCTCAGTCACTTAGATTAAATACTTATAGTGTTTATTTTCTTAGCGCTCCTTTAATTTTCTTTGGTTGATTTATAAGGAAGTGGTTTAACTAATTTTCTACTCTCGCTTTTAAGTATGGTTAGTAATTCCTTTTGCACTTATATCTCTTTGACTTTTATAAGCTTTGTCCAATAGTACAAAGATCTAAATGTGGGAGAATTTGATTGAACCTAAATTTTCTATATTACTTAGTGATATTTTCATAGCTTTTGTTATACTTTTTGGATCTTTTTGTTGGATATTATGCTTAATTTAGCTGAAAAGTGCTTATTTTGAATTAATGTAGTTTGAGGGTAAAATTGTCATAATTAGTTAGTAATTGCACTCACTTGGTTTTTAGGACAATTGATATTGAAAACTATTGTTTTTCATTGCAGGACACTCAAGAAGTAGAGCTAAGAGTGAAGACTAAGAAATTATAAGTCACAAGATCAAGCAAGAAGATTGCTCAGGAAAAGTTCGTTGTGACAAAGAAAATGTTTTGCCTTGGCAAAATAAAGGAATCTTACCAAAGAGCCCTTTGGAAAAGTTCGTCGCTGCAAACCTTAGAATCAATAACCCAAACCCAAACCATTTTTGAAAATTTCACTTACCCATTCATGCAAATTGACCTGGAACCTATTTTAGAAACCCTATTTTGAGATAAGTGACGAAAATAGACAAGGAGACAGCCTCCACATCATCATCTCTCATCATCTATCATCTTCCTCTCATCTCTCTCATTTTTCCTCCATTTTGCCACTGTCAAACCTCCACCATGGGTAGCTTAAATTCATTCCTCAATGTGAAGCTTTCGAGTGCAATGCGTGGCTAGGTGTTTCTTTTCCTCTTGAAGATGTAGCAATGGCTAGAGTTCAATGACTTTAAGAAAAGGAGTAATTTAATCCATGGTTTAGCTATAAATTTATAAATTCCTAGGTCTAGGATTTGTAATTTGTAGTTGAGCTACTTGATTATAGTTTTAATCAAATGTTGGATATTCATTATATGTAGTTTGGATTGGTTTATGTAGAACTTTGAGCTTAAATATATGAAGTTTCATATATGTACATTTGTGATCTTCTTAATTCTCTCTTATCTTACACAGTTGTGTATGATATTGAGTTGATTATGGATTTCAATGACCTATTGCATTGGCTGATCCTACTGCACACACCAAGAGCACTTAATAGGATCTTAAGGAATGGAGTCCCATTGATTAAGATCCTAGACTTAAAGAGTACTTCAAGGTTTACCATTTTGAAGCATAGTGATATCTGCTCTACTAAATCAATTTCGAACTATAATAGATATAGTTCATTTTCAAGAGGATTCTGTCCCTATTTAATCTCTTGTTTTCATTTTTTCGTTTTATATATCCTGAAAAATCCAAAAATACATTTTATAATTCAATTTAGTTCTATTAATGATTTCAACAATCAAAACCCCCCTTTTTCCCAATTAGATTGCATAGCAAGACATATAGGTTAACTTAGGTCCGTTCATTTTAGGTTCTGATTAAAAGAACAACCCAAGGTTGCACCTTATAGTGTAATCTTTGGATTATTTTGATTTAACCTTCAAGGGCTTTATGACCAAGGTTTTGAATCAGAGATTGTAGAGATTACCTTAAGCTTGTAATAATCTCGTACTGGGTCACTAGGTTTCTATCTAAGATTGTGAAAGGTTTTTATAGCTTTCACCCTTACAGACCTAGTCCTTACACTAAACATCTCATATAGGTGATGGACCATTGAATTAGTAGTTTTCATACAAGCAATTTGCTTTCGCAAAATGCCGCTGACAGAAGTTAGAATATAGCACTTAGTAGTCTTATTAGTATTCTGCCATTGCTCATATTGTTGGACTAGCTCAGGAGCTGAATCTCCACCTAGAGATGCAGGTTCATTTTTAGTTAATACGTTCATATTGAAGAACAAATGTCAAGGTTACGTCTCTATTTATTAAAATTCTCTCCATTTTCCAATTTGTTATTTGTCAAGAGCAAAGTGAGTGGATTCATTTTTTAGTGATTATGTCTGGAAAATAAATTATTAAAGAATGAGCCTACTAGTCAACAATGTTGGAACTTTGTAAAAAATCATGATGCATTTATACATGATGATAACAAAACTTACAAAAATGTAAATCCTTATTCGAAGGTTATTTTTCTTATCTATAACAGACTAAGTGACAGTGGGTCATCTTATCCATTAAAAGAAAAACTAGGACCCTCCCA
>JANSVA010000005.1:26731565-26743482 GCA_025504915.1 Erythroxylum reticulatum | reverse complement strand
AGGTAAATCAAATTGGTTGAGGATACAACAACAAGGAGAAGATAGATTGCTAAAGGAAAAGATTCAAAAGCAAAAGATTTGGATACGAGAAGAAGGAGAGGATAGCGTAACGAGGATTTAAAGCTGTAGCAAAGGAGTCGGTAATACTCTTCATCTTATTTATGTTTTTATTATCCTTATACCATATCATGTATGGATTGGCATGATGATTTAGATTTGTTGCTTTATCTGGAAAAATGATTTATTAAAAGTTTTTAAATCTACCGTTTCTCCAAATATAACATGCTTTCTTTTTTCGATCCAACATATAGAGTATAAAAAGGAGATCAAGGCTAAGTTAATAACGTGGAAAGAAAAGAAAAGGATAAAAGCTCAAAGGGGCTTTCTATTGGAAATCATGCTTTAGGTTGGCTAAGTTCAAGTTCTTTAACCTAGATGCCTCTATCATGTTCATGCAAGTATGCTAAGTCATGATATTAAGCAAGTTCTAGAGAATTATATTGTTGAAAGAATGTACACAACAAAGAATATTTTTGAAGGCACAAGAGCTCAAATAGGTCATCTATTAAGTCGATGCATCATAGTGTCAAGGTCATTCTACTATCTAGAAAGCTCAAATTTTACATGAAAGCGCATTCATCAATTTTATGCATTCATTGTTATTAACCAAATCTCACGCATAATACTCGAACTTGTTCAACGATTGAGAATCCGAAAGAAAGTTAAAACACTTAAGATGCAAGAAAAATAGAAAATATTTTTTTAATTTTCGAGAATTTTTTTCTCAAAATTTATATTTTATTTCATGCAAAATATGCAACTAAAGTGAAAATTTTCTCAAGTTTAAGCAAGAGCAAGAAGGTGCGGCAATTTGGCCCTCAAAAGATAGCATAAATCTGAACATGGACTACCATTTTGACCTAGAAACGAACTAAAGTCTCCCACCCACACACTTAAACACAACATTGTCCTCAATGGTAAAGTAAATGCAAGAAGGAAGATGCAAAACAAATATGAAAACAGAAACAGAATCCAAAACCTAGAAAAAGCAATAAAAACTGAAATGAGAAAGAAGGGAAAGAAGAAATCAAATCTGATTTATCTCTAATGGGTTGCCTCCCATTAAGCACTTTTGGTTATAGTCATTAGCTCGACATTGTGTGCACATCATTCTCTATACTTCGGCATGTCCACTGCCACTTCCTCCATCAAAATGTCCTTGAAACCTTCATAGGCTTCAATCGATGGTCGTTAACTTTGAAGTTTTGGTTGCTACCTATGTCACAAATCTCAACAGCTCCATATGGAAATAAATTAGTAATAACAAAAGGACCATGCCATCGAGAACGTAACTTCCCAGGAAAGAGCTTGATACATGATTGGAAGAGAAGAACTTTTTGACCCACCAAAAATTCTTTATTTCTAATCATTCGGTCATGGTATGCTTTTTCCCTTTCCTTCGCAATCTGTGTGTTCTTATATGCATCATTCCGTAACTCCTTGAGTTCTTGCAGCTGTAACTTGCGATGAATTCCAACATTTTCATAATCCAAGTTACAATATTTAATGGCTCAAAATGCGCGATGTTCAAGATCCACGGGAAGATGACAATTCTTTCCATAAACCATCCTAAAAGTTGACATGCCTATAGGTGATTTATATGCAATGCGATAAGCCCATAATGCATCGCCTAATCGAATACTCCAATCTTTTTGGTTAGGTTGCACAGTCTTCTCAAGGATAGACTTGATTTCGCGATTTGGTAATTCCACTTGACTACTTGTTTACAAATGGTAGGCGGTTGAAGTTTGGTGGACGGTATGGAACTTTTTCAACAGGGTCTCGAAAGATCGGTTGCAAAAATGAGTTCCTCGGTCACTAATGATCGCTTTTGGAATGCCATACCTGTTAAAAATGTTAGATTTCACAAAATTGATGGCAAATTTAGCATCATTATTTTTGGTCGCTAATGCCTTGACCCACTTAGATACATAATCGACTATAAGAAGGATGTATAAATTTCTATTAGATAAAGGAAAAGGACCTATAAAATTAATGCCCCAAACATCAAAGAGCTCATTGAATAACAAGAAGGTTTATGGCATCTCATTATTACTAGTAATATTTCCTATCTTTTGGCATCGATCACATGTCTTGCAAAATTCGAATGCATCTTTGAGTAACGAAGGCCAAAAGAATCCACTATCAAGTACCTTGCGTGCTGTGTGCATGGCACCAAAATAGCCATTGGAAGAATAAGTGTGACAGAAACTTAATATAGAATGAAACTCATTTTGATGCACAGAATGCCTAATCACTTGATCTGAACAAAATTTCAACAAGTATGGATTATCCTAAAAATAAAATTTAGAATTAGCGCGAAATTTATCACGTTGGACTTTTGCCATACCTGTGGGCAATTCGTGAGCAACTAGAAAATTAACCAAATCAGTGTACCATGGCTGCGACGAGGAGGAAGTCAACGCAAAAAACTTCTCATTAGGAAATTCGACAAGAATAAATCCAGCCTTGGCATCATTGTTGCGTAATCTACTCAAGTGGTTAGTAAAACAAGGTTCTTAGCACCTTTTTTGTCTCTAATTTCAAGATCAAACTGTTGTACAAGTAAAATCCATAGATAAAGTTTGGTCTCCTTTTTCTACATAAGGTACCTAAGGGCTACATGATCAGAAAAAACAATAACCTTATTACCCAATAAATATGACCAAAACTTTTCTAAAGAAAAACATGACCATAAATAGCTCTTTTTCGGTCGTATGGTAGTTGAGTTGTGCAGCATCGAGAGTGTGAGAAGTATAGGCAATGACATGCAAAAGTTGCCCCTCTCGCTATTCAAGAACTGCTCCCATGGCAAAGTCACTTGCATCGCTCATAATCTCAAAAGGAATCTCCCAATTCGGTGGTTAGATGATATGAGCAGATGTGAGGCTTTGTTTAAGATTTTCGAATGCCCATTTGCATACATTTTCAAATTCGACATCCTTCACCAAAAGCTTGCAAAGGGGTGTAGTAATCTTTAAATAAACTTTGATAAAGTGTCGATAAAATCCTGCATGACCAAGGAAAGAACGAACATCCCTCATGCATGGGGTGTAAGGAAAAGACAAAATAATATCAATTTTTGCTTTATCGACCTTTAAATCAAGTAAAGAAACCACATGCCCTAAAACAATTCCTTTTTCAACCATAAAATGACACTTCTCATAATTTAAAACAAGTTTAGTTTCCACACATCTTTTTTGCACTAAAGATAGATTTTCAAGATAATAATTAAACGAATCACCATAAACAGAAAAATCATCCCTAAATATCTCGATAATTTGTTCAACATAATCTAAAAAGATGCTCATCATGAATCATTGAAAAGTCGCAGGAGCATTGCACAAATCGAAGGGCATCCTTTTATATGCAAATGTGCTAAATGGGCACATGAAAGTAGTCTTTTCTTGATCCTCGGGATTGATCACAATCTGATTGTATCCACTATAACCATCAAGGAAACAATAAAAAGACTTAACTGTTAGTCACTTTAAAATTTGGTCCATAAATGGCAAAGGAAAGTGATCTTTAAGCGTCGCTATATTCAGCTTCCTATAATCGACACACATGCACCATCCACTTTCTACCCTTTGAGGTACAAGCTCATCATCTTTGTTCTTCACCATAGTGATCCCTGTCTTCTTCAGAACTATGTGGATAGGTGCCACCCATCTACTATCAGTGATAGGATAAATAACAACTACACCCAAAAGATTAAGAAACTCAGTTTTTACCACTTTCATCATAGGCGGATTGAGGCGGTGCTGCATCTCCCTTATTGGATTTGAATTTTCTTCCAATAGTATGTGATGCATACACATTGAAGGACTAATACCTTTAATGTCAGCCAACGTCCATCCTATGGCCATCTTATGTTTGTGAAGAACATTCAACAACCATTCCTCCTGCACACTTGTTAAATTCTTTACAATAATAACCAGTAAAGTATTATTATCACCAAGAAACATATACTTAAGATTATCAGGCAAAGGTTTCGGCTCAAGCTCAGGTGCATGCATAACAGATGGTAAAGCTTTCTTATGCGATAAAGGAAGATCAATGAAAGCCACCTCATAAGGAATGAGGGAAAGTAAATGTAAACAAAAACAGAATGAATGACTTTCAAAAGCAAGCACAATGCACGTATATCATCATCATAATCACCACTATAAGTGACAACATTCTCACAACCAAAACCATTCTATAGTGTCAAGTCAAAACCATTATTGAATTCTAACTCAACATGATCATATACATGCTCATCAATATCATCTAGAAAATTAATCGAGTAAACATGATCAAGTGGATATTAGAGAGCATTATTAATATTGAATTCAACCACATCATCTCTTACACTTATGGAAAGCATATCATGTTCACAATCAATCTTGGTTATAGTAGTCTTTAGAAAAGGTCTACCAAACAAAACAGGTGTACTCTTATGTGAAGTGTACATATCCATTTCAAGTATATTAAAGTCAAAAGGAATTAACAAAGAACCTATTTTAACCAAGACGTCCTTTACCAAATCAAACAGATAATTAAAGGAATGATCCACTAATTGTATAACCACACTCGTCGTATGCAAAGGCTCAAGACTCAAGGCATCATACATATGTTTAGGCATCACACTAATGGATGCGCCTAAGTCACACAAAACTCTCTCAAACGAGGTGTTACCTATTATGTATAGAATGGCAAACACACCGGGGTCTTTTTGCTTGTATGGGATATTTGGTTTCATCATAGTAGAAACGAACTCACCCATATTCATCGTTTCATATCCTTTCAATCGATGGGCATGCTTGGTCATGCAAAGTTCTTTCAAGAACTTTGCGTACTTCGGGATTTGGCAAATTGCATCAATAAGTGGAATGTTGATTTGCAACTTCTTGAATAAATCAAAGATATCCCTTTCTTTCTCCTCTTTCTTAGCCTTCAAACTTCTAGCAATCAAAGGAAATGGAGGCATCATCTAAAAATCAGAATTGACAGGTTTAGAATTTACCTTTGGCACCCTGTCAAAAGCTACAGTTTGGGCAGGAATCAGAGGAAGCAAATTTGACTTGTTCTTGGAATTTTTAGTTTCATTCTGATCAACAAGGGGCGAAGAAATGAAATTTGTTTTTGGGTTAGAATCCATGACCATGTGCTGCTTAACATGGTCAGTGTATGTCTCAAGTTCCTCTTCCTCATCCAAAGCAATGCCCTTCTTTTTTCACTTAGCGAGAGCCCTTCTGCTGCGAAGCTCAATAGCTTGGATAGATTCTTTAGGACGCAAGGCTTGAGAGGGCATCTTGCCACTATTTTTTGCTTTGAGTCTACTTATCGAGGATACGATTTGACCCACTTATTTCTTTAGATTTTGGATACTAACATCTATTTTCTGTTGAAAGGACAAGAAATTTTGCTGCATTGCAACAATGTTAGTAGCAATATTTTTTACAAGTTCCTTCAAATCAGAAATTTTAGAATTATAAGTAGAAGAAGAACGAATCAAATAATAAGGATTTGGCCTTGGGGCATAGGTCTGATTTTGTAGGAAACTAGGGAGTATTGATGGTCTTCCTCCATTCTTCATCGGTTTCTATGGGTTTCTATAATGCAAGTTCGGATGGTCGCACCATCCCGACTTGTACTTCGATAAGAATGGATCATATTTGTGCCGTGGATTTGTGTTGAATCCATGTCTGATCGCATGGGCATACTTCGTCGAGTTTTCGTCCATTGTAGGACATAAATTAGAAATTTGTCCACTAAAAGAACAAATGTCGTATGTCTTGACTTGCTGCACATTACCACTCAACAAATCATTCATTAGCGAGGTTAGTTCTTCAACTTTATTTTCTAATGAAGCACTACTTACCTCACTGACATGTTTTGTGTGGAATTCCCCTCGTGTGCCAAACTGTTTAGAATTTGTTGCCATATTTGAAATCAAGTAATGAGCAACATTAGATGGCTTGTCTACTAAAGCCCCTCCACTCGCGGCATCAATGATACTTCTATCTTGGGTGTCAATCCCTTGTAAAAGTATTGAATGAGAAGTCGATCGGGAATTTGGTGGTGGAGGCATTGTAAACACAGCTTTTCAAACCTTTCCCAATACTCAGAGAACGTCTCACCATACATCTATCTTATGTCATAAATTTCCTTTTGAATATTTGCAGCTCGTGAAGCGGGAAAATACTTCTCCAATAATATGCGCTTCAAATCGTTCCATTGCCTTACTAAACCAGGGGGAATCGAAAACAACCACTCATTGGCCAAACCTTTCAATAAGAAAGGAAAGGCTTTTAGTTTAACCAAATTCTTGTCCACCCCTTGCGGTTTCATGCCATTGCATACCATGTGAAACTCCTTAAGGTGCGCATATGGGTCTTCTCTAGCAAGACCATTAAAACTAGGCAATAAATGTATAAAATTAGACTTTAATTCAAAATTAGCATATTCTACATTAATAGACAAAGGCTGGTTATCAAGGTTAGGAGCAGCAACCTCCTTCAATGTTCTCTGCGGATTGATTGTCATATTTGCGATTCTATTGGTGAATGGTTTGGCTGTTAGAAAAGGTGTTGAAAACTTAAGTTCTTCCTCCTTCACCTCGTGCAACGTGCACGAATCAAGGAGGGGTGATTGTGGAGGTGTGTGATTGATGAAAAATCATTGCCCTTTATAGAATTTCTTGATTAATCTGTCCGAAAGTTCTTACTCAGAACTGCTGGACATGTAACCTATAAAACAAACAAACACAGATAACAAAACAAACTGAAAAATACATTACCAAAATTATTAGATAGATCCTTGGCAATGGTGCCAAAATTTGACAAGGTGTCGTTATCCTTGCAAATTAACCCTACTTGAATAACAAGTAGTATATAGGAGTAGGGATCATTCCCTCGAAGATCTGATATTGGAATGCTAACTACTGTCAAACTTGTCAATGAAATTTCAGTAAACAAAAGCAGACACAAAAACATAAACAAAACAAAAATATAAAATCTAAGATGCAATCTAACCTAAACGATTCAATATCAAATGCAAGCTATTACTAAACCAAAAAATAGAAACAACTAACAGAAAACAGAAATCAAAAGATAATCTGAAGCGAACAGAATCAGATTTGACACAAACAAAACTTAACAAAATCAACTTAAATCAGTGCGTGAAAATAAGTAAATAGGGGGGTTTGATCTCGACAATTCATAATTTAAAGAACACGAAATTAAATAAGTGCTGAATCAAAATTCGGAAGAAATTAAAATTGAAAGATTAGGATAAAAACAAAATTACGAAAACTTCAATTGCAAAGGATTTTGTCAACGAAACCAATTAATTCATTCATCGAACTCTAGGAATTATTTGTGTACTGAGTCCGCAAAATCAAGGCTTACCAACTTACTGATTTTATGCTTCTTAACTACTAAGTAAAAACAATCATAGGGTTCATAACTACTAATCCACCTAAGTTGCGTACGAGCATTACGGTAGTTGGTTTAATGATCTTGACTTGAAAACCTCGACAACTACTATCATCAGTCTAAGTCAAAGTTCGAATTATCTTAGGGTAGGTTTGACAACTACTATCAACAACCTAGCTATAAATCAATCAATCTAGCAACTACTACCATCAATTAATCAAATAGCATCCAAAAATCTCATATAAACCCTAATTCTGGATTTTTAGATTTACGAGTTCCATTTAGCCATTAAAGGACCAGAATTCAAACACATATTTGAAACACACGAATATAAGAATCGATAAAGCTTAGCCACACATACCTTGTAAAATTCGGTACAACCTAATTCTCTAAGGAATTTGTGTCTAAAATAGCAAAGAAGAGAAGAAGAATTTTGGCTAGGAGTTAAGAGAAAACCAAGAGGAGGCCGAACCTAAACCTAAAGACAAAAGTCAGTTTTTATAGCCCTCATAATGATGAGGTGGCGAACCTAATTTAGAGACATATAATGAAACACATTCTTGCTAATTTTTAGGGTCAATTTTGACAGTGCATAAAAACCAAATAGTGATGATTTAAGAGCTCAAATTTTATAAGTAGATTTGTCTTTGAGTTAGCTTCAATATGAGATTTTAATAACTGAATTCCACCATCTAAGTCAAAACATATGATTGAAATATTGTTGAAAGGTCATTCTGGCGATCCAAAAAACTCTACAATTGGTCCCAAAACATTCTTTAATGAGTCAAGAATTTAAGTATGAAATTTTAGAATTTTTGGCTAAACCAATCTTGAGATAAAAATCCTACAATAACTAAAGGTCATGTCTACCAGAAACCAAAAATAGTGCAATTCGAGTCTATTTGTTTTATTTATGTATTTTACGTCAATGAACGTCGAATAATGCTAAAACATGATAAATGAGCTATAGATGAACTTAAAATGAACATAAATGACTTTGAATTAAGTCCTAAAGATATACGAAAATATGAGTGTATGAAGGGTTACATCATTAAGTCTTATATAGTATTTCTATTTAGGGCAACCCTAGGGTCTTCTGAGTCTGAAAGGTCTAAAATATTCCTTGAAAACTCAAGTCAGGACTATTATCTACGTATCTGTTGCATAGGCCATGATCATGTAACTCAATGGCGTAATTGTGGCCCATAATATCACGATCGTGGCTCTTTGCACCAGCTTCTATCACGATCATGGCATATTCCCCACAATCGTGGTTCAGTGCTCTTGTTTTTGTCATAATAGTGGCCCTAGGTTATTTCTTAGATCTTCTCTGAATCTCCGCTGAGTGCCCTGAAACACTAATAAACACATCAAGGCACCTCGTAAATATAAAATTGAAGCTCAACATTATGTTTCAACCCATAAAACACATAAAACACAAATATTTACTAACAAACATAGGTCTATCCTAAAGATGTGTTAAACAATCAAATTAACAACTAAACACACACTAAACTACTCATTGAAACACGATGCAATATACACATGTCACATCGTATCAAGTATTATCTTGTAAATTAAATAAAAAAGACCATCAAATAGTGTACCATTTCCAATAAATTCATATTTATAATTTACTTTAAAGATTCATCAGAAAAATGAAAGGAATATACAAAAGGTAAAAGTCTTGAAATTGAAATCAATTTCCTAGAAAAATTGGGAATTTAAAATGTCTTTTCTAATTTTAAAACAAACTAGTACATAAAATTAAATTTCAATTCCCAAAAGCCTCCACACATGAACACATCTTGTTTTATAACAAGATATACTACTCACTTTCCACTAGTGAATAGGATATTGAAAATTTATGAACTTACCCCACAGAATTCTCTCTCCTAGGTTCTCAACCTTATCTCTCAATCATATGCTATCCAATATATCAAAATCAAAGTATTTAGGAACCATTATTTGATTGAGGTTAAGGGATTGAAATCGAATACCTTTCTCTTCTGAATAGATTAGGAAGGGTGCTCTGAAATCTATTGCTTTGTTACTTTGAATGTGACCTAATACTTAGATTCTCTCAGAGATTGGGTGCACTTAATTGTCTGTTTGATGCACAGCATCGAGATTGAGAGTTAGTGAAAGTTTGAGAGAATGGAAGAGACGACGGTTGGTAGAGAGAAGGGAGAGTGTTTAGAGCTCTTAAGTTTAGAGAGATAAAGTGAAAATGAAAGTGAATGAAAAATTGAGGTTAGATGTAAATATATAGGTGAGGAAGGGCTAGGAGGGGTAAAATTAGAAAACAATTCAATGAAAAACTTGTGTGACAGTTTTGTCCTTCTGCAGATGACTGATCGTGCCTGGTTGCCACAATCGTGGTAGGACACTTTTCTTGCACTTTGATGAAATTTGTCTTTTCTTATTTCACCTCTAAGATCCTTCCCTAACTTCTTATTTGTGGTTATCACCTCATTGTTCTTTCCTTCCCTAGCAATCCTAAGTCAACATTGATCATCTACTGTTCCGCGACATTTATTTGGAAATAAAACACACAAACTAAGGAATTCTAAACTATCTAAAACTAAAGAGAAATAAATAACAAATAAAAACCATAGGTTGCCTCCCATGTAGCGCTTCTTTTAATGTCAGTTGCTCGACATGTTGTTTATCGTCATGGAAGTTTAAGAGAGTCTTTCAATGGTGGTGCAGTTGTCAATCTCATAAAGTGCAGTTGCACTACCGAGTTGTGCATGCCACAACTTTCCATCTTTTTATTCTTCCTTTGCCTTCTCTTTCAAAACTTTTTCTTTTCCAGTGAACCTTTGTGAGCATCAATATGATCCAGTTCTCCTTGAGACTTGATTTCTTTGATGATGGCTATGGGTGGAAGAGAACTTTTTTCATTCTTTGATACTGTTAAGGTTATCTGTGTATCACCTAGCCTCAATGTCAGTTTACCCCCATCAACATTAATAATTAAGTCAGCAATGGCCAAAAATGACCGCCAAGGATAATTAGGGTTTCTGCATCTTCTTATATGTCAAAAAAGAAGAAATCTATAGGAAAGGTAAATTTGTTTACCTAAAGCTTCACATCTTTGATGATACCTTTCGGACGATGAACCAATCTAACTGTTGTCTTTACCAACATCTTCGTGGGTATGATCTCTTACACACCCAACTTCTGATATAGAACATATCCCATCATGTTTATGCTAGCTCCTAAATAAGTAAATGCCTTAACTATTGTCACACCACTAGTATTGTAGAGGATGTAAAAATCCCATGGATCCTCCTTCTTCTGTGTTATAGTGGGGTTTCTTTCCTTTGCCAAATCCTTTTCTACCTTCTCTTTGATCGATTCCAATAGGATGAGTTGTGTTGTCAATTTCTCTATCATGTCATAGCATCCTTTAGTTTGATTTCTTTTGGTTTCCTCATTGCCTTAATTGGATATGGAATTAAGGCTAGTACTTTTTCATTTAAGGCAATTTATGCTTTATTAGCAGAGAGCATTCCTTATTCTCCTGCATTTTTGCATTTCCTTTATCCTTGAATGGATTTGGATTTAGCTGCTCTAGGATGGGATAGGGTTTTTAGGTAAATACTTGTTGATCGCCCGTAATTCAAGTTCACTTTGAAATAAATTCTTATCAATCCTTTTTTTTGTCCTTTCCTTCATTGTCTTCAGCTTGGTTCGATTCCTCCTCAGTGGCCTAGGTAATGACCATGATTTGTTCTTTTGGGTTAGATTTCGTATTACATGGGAGCGTTCCTGCATTTTTGGTCAATAATGCTTTTGCCAGTTGGCCTACTTGGGCTTCCAGATTATGAATTGAGGAGGTGTGATTCTTTATCACTTACTGTTGGATCGGAAAAAGAAAGCATGCCATATTTGGAGAAACGGTAGATTTCAAAACTTTTTAGAAATCTAAATTGCAATGGAAGCAATATATCCAAATCATCATGCCAATCTATATATGATATGGTATAACGATAATAAAAAATAAACAGGATAGAGATTATATTACCGACTCCTTCGCTATAGCTTCGACTCCTTGCTGCGCTATCTTATCCTCGGCAATATATCCTCTCCTAAGTAATGTATCCTCTTCTTTTTTTTATTGTTTCCTTTTCTTGATATTATATACTTGATCAATTTGATCCACCACTTGTTCTTCTTAGACAAGTTGGTTAACAAGATCCTTTGGTGGGAAAGGAGAAGAAAACTTTAGAGGAGAATTTTCTTAGAAGAAAGAAGCCCAAGAATGAGACACTCTCATGCAATTTTAGATTTCTTTACATGCAAGATAGGAGAGAGAGTGATAAAAATGTAAGAACCCCTTTTTACTCCCTTACACTTTCGGTTAACAACAAAGGAAAGAAGAGTTTTCCATCCAATGCATCATTTCTTCATTTAATCAATCATAAAGA
>JANSVA010000005.1:26713824-26726192 GCA_025504915.1 Erythroxylum reticulatum | reverse complement strand
TTAGTGTCCTCCTTTGGTGGGACAGTCAGAGCTTGTTGTTGGTTGTGGAACTAGTTTATGGAAGTACTAACTCCTCCACCTTTTTGAAATCTTTTTGGACCTCTTCCTTCCTCATTTCTCCAACTGAGCCTGGGATTTGCTTTCCTCCCTCATTATAGGTGTTGGAATAGGGGTCCCATTTCTGATTGGGTTGACCTTGATACATATAGAAACCTTTTCATAATGATCGGGGTAGACACTAGTTATATGCTTTACTAACCCATAAGTATTACAAATGGGTGCGGTAAGATCCATAGTAGGTGTTAGGCGATGCACACTCATGTTTTTCAGTGCTGCAGTGATGAAGCACAACTGTGAAGTCACTTTACTCTCCAAAGAATCAACTTTAGGCTCCAGACTCTACATTCTTTTGGATTGGGCTACCGAAGCTCCCAACTCATATACACCTCTACTATCTCTAACACTGTACTGTTGATGATTTAAAGCCATATTCTTGATCAAATCACATGCCTTTGAAGCTGTAAGGTCAATCAAAAAACCTCTCGATGTTGCATCCAGCATACCTTTATCTTACCTTTTCAGCCCATCATAAAAATACTGCACTAGCTGCTCATTAGTTATCTGATGGTGGGGGCATCTAGATAACAAGTCTTGGAAGCGATTCCAATAGTCATAGAGTGACTTGTCATAATCTTGACGTGCTAAATAGATCTCCTTCCTCATTGATGAAGTTTTGGAGGCCAGAAAATATTTCTCTTAGAATGCCTTTCATAGATTGGCCCAACTATGGTAGGCATTCGTCACATGTCTTAGTAGGCTCATATACCACTCCTTTACTTTTCCCTCTAAGGACAAGTGAAAAAACTTCCACAATACTTGATCAAGTGAAGCTCCCACAGGTTTCACACTTTGACAAATCAAGGATAAAGATTGCAAATGGATGTAGGGATCTTCTCCTTTCAAGCCATGAAATTTAGGAAGAGAGCTAATGAGTAATCCATTAACTTTAAAATTCACATCAAAATTAGGACAAGAAGCAATAAATGGGTCATAATTCACATCAGAGGTGGTTGCTTCTCTAATGGTCCTTCTTCTTTGATTTATGTTATTCTCAATAACTCACTCATGCTCCCCATTACCTCCATTATCACCATTCCTAGGTTGATTAGTATTAAGGTTAGGGTTTTACAGAAAAGCTGGGTTCTCAACCATTATTACTCCTTCTATTGATTCACTCTCACCACTTGGATGACTAGACTCCTCTTCGACAACTACCTGGCTTCTCTCTTTTTCTCTCTTCTCCTTTCTAATCTTTCTTAAATGTCTCTCAATTTTAGGGTATAAAGGCAGAAGTTTGGCTTTTCCGGGGCATGCATGGGGCAATTCAAATGAAAATAAAATGTAACAAAATTTTCTCGCAAGCACATAAAGTCAAACAAAAAGACAAAATGTGATGGCTGTAAGTGTGTAGGCATTGGAACGATGTATCTAAGTAAAATATGTATGTATCGAAAAGCAATCAAAGAAATGTTCAAAACTTTGTGGATGCAAAAATGCTAAGTATGAAAATTGCAAAAAGTTCAGTATCCTGTTTGTTTGTGTTTTCAAAATTTTATGTTACTAAAGAAAATGAAATCCTATACTATTAATATGTATGAAACTAAACTATCTAAAATGCAATCTAAATAAAGGTTCCTAACCTCACTTAGCAGTAAAAATGAAAAAAGCTAACCTAGAGAGCCAATTGCTTGGTTCCCTAGAAATGGCACCATTTTGATCTGAACCTTAGTTCATACCCTTAGAGGTCAAACCAAAAATATAATCCAAGGATTGCAATATAGGATGCAACCTCGAGTCGTCTCACTTAATCGGAACCTAAACGAATGGACCTAAGCTAACCTATATGTCATGAAATGCAAGCTAAATTGGTAAGGAAAGGGTTTTGATCTTTATGAATCTTAACTGAATTAAAAGGAATTGTAAGAAAATTGTGTGAAACTGTATTTTTGGATTTTTGGGGATGTAAAAATAGGAAGATAAAGACAATGATCAAATGGTGATAATGTCCTCTTGAAAATGAGCTTTGCCTATCATATTTCGAAATCAATTTTCGATGGGAGTGGGAATCACTAAGTTTCAAATGGGTAAACCTTAAAGAACTCTTTAAGTCCAAGATCTTAATCAATGAACTCCATTTCTTAAGACCTTGTTAAATGCCCTTAGTGTGTGTAGTGGGTAAATCAATGAAACAATTCATTTTGGGATCTCAAATCGACTCAATATCAAACACAACTATAAAAGATAAAAGAGATTCAGTAAGATCGCAGATAGACATGTATGAGACTTTATATATTTAAGCTCAAAGTTCTACGTCAAAAAATCCCAACCACACATTGAATGTCCAAAACTTGATTAAACTCTAACCAAGGATGTTCAACTACAAATTACAAATCCTAAACCTAAGAATTAATAAATCATTACTAAACATGGATTAAGCTGCTTAAACCTAGGAATTCATAAATCATAGCTAAACATAGATTAAGCTACTCCCCTTTTAAGCCCATTGAACTCAAGCCATTGCTACATCTTCAAAAGGAGAGAGATGCCTAGCCACCTATAGTTCTAAGAGATTTCACAACCGAGAACCCACTGGAGATACCCATGGTAGCAACCGACGGTGGAAAAGTTGAAAAGAATGGTATGAAGAGAGAAGATGATGATGTGCATGATGGAGATGAATGAGATGAAGTATATGTGTATGAAGTGTGTGGACTCCATCTCCCATTGTTATTTAGCCTAAAATAGGTCTTTTTCATAAAATAGGTTGATGTATTGGGTTGCATAGTCGGTTAGTTTGCTAAAAATGGTTCAGGTTTGCAACAACTCGTAGGTTTCACCGTGGCAAGAGGATGCATTCGCCGCAGTGAACTTTTCCTGAAAGATTTATTAAGTCAACTTTAGCTATCGCCGTGGCAAACTTTTCCCGAAAGGTCTCTTCAGTAAGTCTTCAGACTTCACCGTAGCGAAACATCCACATCGTCGCAACAAACTTGCCTATTGCCCTCGTTGACTTGTTGAGTTGTCATCTTTGGCCTTTATTACTTAGCTCTACTTCTTGAATCTCCTATAATGAAAAATGATAGTTTGCAGTATCAATTGTTTAAAAAAATCAATTTAGTGCAATTACTGATTATTTGTAACAATTTTACCCCCAAACTACATAAATTAAAGGCAATCACTCAAGAGTTACATTAAGTATAAAATATGAAAATAAGAGCCAGAAAGTATAATAAAAACCATAAAATTGTCACCAAGTGATATAGGAAACTTGGGTTCAATCACATGACCTAAGTTAAATGACACATCATATGTAATTTTTACCTTGATTAATCGATTTTCCTAATTCGTAATGCTAATGCCAAATTAATTCTAGAGATCGTATCCTAGTTTATTCGGTGGTTAGGTTTAATTAACAATCGTATCTTGATTAAACAAAACCTAAGGGAAAACTTAAGTTAATTATTAACTCACAATTAATAGTTTCTAGGAGAGGTTTGAGAATAGCAAATTAATGAAATATGCTTAATTAGGGTGTAGGCTAAGATTGAACCAAAGAACGGGGTCCCTACTTAATTCCCCACTTTCATCATTTTTTTACATGTTTTATTTACTTTGTTTATATTATTCTAGTTTCATTTTATTTTCTTCTTTCAAAAGCAAATCCTTCCTACTTTAAAGTGTGATTGCCCTTAATTTTTCCCTTGGGTTTTATTCAGTGTTACTTGGAAGGCTTCCCACACTTCATATAGACAATGCATCTGCCAATTGGCTCGTTTGAACTTATAAATTGTTGATAGAAGATGCATGATTTTTTATACTTGCTCAAATCTTCTTTCCAGCCTCTTATGAGTTTCATTCATATTTTCGAGCTTATCCAAGATTTTGTCTAACTTATCATCCATGGAGTTTTGTTTCTCTTATTGAAATCTCAGTGGCAATTGAGATCGAAATGGACCTCCAACAATGTTTGACCAAGAAAATTTTGGGTGGTTCTTCCACCTAGGATTATACGTGATTATGTTTAGATTGTTCCTCCCTCCTCGACCAAATTAAGTTCCTACATAGTTGAGTTATTCTATTTCACTTGTTTACATCACGAAATAGTTGATGGTATCATAGTTATCTTGACCACATAGTTCACATCTCTGCTAAATTGTTTTCATAGGAGTTGAAAAGGAGGGTTTCATGTTGCTAAGTTGTCATGTTAAGCTATTAATTTTAACTTAAATTTTCATTATCAAGTTGATAGCAATGACTACCTTCTACTCTCAGACGGTTGTTTGTGGTATACTTCTATGAAGTGCCCACAAACAACTATTACTTGCCATCTCTTCCAATAACTCCTCCACTTCCTTAACTGTCTTTCTAATCAGATATCCTCTAGATGTTGCATTTGTGATGCCTTGCATGGGTGGGTTTACTCCATTGTAAAAGGTTAGCAAAACAAATTCTTTAGGTAGGTTATGGTGTGGGCACCCCATTTGCATATCCTTACGTCATTCTCATGCTTCGTAAAGTGACTCCTCATTCATTACTGCAAAATTGCATATGGGTTTCTAGCATGTTTAGTAATGGTAGTTTAATCTCAAATGACACTGCTTGTATTGGCGGTCGAGTGATGCCTCGATTTGTAGCGTTAAATCCCAACATCATGAAATTCATCAACATCCTCTACTAATTTCCTTGATTTACTTCTTTATTTAATTTTTGAGGAAATTCTTCTTCTATCGTTTCTTCGATTACTTCTTTTTGGCATCTTGCTCTTCGAATTACTCATTCCAATCAGGTGATATCAAGTGCTAATTTTTTTATGATCTTGATTGAACTTTGAGTGACTCTTGTGTTCATGTAGTCGCAAGGACACAAGAGAGGTGAAATTTCCTTAGACAATAGGAATCCAACTAATCTTAACTAATTCTCCAACAATTTGCCAAAAACTTGTTAAGAAAAATTTAATCTTATAAAATACTCAATAATTCACAAGTGCACAGGTTGTAAGCGTAGTAATTAAAGTGTCGATCCCTTAAAGAATTAGTGAACTAAACTGAATCCTAATGTTATCTAAGGTTATAACAAGAGTGATAAAAATGAAAATAGAAACTAAAACATCAAATTGAACAATTGATTAAAATTTGATTAAAAATTAAATTCTGAAATTAACACAAAGAAATCCAATTCGAGTATAACCACTTAGCATTCAAGAATTCACATAAGACAAGATTAACCAATTGCAAGAGGAGGGGATTCATTCTATCATCAATTGCTACCTTGATTACTTTTAAGTTAAAAGGTATTGGTCCTAGAATTTTAAAAGATTAACTATTCTCTCTCAAGACCTAATCATTAAACCCTAAAACATAATCCCTATTTGAGTCTAAATTTCTAATTTTTCAATTTCTCAATCAATAAAACAACCCACGTTCTAATTAGTTCTTAAGCACTCTAATTAACAATCAGGTCCTTATGCATGATCTCTCTTAGTATAATTATCGATTTGATGTTTATATGATCTATTAGGTTGTTAATTCTCGTTACCCATCCTAATCATGTTACTAATGGTTCACCCTCTCAATTTGTCATCAAAGTGTGAAAAAATGATTTAAAAAAATCACAATACCCAAGACATTAACTTCAAAAGCAACCAAAACACAATTGGTTCAAAAATAAATCAAAAATGAAGTTAAGAACATCCTTAAACAATCATTCATCATTCTTATATCCAAATCATGTATCATATGAAGTAAATAATAAGGGGAATAAGAAATGAAATCGGAAAGAAATGATAAGGGGTGGCTAGCAGTAGTAGCCCCTCTTCTTTCTTCTTCTTCTTCCTCTTCTTCTCCCTCTTCTTCTTCTTCTTCTTCTTCTCTTCTCTCCTCTCCTCTTCTTTCTTCTTTGGCTTCTTTCTTTAAATGGTAAGATGGAGTCTCCATCATTAGGGTTGTCTTCTTTTGTTTTATATTTCTTTTTCCTTTTAGGGTTAAAACAAGGTTTTACTCATAGGATTGCATCATCTTATTTTTTCTTACGCATTTCAATGCCTTTTCAATCCTATCTTTATGTTTAAATAATCAATTTGTGTTCATTTTGTGTTTACATATAGATTAAAGGATTGAACACAAATATATACTAAACGGAAAAAGTTTCACAAAGTTTGGAGACCCATCCATGGAGGAGAAACCATTTAGGGCATTCGGAGGAGAATGAAAGAAGACCCAGGGAATAAACCAAGGCCACGAACATGGAAAATAATCCACAATCATAACAAAAGCTTGAGCATAAGGCCACGATCATAGGGAGTCAGCCACGATCATGACAAAGAGCATATAAACTGGCCACCATCATACACTGAGGGCCACGATCATGGCCTGCGTGTAGACAAATGAGGGGTCACTTCTAAATTCGAGTTTTCAATGGACTTTTTGAACTTTTTCTGCATGGCAAAACCCTAGGGTTTACCCTAAATGGAAAATAATATATAAAGAAAGAGAAATGGCCTAGAAAGCTAGTCTCCAATCTAGCACTTTTAGGAAAACTCCAAGGGGAGAGAAGAGCTCTCAAAATCTACAATTTTTGAAAAACTTTAAGAAGAGAGAAGGAACCAACATAGAAGTTTTTGTTATTTTCCATAAGCTTAGCTATTCTCTTTCACTTTCAATGCTTTATTTTCATATTCATTCCATTAGTTTACAGCTTTCTTAGTGATAATCATATTTCTACATGTTCTGTAATGTTAAAATGAATGTTTAATGGTTTTTATAAATGAACCTTATGAATTTTGTAAGGAACCTTTATGTTATATCAATGGATGTTTATTCCCTCAATTTCCTAGCTTTAATCTTAGTTGTTTGAGCATATTAAGTGCTTTTTCATATATGAATTTGTTGGGTATTTGAATGTTTAATGGTTTATGGTATAGGTTTTTGCTTATTTGCGATGCTTTGGATTAATTTGTAATTAATAGTTAGGATTTATGCATGTTCTTAGATTCATGATCAATTAACTTAGGTTTTTGTGCAAATTATATATGTTGAAATTTTTATTTGGATGCAATTATTTTATATTTTTAATTTGGGTTATGATTAGTTATTTGCTAGCATAAAGAGTTTTTATTCTATTAACTTAAGTGTTGAATTTAAGTTTTTGTCACTTTTTATAAGTTCTAGCCTTGGTTTTATTAAATTAAGTATGGGTTTTGTTTATTTAATGTCTATTGTGCTTAATATGAACATGTGTGGCTAGACCACTGAGGGATTTGGAGATATTATAAGGATGAAGGGATGGATATTATAAGAATGGAGTTGAATTTGTCTTCAATTGGTGATTCTAGATATAGGTTGGTTACAAATTTAGTATAAATGTCACGAATTAGGAATTGCTTATAGGCTTGATCACCCTTTAGATAACTTTCTAATCCGAAGGATAAGGAGAACCATGTGACATTTAATAGTCTATAATGATTCTCAAAAGTTGCAATAGGTTAGTTGAATTTATCAAGATACTTAATCAACTAATCTAGGATCTCATACCTTTAGGTTACACCTTCCAAGCTTATGAGTAGGCGGCCTAAGTTATTTGATTGTTAATACCTAATGCGTCTTTGCTATTGGACTTACAGAGCCTATTCTAGGTTATAATGGAGATAGGGGTATTTTTAGAGCTAATTAGTTTTGCTTATTTTAAAGAAATTACAGGTTCGAGAGCTTAATCGAGTCCATAGGCTAACACTATGATGAGAGTACCTTTTATTTAGATTTAAGGATCAATGAACATCCCATAATCTCGAAGATATCTCTAACTCGAAGATATCTCTAACCCACTTCTTTATCACTGTTATTAATGTTCTCTAAATTTCCTTTGTTTTTTTCTTTTTGTTTACGTTCATTTTATTATATTTGTTCTGCTTTCATTATTTTAAGTTGTTTTGTTTCATTTTTTTTACAACATTTGAAATAGTATTTTCATCCCAACTCTTTGTGGTTCAACCCTAACTTGCCATTTACTGCATAGTTTGGTAGATAGGAATTTATTATTTTGTAGTTAGTGATAGGCTATCACATTTTTGGCATCACTTCCAGGGAGTTAGCATGCATTAATTATTGTTTCTTATATTGTTTTTATTTTTGATTTTGCTAATCTTTTTCATTTTTTTCATCGATTTGCATCTCCCACAATTCTCAAAACAAATTCATTTGTGCAAATTTGCTAAGGAAAATAGAGATTCATTACTTTATCCAGTTAACCTTTCTCCTTTTCTCATATTGTAGGTCGCACCAGATTCGTCAGAAAGAGCGAGGAATCCATATGGATCTTCCTAAGAATGGTCATTCCTTATCTTTTGAAGAAGTCAAAAAGAGTTCAGAAGAAACAGAAGAGAATATAAAATACCATCAGTGCACCTTAAAGGAGCTTGCAGCTCCTTTCAATCCTAATCTGCTTTGTATCAATTATCTGGATAGTGAGCCGAAAGTTGAAATTAAGCCTGGACTGATACGTACACTGCCTACTTTTATAGGTTTCTGTGACACCATCTCACTAGGATCAGGCTACATTACATATCCCAATAAGATCCTTAAGGAGCTCCATATCGCATGCTCAGGTATGAAGCTCGTGAGAGTCTCAGTGGAGCAACTTAAGCTAAAGTCATTTCCCTTTGCCTTAGCAGATGCATCGAAGGAGTGGTTATATAACTTACCTACCGATTTGATCAACATATGGGAGAAAATGCAATAGGTGTTTCTAGAGAAGTACTTCCTTGTCTCAAGAACCGCTAACATCAAGAAAGAGATCTGTGGCATTCGACAAGACCCAGTGGAGTCTTTGCATAAGTATTGGGGGCATTGCAAAAAGCTATGCAATAGCTGTCTAAACCATTAAATAAGTGACTAGTTATTAATTCAATCTTTTTATAAAGGCTTTGCTTCCTTTGGATAGGAATATGATATACGCTATAAGCACTAGAGCTTTGATGGAAAAAACACTGGAGGATGCTAGGAACTTGATAGCAACAATGGTAGCAAAATCCTAGTATTGGGGCAATCGTAGTAATGCTTCCTCCTCGACAAAACAGGTGAAGAAGGTCTCCATTTCCATGTTGGAGTAGCAAGTCACAAATTTAACTTCCTTGGTACAGCAAGTAGTGATAGGAAAGGGGCCTATTAAGGTCTATGGTATAAGTGCATTAGCTGACCGAGGTGGAAGTATCATCCCAAATTTAGGTATAGAAACCCATAATAAGGAAGCAGTCCTAATGCATGCTAACCCAATTATTAGTAGCAGCAACAAGGATTCCATGCACCACTAGGTTTCCGTCAAAATCAACCATAGTTTTAGTCAAGGCCATTGCCTCTATAACCACCACAACAACAACAAGTTGGAGGTATGTCTTTAGAGGAAATTGTTACGAACTTAGTATCTAACACTCGTTAATTTCAACAGGAAGTGAGGAATGGCTTGAAGAATTTGGAAAATCAAGTAGGTCAATTACCTAATTCCGTAGGGAAGCTGCAGGCCCAAAGTTCCATAAGGTTGCCTAGTCAACCTAAAAGGAACCCAAGAGAAGATGCTTGCACCATTACCTTGAGAAGTGGCAAGGAGGTACAAAGGCCAAGGAAAGGGAAGGAGAAAGAAGACAAGGAAGAAACTGAGCTAACAAAGAAGGAGGAGGATTACCATCCTCAAGTAGGTACTTCACACCCTATTATTAACGGTTCACCTTCTATTCCATTTCTAAGCAAGTTAGCAAAGAATAAGTAATAGGAGAAGGAAAAGGAAATTTTAGAGGTCTTTTACAAAATGGAAGTCGATATCCCTCTTTTGGAAGCAATTAAGTAGGTTCTATGATAAGTTAAATTTTTGAAGGAGCTATGCACTAACAAGCTGAAGCTGTGGGGAGATGAGAAGATCAATAGGGGCAATGTGTCGGCAATCTTACAGAGGAAGCTACCACTCAAGTACAAGGATCCAGGTATTTTGTACCATTCCTTGTAAGATCAGTTCAATAAGGTATGAAAGATGTACATGTAAGGTTCCAATCATGCATCTCATACATAATATATATCAAATATACACAGCAGAAATAAAAACAGAACCTAAAAAAATAGATTTACTCATACATATAGATATAAAAAAATATATGTTAAATGTAAGATGTTCACATACCTTTCAGATGATCTCCTTCATTCTTTAATCTTCTCCACGTTAATTTGTCGTAAACCATAATGATCAATGTAGACCATCTCTAATGAAAGTCAACATGAAGATAGAAGAATGAAACCTCACTAGAAGATGGCTAGAATTCTTTCTTTATGCTAGCAAAGATAAGAACTCTGAAGCTTTCTTTCTCACTTGTGTCTTACACAAGATGCATGAAAATCATCGTTATTTTTTACACCATTTGGCCTTCCATAATCTGAATCAATAATGGAGAGTTATAGGAAGTTAATGGTCACAAATAACATACATTAATGGAAGTTTAGGAAGTTAATGGTCAAGAGCGGTTCTAGCAACACGTCATGACCCCCATTTGAATAGAAAGTTAGTGATAGGTCAATCCAATATACTTACCACCCTTAATATGCATCCATATGTTAACTCTAAACAACTCATGCCTACATCTTATAAGATCTATTGCTTGATCCAATCAAAGAATATAACATATGCTAGTCTATCTAGATTAATGATATCCCATCTCATTAATCCTATGACTAGGGAAAGTTTAGATACATATTTACACATTATAGGAATCTCATTATCATGATCTCATCATAATTTCCTCCATCCTATGTTTTGTATCAAGGATTTCATTAAATCAATTTAAGATCAACATCAAATCCATAAATGTATGAACATCAAAATAATGAAAATTCCTTTATTAATCATAAAAGGATTTGTACAATAAGTGCTAAAGGTGGTTTCCTTAGAGCACTTCCTTAACAAACTCCCACTTACATTAAAGCCAATCACCTTAATATCTTATACCATAGGCATGTACATATGACATAAAATCTTTTGGGAAATAGGCTTAGTCAACGGATTAGCTACATTCTGAACAATGGGAACTCTCTCTATTTTTACATCATTTCTACTAATGATTTCTCTAATCAAATGGTAGAACCTGAGTATGTGTTTAGACTTTTGATGTGACCTCAGTTCCTTTATATACACTATATTCCCGTTGTTGTCACAATACAACTACACTACGTTAGTAATGCTCAAAACCATACCAAGTTTCATAATGAACTTCTTGATCCAAACTACTTCCTTTATGGCTTTTGAAGTTGCAATGTACTTTACCTCTGTCCTCTTATCAGCAGTTGTCTCTTGTTTGGAACTTTTCCAACTGACTACAACACCATTCAGTTTGAATATATATCCAGACCGGGATCTGGAGTCATCCTATCAGATTGGAAGCTGGCATCAATATACTCGCTTACCACAAGATCACCTTCTCCATATACTAAGAATACATCTTTAGTTCTTCTCAAGTACTTAAGGATATTCTTAACAACCACCCAATGACCCTCACCAAGGTCCGATTGGTATCTACTCATAAAACTTTAGAGCATATGATACATCAAGTCTAGTACATAACATAGCGTACATTATTGATCCTAGAGCTAAAGCATAAGGAATCAAACTCCTGCGAGTCCTCTCATCTTGTGTCTTTGGACTTAAAGATTTAGACAGTCTAATCCTATATACCATGGGAAGATAACCTCTCTTTGACTGCTCCACGCTAAACCTCTTTCACATCTTATCTTGTCTATGTATGTAGACTAAGAAAGACCAAGCAATCTTGTAGATCTATCTCTATAGATCTTTATCCCCAAAATATAAGTTTCTACTCCAAGGTCTTTCATAGAGAAGTTATTAGCTAACCAAATTTAGACTGATTGCAAAGTTGAGAAATCATTTCCTATTAGCAATATGTTATCTATGTACAGTACAAGGAACATGATGGCACTCCCATTAACCTTTTTATACACACACGGCTCGTCTGAATTTTGTAAGAAACTAAACTCTTTGATTGTCTCATCAAATCAGATATTACAACTCCTGGATGCTTGCTTCAATCGATAAATGGATTTCTGAAGCTTGTATATCTTTTCTCCATTCATGGATATGAAACTATCAGGTTGTGCCATATACACATCTTTGGTTAGGTTTCTATTAAGGAAAATCATCTTCACATCCATTTGCCATATCTCATAATGTTGGATCCCGTTTCCGGAACCCAACCTCTTGCTCTGATGATCCAAAATTGCATACTCTAACCTCAATTCATAAGACTCTTCATATTCAATAAC
>JANSVA010000005.1:26667119-26680344 GCA_025504915.1 Erythroxylum reticulatum | reverse complement strand
TGCACTTTAGACCCTTGAGCTCTATATCGTCAATTGGAGATGTACTACACCTGTTTGGAAAACAAATTCCAAAGTTACCTCGACCTGATAACCTTGATCTCCCCGATAGAAATTTATCTTTCACACCTCTTGTTATTACAATCATTGAACCAGATGTCATACCTTTAGAATCATTTAATACTACTATTGGTTTGGAAGAAGTACAACAGAAAAGTGATGCAGCCTTAGTCGAAGATTGAAGAAATTCGTGACAAGGCTAATGACCTGCATGTTTCAGTGGGTGATTTACATAAAGAAGTAGCTTATATACGACAAGACCTTAAGTCACTCCACACTAGGATACAATTAATGTTCTCTGAGATTATGAAGTATCTACGGTGAAAATTTTGTTCATTAATAACAAATAGGGTAAGAGGAGAAAATAAGAAAGATAAGAAAAGAAGAGAGAAGGAGAAGAGAAGAAGGGATATTATAGCTTACAATTGATTAATGGTAGAGAGTTGGTGAATTTGCAAGCCTATGGTAGTGTAGTCTCTTAAAGGGAGTATTGAGTGAAACATTGACTTTAAACACTTGAGTGAAATGAGTGAACATCATGAGGAAAATCCATCTTAGTTTTATTTTACCATTAATCAATGGTGTCTACCTTTGACTTTGTTTATGTGCATTAATTAAAAGATTATGATATATGTAGTAGATAGATACTTGAGTTTGTCAAAGTTTGATGGATTGTATAGACTCGATTTTCTTTGAAAAAATTGGCAGAATAATTTGGTTATTTTTAAATTTCCTGAGGATAAGCAATAGCTCAAGTGTGGGGGTATTGATAGGATTGAATCATCTTATATTTTCTTATGCATTGCAATGTCTTTTCAATGATATCTTTATGTTTAAATACTCAGTTTGTGTTCATTTTATGTGTAAATCCAAATTAAAGGATTGAACACAAATATATGCTAAAAGGAAGAAGTTTGACAAAGTTTGGAGAGCCATCTATGAAGGAGAAACCATCAATGGCATTTGAAAAGGACCTGAGGAATAAGCCAACTCCATGATCATGGAAAATATACACCACGATTGTCACAGAAGCTTGAGCATAGGTACATGATTGTAGGGAGTTATCCACGATCATGGCCGAGAGCAAATAAACTAGTCACCATTATGCACTAAGGGCCACGATCATCAACTACACGTAGAGAGACACGAGTTTGCCTCTGGATTTGAGGGAGACTTTGGACTATTTAGGCACGAGAAAACCCTAGGGTTTACCCTAAATGGAAAATAATATATAAAGAAAGAGAAATGACCTAGAAAGCCAGTCCCTAATCTACCACTTTTGGGAAAACTCTGAGGAGAGAGAAATGCTTTCAAATTTTACCACTTTTGGAAAATTCCAAGAGAGGAGGAACTAACATAGAAGTTTTTGTTATTTTCTATAAGCTTAACTATTTGTTTTCAGTTTCAATGCTTGATTTTCATATTCATTCCATTAGTTTAAATCTTTCTTAGTGCTAATCATATTTTTACATGTTCTAAAATGTTAGAATGAATGTTTGATGGATTTTATAGATGAACTTTATGAATTTTGTAAGGAACCTTTATGTATATCAATGGATATTTATTCCCTCAATTTCCTAGCTTTAATCTTGGTTGTTTGAGCTTATTTATATGCTTTTCAGATCTGAATTTGTTAGGTATTTAAATGTTGAATGGTTTATGCTATGGGTTTTTCCTTATTTGTGATGCTTTGGATTAATTTGTGCTTAATAGTTAAGATTTATGTGTTAAGTCAAAATGACTTCACGTCTAATAATTTTGATGACATTCAAATAATAATAATATTAGAAATTTGAACCGTTTTGATCAGAAAGAAAGTAAGATGAAGCGAAAGCAGAAGTGAGACGAAAGAAAGTAAGACGAAGTGGAAGCAGAAGTAAGACAAAGCAGAAGTAGAGGTAAAACGAAAGTAAGACGAAGCGGAAGCAGAAGTAAGATGAAAGAAAGTGAGACTGAAGTGGAAGCAAAAGTGAGACGAAAGAAAGTAAGACGAAAGCAAAAGCAAAAGTGAGATGAAAGAAAGTAAGACAAAGCAGAAGCAGACGTAAGACGAAACAAAGTGAGAAGGAAGTGGAAGCAGAAGTAAGACGAAAGAAAAACTAAGATGAAGAACTGATACTAAATCGAATGGTTAACTAGTTTGCGTTAGTTGCAGAACTCAACTAAATAACTGTTTCTACAAGAATCAAGAAATCAAGAAGCAAGAAGAAAGAAGCAGTTATCAAAAAGCAGTTCAAAATGAAGGCTATAAATACAAGTTCGAGTACAAGATTAAAAAATTAGAGATTTTAAAACGTTTTTTATCTTTAGCAAACACTGTATTTATTGTGCGAAACACTAGAGCTATCATTACTATAACAGAGCTCACAATATCTTTCTATAAGAAAGAAGAAAAGCTGAGAGCCTGAAGAGGCTAACTAAGAAAAACAATACTTGGTGTAAGAGACCTAAAGAGGCTCTGTGAAAAAGAATACTTGTCTTTGTGAGAAGAATAGTGAAATCTCATCAAGGATTCTGAGGACTGGACGTAGCCCACAGTTTGGGGTGAACCAGGATAAAATTACTGTGTCAACCTCTACTCTGTAACTCTCAATTTTCAATTTCTATTGTTTTATAAAAGTATATAGAAGTTAATTGCAATAAATTGTGATTGTTTACTTAATAGTTTTTGAAAAAGTTATTTTTCAAAGAAATTTGAAAGGGGATTGTATTCATGCAAAAGAATACAAAATTCAACCCTCCCCCCTTCTTGTGCATTTTGTCTATTGAATGTAAAGTCTATATTAATGCCTAATTTACTTCATTATGCATGTTCTTAGATTCATGATCAATTAATTTGGGTTTTTGTGTAAGTTATGTGTGTTGGAATTTTTATTTTAATGCAATTAGTTTAGATTTTGTAATTTGGGTTATGATTAGTTATTTTCTATCTTAAAGAGTTTTTATTTCTATTAAGTTAGTGTTGAATTTTAGTTTTTTATCACTTCTTTTATAAGTTCAAACCCTGACTTTATTTAATTAAGTATAGGTTTTGTTTATGTAACATTTATTATGCTTAATATGAATTTGTATGGCTAGACTACTTAGGGATTTGGAGATATTATAAGGATGAAAGGATGGAAATTGTGATAATGGAGTTGAATTTGTCTTAAATGGTGCTTGTCGATCTAGGTTGGTTTAGGATTTAGTATAAATGTCATGAATTAGGAATTGCTTATAGGCTTAATCACCCTTTAGGTAACTTTCTAATATGAAGGCTAGGGATGAGCATGTGATATCTAATAGTCTATAATGATTCCTGGAAGTAGCAATAGGTTAGTTTAATTTGTCAAGATACTTAATCAACTAATCTAGGATCCCAAACCTTTAGGTTACACATTCCAAGCTTATGAGTAGGTGGCCTAAGTTAGTTGTTTCTTAATACCTAATGTGTCTTTGTTATTGAGCTTAGAGAGCTTATTCTAGGTTATAGTGGAGAATTTTGAAATTTTTGCTAAATAGTTCCCTTATTTTTCAAAGTTTTCGGTACTAGCCAGTATTTGGTCGATACATTTAAACACTGATACTGACCGGTACCAACGATCGATACATTTAAACATGGTTTCGTACCATTTTTTAACTGTACAATATGAAACCTGTAATGTAATCATGGCCTAGCTCTTCCTCCAAATTTTCTCCAACTTCCCTCGGTCTTCTTCGTATGATTTCAAACACTAACAAACACATGAAAATACCTAAAGAGCACAAAATTAAAGTCCAATAACATGCTCTAAACCACATAATACTTAAAAAACATAAACACATAATCACATTATGCAATTATAATCCTAAACGTGCACAATTCATCGAATCAATACCTAAAAACAACACCTACTAAAACATTATATAAACTACAACTATCAATATTCTGAGCCATACTTTGAGCAAAAGAGGAGATAGTTGGAGATTATTGAGAACACAGACGTTCATTACCTCTAGAGCATGAGCGAGTGGGAATCTATTCTCCTGGAACATACACTTGTACAATTTATCCAATGTTAGAATAAAGACAAGAAGGCCAACACCATTTGTGTTAGACCTTATATGACCCGAATGGCATAATGGATGGGGGTTATTTGATCAGCTACCACCAATGCTGGAGATGATGACCACTAAAGCACTCAATCTAGTAGTAATGTAACATATGCGTATGGTATGTTGACATTGGGGTCCCACTAAAGAGATTTACAGATTTATTAGGAAACTCGAGGAGCCAACAGTAAAGTATGGAGATAGACCAAATCAACCTGCAGTAGAGCAAGCAACAACTACAATCACAATCACAATCACTATTACCAGAGATGGAGAAGGAAATACCAAACGAGGAGGTTCTGAGAGCTCCCCAAGACAGTTTACATAACGTGGTTTAGTTAAAGATAACCTTACTAGATAAAGGCATGGAAAGACTTGTGGGAACTCAACGAACACTTAGACTTTAATAGGTTGAGTTTCTAGAGTAGGTAGGACAGTTGGAGGCGTCGGTTGCACTGGTAGATGAGTTGTAATCTACAGTTGCATGGATGGGAGAGTTGATGGTATTGATAGTGAACCATTTGAGCATTGATATCTAACATCCATCATCTAGTGAAGGCACTTCCTCTGCAGCCCCTCCACCTTGTCAGGATCACCACTAAAAGGACCCTCCTTCATCGAACCAGCCAGGATCACACGATATAGGAGATGCTTAGTTTGTATATTCTTTCTTTTTCTTTATCTTTTGTATTTATTTCTTATTTTCTTTCAGTTAATTATTTTCTCTCTAACATTATAATTAATGATGTTCTTACTTATTTTTTTCAATTGTGTTATTTTTATTTCTTTTGTTTCTTTTTATCCCTTTTTCTTATATTTTGCAAGGATGTAATATAAATTGGATGGATCATAAATCAAAACAATTCGTCACAGTTAGGAAAGAACCACTATCCCTTCTCTCTTATTAGATATACTCCCATTGTGTACATGTGGGGAAGGGATCATAATTTTTAACGAATTCTTTAAGCTTATTATAATCCTAATTATAATGTTCTATGAACTAATATTTTGACTTAACTAAAAATTGTCCATCAATACTCTATTTCATTGTTAAATATTAAGTTGAATTGGTATGCAAAACGATGATAGAATACAATTACTTTTCTAAGTCATATTTTTAGTATTCATTGAAATAATCAAATTGAATGAAATTGCATATTATTTACACACATATATACCCATCTTTTTTCGTGAGTTTTGGAGCCTAAGAGCAAAATTTTCAAAATTTTAAAGCTCTTTTGTTCCTTTTATGTGTTTTATCATGTATAGTAAAATGATTCTAGAATTTGCTTTTATTATACATATTGAGATCATATTTGTTAAATTAGAGGCATTGATATGATGAAGGCAATTAAATTCAAGAATTTGTTTAAGCATATTTCTTTGATAATTACCATACCTATAAAATTATCTTTTAGTAATAACCAAGTTGAGTTTTACCCTTTTTCATTGATATAACTCATACTTTAACCTTTACCTTATTTTTCTTTGAAGACCTTTTTATTGTTTTGAGCCTTGAAGGTTATTTACAGTATATACTTATTTAAGAATTGAAATTCTTGAAAGGTCCATTATTTCTTTACTTGTGGTACTGAATGCTTGAATTATTTGTTTTGATTGATCAAAAAAATAAAAAATAAATATTTATGAATAAGTATAGTGTACCAAAAGAGTTGTAATGAAAGGACCTGTGTGTTTTGTAAACAAGTCCTATAATTTTCCTTTGGTAAATGTCCTTCAATTTAACCCTTTTCATATTGCAACCATACCATACCTAAGCCCCATTACAACCTTATAAAGACCCTTTGATTTTTGTTTCTAATTTATACACAAATGGTGGAGATGTGATATTATTGCAATCTTATGGTAAGAGTTCTACGATGCATTGATTGAGATTTTTGACATTTTTTACCCTAGACACTTGAGTGCATTGAGTGAAATCTTAGAGAGGGTGTAAAGATTTATGCTTTTGATTTCACTCAGATTATGATGTGGTTATTGTTAATATTGCTTAGGAAGTTAATTTTAGATAATTTGATTCTAATTGTATGTTAATTTGATTCAATAGGATATGATGATTTATGGTATGAATGGACAGATTTAGATTGATGAAGGATTGATGTTGTAAGATTTATAATTTTGATTATAGTTTACTTGAGGATAAGAAAAAGTTTAAGTTTGGGGATGTTTGATATATGCATAATTAATAATATTTATACCCATATTTGACATTTTTTTGCTTGATATTTTATACTTTTATTGTATATTTGGTACTTAATTCTCGCCAAGTGTGTTTATAGTTTATAATTACCTTCACGAACTTAAAGTAGAAGAATTTGGATTAAAAAAATATGGCATAAAACGAAGATTTGAAGCATAGAAGGGATATGGTCATGCATCAGCCCATATACTTCTCTAAGGCCGTGCAGATTCGCAAATTTTGGAGATTTTAAGTTATGCGTAATTTGATGCATGACTATGTATCGGCTCGTGCATCTCCTAGAACCATAAAATTTACTATAAAAAGATGTGTTCAGAGGTAAAAAGGAAAAACAGACATTAGGACGCGATTATTCATAATTATGAACCCATGTCTTCAATTTGTATGTTTGATTTCATTTTTTATCATGTGTAACTAAATTCTTTTAGTGTCCTAGATTTGTGAAATAACATGTTTTGATTCTTTTATTAATGCAATTAGTTAGATCGATATATTATGATTCAATTACGTGTTTAGTTTATGTTCGAATGGATCTAGAATATTGGATCATAATCTGATTTGATAACATAGAGATTAAAAAATCCTTATGTGAATAGATCTATCGTAATTGGAAGAAGTTGAAACCAACCCTAGAAATAGGATAACATAAATCCTCTAGATTAGGGTTAAAACTTATAATAGGATTCATAAATTGGTACAGCAATCCTATAAACTTTAATCTGAGTAATTCGGTTTAAAACCTTAGGATTAGTTGTTATTAGACTCAAGAGAGTTATTAGCTATAGGAATCTTCACGGTCCAATAAATTAATAAGACAATTGCATAATAAAAGATCAATCAATTAAAGGTAATTACGAATTCGAAACCTAGACACTAATTCTAAATACAGATAGTTTTTAAGTAATTTCTTAATTCTCTATTCAATCTTGCTGCTTGTTTTTTTTTATTTGTTTAAGTTTTCTTTTCTTCAATTAAAATTCCAAATCAAATTTATAGATTAGATAATAGGATAATAGTAACTCCTAGTATTCGTCATTTTCATGGGATCGACTTATACTTTTCGGCACTAGCTACAACTACACTGTACACTTGGGTAATTTATAATTGACATATATAGAAAATTTCCATGGCTCCATTGCATATGAGCCATTTATCACCATATATAAGTACTACATGTCATGATGTCATTTGCCTACTTTTCTTAATATCCCAAAATTTCCATAAAATTTCCTAAAATTTCCTAAAATTCTGAAATAATACCAATTATCTCCAAATAAATTTTTACTAAAATTTAATCACATTTAAAAAATCCATTTTACCCGAAAATGTCATGAATGCATGTACAATTATTTGTATATGTCAAAATTCATATGCACATATTAGCGAACACCCAATTATGCAAAGCATACAATGCACTAGAATTCCTTAATTTTCTAACCCCTAATATAGGGTGTTACAATTCTTCCCTTCTTAAGAAATTTTGTTCTTGAAATTCATACCTGATCTGAATAGTTGTGGATACTGAGCTTTCATGGTTTCTTCAGGTTCCCATGTTGCTTCCTCAAGTTCATAGTGTTGCCAGAGTATTTTTACTAAAGGTATTTGCTTGTTCATAAATTTCCTGACTTCTCTAGCTAAAATAGAAAATAGCCCTTCTTCATAAGACAAATCCGGTTGTACCTGAATTTCTTGCACAGGAATCTTATGTGTAGCATCAGACTGACATCTTCTTAGCATAGAAATATGGAACGCATCATGTAGCTTGGCCAATTCTTCAGGAAGAGCTAACTGATAAGCTATTGGTCTGAATCTTTTAAGAACTTCATAAGGACCAATGTATCACAGACTAAGTTTTCCCTTCTTACCAAATCGAAGTATCTTCTTCCACGGTGACACTTTCAAGAACACCTTATCACCTACTAAATACTCAATATCCCTCCTTTTTAGATCAGTATAAGACTTATGCCTATCACTTGCAGATTTCAAGCTTTATTGAATAATCTGAATCTTTTCTTTAGTATCTTTCATAATTTTAGGCCTGATCATCTTGCTTTCATTCAACTTAGTCCAACCTACCGGAGTTCTACACCTTCTACCATAAAAAGCTTCATAAGGTGCCATGCTAATGCTAGTATGATACATGTTGTTGTAAACAAACTCCATTAGAGCTAAATACTTATCCCAACTTCCTGGAAACTCTATCACACATCCTTGTAGCATATCTTCTAGTATTTTTATAACCCGTTTAGACTATTCATCTATCTGATGATGAAAAGCAGTACTAAATTTAACTTAAGCTCCCTAAGACTTTTGTAAAATTTTCTAGAATCTTGAAGTGAATTTAGGATCATGATCAGAAATAATAGACAGTGGTACTCCATGCAGTCTCACTATTTCATTAACATACAAATATGTAAGCCTATCCAAAGAATAATTAGGATGAGCAGGCAAAAAATGAGCAGATTTGGTAAAGTTATCTTTAATTACCTATATAGCATCATGTTTCCTTTGACTGAGAGTAAGTTCCGTGACGAAGTCGATGATAATGTTATCCTACTTCCATTAAGGAATAGAAATAGGATGTAACAAACCAAATGGAACCTGATGCTTAGCTTTAACCTGCTGACACATCAGACATTTAGCTACATAATCCACAACATCCCGTTTCATACTTGACCACTACTAATGCTACTTCAGATCCTAATACATCTTGTTTCCACTAGGATGCATAGTAAATACTATATTATGAGCCTCAAACAACAGTTTCTTCTTTAATCATCATTGGTTGGCACACACAACTGATCTTTATAATACAATTCACCATCTCCTTACACAGAAAAATTAGATTTTTTACCTTCTTGAGTAGCCAAGATAAGCTTTTGTAACTTATCATCAGCTCTTTGAGCTTCATAAATTTCTTATCTCAAAGTAGGCCTTGCTTTCAATTGAGAGATTAAAGCTCCATCAGATACAAATTTCTATTCACTCTGCTTAAGTGATAGTGTTGAAATGGTCTTTCGACTCAAAGCATCATCTACTACATTAGCTTTACCTGGATGATAGTCCACAATACAATCATAGTCCTTAAATAGTTCTAACCAACACCATTGTCTCAGATTTAGTCCCTTCTAGGTAAGCAGATACTTCAGGCTTTTATGATCTGTGAAAATTCTACATTTTTCAAAAATCATCTCATTTTTTCTTATGGCTAAAACACCGAAGCATACTCAATGAACATGTCTCAACTACATTTTCCAACTTTTAACTTCCAACATTTCATATGTAATAGTTCTAACTTTTAAGAAAATTTGGGTTCCATTACCTTCTTTGTCTGAAATTCGACTTTTTTTGACTCAATAAATACTTAAGACTTTTGTGATCCATAAAAATCCTCTTCTAAACCCCATACAAATAATGTCTCCAAATCTTCAAGTTAAAAATTATTGCTACCAATTCCAGATCATGGTTCTGGTAATTCAGCTTATAAGGCTTCAATTGCCGTAAGGCATAAGCTATTACTTTGTCTTTATGTATCAACACACAACCCAAACCCTTTCGTGAAGCATCATTGTAAACTATATAACCCTCATCTCTTATGGGCAAATTCAGAATTGGAGCACTTGTCAATCTATGCTTAAGTTTCTCAAAGCTCTTCTAACATTCATCACTCCAGATAAAATTCTAATTCTTCCTCAATAACTTGTTCATCAAAGTCGCTATCATAGAGAATCCTTCCATAATCCTCCTATAATAACCTGCCAATCCTAGAAAACTCCTCACTTCTGTCACTGTCTTAGGTGTAGGCCAGTTTATCACTGCTTCAACTCTCCTCGAATCAACATGTACTCCATCTTCTGAAATCACATGTCCAAGGAATACCACCCTATAAAGCCAACAGTTACACTTGCTGAATTTGGCATAAAGTTTCTTCTCCCTTAGTGTCTACAACACTATCTTGAGATGTCCCTCATGTTCCTCTTCACTCTTGGAATATATTGGCCCCCAAATTTTTTTTCCTTTCTCTAGTTAAGCATGATTTAAATGAATTATGAGGTTATGATGGATTCAATTTTTGGATTTATTATTATGTTAATGTTAGTAAGATTATATGACATAGGTTAATTGAATTAAAGTGATAAGGTAGTAAGATTGCATAAAGGGCATTTCTGGAAGACCACTTAAGGTTAGAAAAATATAAGCCTATAAGGAAGGGTAAAAGGGGACTTTTTGGGCACATTAGGGGTAGAATAGGAAGAAAAAATTGTGGTCTTGCATTTTAAGAAGAGAGAATAACGAAAATTGAATAGAAAAAATAAGAGAGCATGTAATGAAAAGGAGAGAGAAATACGAAGAGAAGGAGAGAAAGAAGAGAAAACAAGGTTTGAATTTTCTTAGCCTTTAAGAGAGATTTTGAGGTTGTTCATAAAGGGATAAAGGTAGAGGAAGAGAAGAGCTTCCATTTAAGCTAAATATCTCTTCATTTGGTGAAGATTTAAAGAAATCAAGAAAGGCGAGAGGAGCAAGAGAAGAGGTTTTTTGTGCAAGTCTTTAAGCAAGAAAATCAAGATGGGTTTCATGTTTATAATAGAGATATGAGCCGCTAATGCTTTTCTAAATCAAGAAAATAAAATTATTTCAATTACCTCATAAATGTTGCTTTTAATGCTTTTGAGTGATTTGAGAAATTGCTACATGTTGGTGTATGAATTTTGATGATGAAATGGAAAATCGTTTTGACATATTTATGTATACCTTGAAATATGTCATGGCATTTTGTTTAAATGAAAAGAACATGAAAGTATGAGCATATGATGAAATTATTTGAACATGAATATGTGAATTGGTTTGGGCAAGAGAGGAACTCGTTTTATTAGTCACGTGCACGTTGACCTATATCCTTCTTCTAGTTGCCCGCTTAAGGCCACAAGATCTTGAAAAATCGGACTCGTTTTGTTCATAGTGTAAATATCAGTTTCTCCATTTCACTCCATGGAACTCTTGAGCCATTTGTTTGTGCATTGCATCTTTGAATTGTCAAGTTTGTTGTATAATTTTAGTGTTCTGCAACATTGATTAAATGTATATGTTATGTTGATGTGATGATATTTTAACTATGAGTTTTGATGTAAAATTGTGAATTGACTGAGAATTTGAGAACAAAGCATTTTATGAATTCATTATGATTTTATAAAACAAATGAACATTTTAATGATTTTGCTTATTCTCCATTATAAACTTGTTACCCACGAGCTTTCAAACTCACCCACTTTTGTCCCATCTTTAGGTGATAACTAAAAGATCAAGTGATCAAGAGCCTAAGGAAATTTATCCAAATTGCTTATTTTGTATTTTTGAGTTGGATTTGAGAAAGCACAATGTTTTTGTCACATTTTAAGGGTTAGTTGTTCAAGAATCTTTTGTAATTTGAGATTTTGAGACGATGATGTATTATGGCTTGAAATGCCACTAAAGATTTGTAAAACTTTGTTCTTTTGATGTTAATGAAATATGAATTGTGTATGGATGATATTGAGTTGGAATCAGATATACTTGAAGAAGTTATCAACTTGAGATGATTATTAACTTAAGCATATGGTTTTTGAACATGAATTGTGTATATATATACATAAGTTGTTATAGAAGAGTAAGATAGGAATTATGACTGATCAGATGTAGTTGAATGTGATGAGTCAAATGAGTGGAGATTTGAGAGTTTAATGAAGTAAAATTGGTAGCCGAATGGTGATGCTCAAGACATTCCAAGTTTGCATAGTGAAAATTTCAAGTCTTCCATAAAGGTAAATTTCGTGTTCTGACTTTAGGAGAAAAACTATATTGATCTAGGCTAACTTAGACCAAGTTGACTTCTAGAAAGTTGTAGGTTATCTTTCTAGCTTTCCAATGGTATATAATGCGAAATTTTTAGACATTGAAGTCAAACATTATGATCTTTATAAGTGGAGGTGCTCTAGAGAGTGTAGTTAGTGATTTAGATCTTGTGGAGATGTGAGGAAGACCCAGTAGAAATACCCTTCTTCTTATCCATCGTAGTAGACCGAAACATCTTCTACGCACTTTTCATCTTACATCTTCTGGTTAAATTGTGACCATCTAGATGACATAATCTATCTTCAAGGTCTTTATAAAAGTTGTATATCTTGAAGTCCTTTTTAAAACCATATAATAATGACCTTGATCTGATATCTCTAGAGAAATTTATCCAAAATGTCCCAAAATAGGTCTTAGACTGAAACATCTTCTATGTACTGTTCATCTTACATATTCTGGTCCAACTTTGACCCTCTAGATGATAAAATCTATCTTCTAGGTCTTCATGAAAGTTGTATATATTGAAGTCATATTTCAAAAAATCTAACAATTACTTTGATAAAATATCTCTATAGAAATTTATGACAAATGTCCCAAAATAGGTCTTAGACTGAAACATCTTCTATACACTATTCATCTTACATAGTTTGGTCCAATCTTTACCTTCTAGATGATAGAATATATCTTCAAGGTCTTAATATAAGTTGTATATATTTAATTAATCTTTCAAACCATCCAATGATATCCGTGATCTGATATCTATAGAAAAATTTATCCTAAATGTCCCAAAATAGGTTTTAGACTGAAACATCTTCTATGCACTGTTCATCTTACATCATTTGGTCCAATTTTGACCCTATAAATGATAGAATCTATCCTAAAAGTCTTCATAAAAGTTTTATATCTTGAAGTTATCTTTGAAATAATCTAATAATGACCGTAATACAATATCTATAGAGAAATTTATGCCAATTGTTCCAAAATAGGTCTTAGACTGAAACATCTTCTATGCACTGTTCATCTTACATCATCTGGTCCAATTTTTAC
>JANSVA010000005.1:26631508-26645337 GCA_025504915.1 Erythroxylum reticulatum | reverse complement strand
GTGATATTTTGGATGATTTGAGGTATCATGACTATGTGAAAGTGTTATGTTAGTTAGATGGTGACTTAATATAACACTACTGGTTCTTTAAATGGTCACATGCCCCATTCTCAGTATGACACGTGAAATTTTATAGAGAAGATGTAACTTGTGGCTTATGTGGCCGAGTGAGAGTTGTTGGCAGTTATATACGAACAATTACATATATATCTATATATATAACTTCCCTTAGTTTTCTTCTCTAATATAAAAGGAGGAAGTTGGCTGGTTTTATTTGGTTGTTCTAAAGACAATGAATAAATTAGAATCCAAATAGGTTTTGACTCTCTTTCACTCTATGCAATTTTGCTAAATCCGGAGAAAAACTTCCTTCATCTTTCCTCACGTGAATCACACCATCAAAAGTTAGAGTTTGGGTCGTGGATTAACAGTGACTCCTGTAGCCAACCGTAAAATGTGAATTATCAAATAAAGAATCAATCAACCACTTCCGCATTAAGGTTACTCCTTATATATAAATCTACATAAATCTACACTCCTTTATTTGAAGACTAAATGCTCTTCAAGCGATAAGACTTAATTTTCTTCAAGTGACAAGTGCATCGCCCAAAATATCATACTCAATGCCTTCTCTCTATAAACTTCAAGTGTTGACTTAGTTTTTTTTAATAATCACTAGCACTTTCTACCTTTCTATCATCTTTCATGATTGTAACCCTTTTATTTAGGCGTAGGCACGCAATATGTCATGTTTCTAAACAATGAAAATATTCCGTTTCTCTATTTTGAGAGGGGTGATAATTAATTATACTTATGCCCTAATTGTAGACATCATCTTTCGCTTCAAATGACTCAGTGTTTCATCAGAAATAATTTGATATTCCTTTGTGTCTTAATCACCTCTTCACTTTCATTACTATGTGCATCATCTCTTTTAACTCTACACATTGCTATAATTCTATTACATTACCTATATCTATATCTAATCCATTTAAAAATCTTGTTAGTCTCTTCTCTTTCTTCCTATTTATTGGTTTGGATTATGACTACTTCCATCTCTTTATGATAATCTTCCATACTTTTAGTTGTTATGTAAGACTTTGTAACCTATGATACATATCCATAAAGTAGTCTCCTTCGTATGAGAACTTTCAATTCATCCAATATCTTAATGGATCAGTCACAATTTCTCTTCCTATTATTCACCAACTAATTTCAGTAAACAAAGGAATAATTAGTAAACTTTACTACTTTTAGCTTTACTTTTTTCTCGACAAAGTAATAATAATAATAATAAATCAACTATATCTTTTCCTCCCTCTCCAAATAAGTTTCAGGATTATTTCTACCCTTAAAGCTAGATAAGGTCATTTTAATGCTATCAAGATTTCTGTCCACATCTACTCAAACTCTAGGATCACTTCTTTGCTCCTCAAACATGTCCAAATCCTCTCCTAGTCCTAAACATATTCCCTTGAGTCTTTAGGTTAACATTATCAATACTAACATAATCATTCTCCTTATCAACTTACTGTAGTTATTGGATTATGCCTATTGTACCTTCCCTTATTAGGAGTTTAGAGATGTCATCTTCCTTGCAATTCAGCAATATATTTTCTAACCTATACATCATATTTCATCTTCTCAAACTATTATTGCATAGTCTGTGTAAGATACAAGTTGTATCTCTCCTCTTTTGGTGTTGAAAAGCCTTTAAAAGACATATTTGGAAGTTACAAGAAATGTTAGTAAAGGAGTTTTCTCAACACTCTCTCATGTGTTTATTCTCAAATATGACAAATCACTCGTCTCACTCTTTATTTGTCTTTTTTCTTATGCTAATCTCACGCTCTCTTGCCTTTTCCATTTTTTAATTTCCTCACAAGTTCTTTAAAGAGGTAAGCAAATTCAAACAATGAATTCAACCTAGCGGAGCCTAAGAAACCCAATAAACTAATGGTCAAACAAAAAGAATAAAATACAAGTTAAACATGATGTAAGAAATTTAAATAAAACAAGAAAAATAGTAAGAATGTCAAGTGGACTTAGAAATATCTTGATTGTACCCACATAAATTTCCTTTTATTTTTCTTTTCTTTTTTTAGTGCAAATAATAGAATTTGAAACAAGTGATTATGAAAGGCACAAAATTAAGTGATTGGTCAAGGAAAATCCCTAATATTTAATTTTTAGTTGAAGCTTTAAAGTCAACAGTATGCAAAAGAATAAACAAGAAGTAAGAGAAAAAAACTAAAATTTAGATACTAGATTCGAATAAAATAATATGAAGAACAAAAGGATAACAGCAGTTGATTTAGATCTAAACTCTGATACTAACTTATGTGAATCTACCTAAGAATAAACCATAGAGAATTCAAGAACAAGTTTGAACCAAACCTAAGAAACTAAATCAAATATAAAAAGAGAATTGACTTTTTGATTGTAAAGAATGAATTTCCGTAAGCAATTGAAAATCATATAAAAAAGAATTCTTTGATAAATTTGAAATTCAATGAAGATTAAGATAAAGAAGTACTCACGGCTCTCAATAAATAAATATGTCAGCTATTTTCTAAAACCGAAGAGAAATATTCCTTTGATATAAAACAAAAGATTAGGGTTTTAAGTGACGGACATGTCTCAAGAAACGAACATGTTTAATGTTATGTTTATTACTAAAATTTTAGGGAATGTGGGAACAGTCCAGGACATGGTTGTATTGAAGACCATGTCTTTTAACACTAATCTTTCAAAAAACTTGCACAAGTTGGTACATCACTATAATAGAAGTAATGTAACTTTTCGTAACTTTAGTTTTGCATAAACATACGGAAACGGGCAGTGATTTGATCATGCATGAGACCACATCCAGTAAAAGTAACACTAATTCTTCTTGAATGCTAACTCTTAGCTCCAATAAACACATGCAATCAGTCTCCCCTGATTAATATCACCAACGTCTACTTGGTATACACGTAACATTTTTCCTACTCTTCAACGTCTCTTATGAGTGTAATAGTTAACGCGGGCCAATGGAGGAATTATAGCCAATACTAATTCAACAAGTTTTGGTGTGCTTCAAAGTTTTCTTCATTCATAATTGCACCATTTGGAAAATGTTTGTGACGTGATTATATGTACACTAGTAGTACGTACAAGAAACTTTTGAATAAACGGGTCTAACATTTGAGTTGTGACATAATCTGATTGTTCGTCACGAATCATGTAGAATACGTATGTACAAACTTTAATTAGTTAGAAATACATCAATGTGACCTTGCCTTTGAATGGAAAAGGCAACTGAACAATATAAATTAGTATCTCATAATCTATTAGTTGAAAATGGAACACGACCTCCAAAGGTCCTTCGAATTGTTAAAGAAATACAACTTAGAACTTCATTGCATGTGTTGGCATGAAAATATAATGTACAAGGGTTGAATGAGTTGGCATGTGATTATCCAATTAACTATATTTGTATATACATATAGATATAAAAAAATGATATGAATCTTTATCAACCAATTAATTAACTTCAATCAGTGTCCACGTACCATAGTATTACTTAATTATTGTAATTAGCAAATACAGATAAGTAGGATCATGCCTTAACGATCCCGTGATCATTCCATGGATTTGATGAAACTGTCTCCATGACTCACGTTTTTATCTAGCAACATGTCATTAGGGACCACATCTTAATTAAACAAATTAATGAATTGGGCTAATAATATAATTAGGGATGTTGATCAGGACAAGAAGGCAGTGTCTGGTGTAATTTTGGGTGTAAATTAAGTAAAACTTTTCATCACTTGCTTGCTTCAAGATCTCCTCCAAAATATATATTTAGTACACCACACATCGCGCTTACTACGACCAAATCTGAATCACATCCGGATCCATGTGGACGAGACCTGATTTCATTTTCAACTTTGGGTCACGTGCCTGCGTTCTGCGTACACTACCTGTGCATAATCTTTGTTACATGGAGAGCTTGACCCTTTTTTCCCCTTCTTTTTATATATTCAGTACTAAAATACTCTTCTGATATATATAATCAATTAAAGGCAAGGATCCATAATGAAATGTTATACACGTATAGATGAAAAACACTTACTAGAACTTAGAAGATCAAAGTTTTAGATCCCTTTATGGGAATATTTTGATTGATTTCTCCAATCCCAAGTTAGCGAGTATATATACATATATGTAGGATTATTTTGGTTGTCTTCTCCAATCCCAAGTTACTTTATATATCAATCCCAAGTTAGATAAATTAATTCAAGTCCTCAAGAACAAGAAACGTTTCAAGTGATTGTTTATATGTATATTGTGATTAGACCATAGGCGATATGAAAAGTTAATTAAAGTGCACCACAACAAATTTCTAGACTGTTTAAATGTATCATTCTCGCAACTGTCTGATAGCCAGGCAAGCGACAACAGTGGGAAGGTGGGGTCGCACTTTTAATCGACCCATTTTCTTGACCGCTTAGTTCGGATTAAGCATTAAAGTACTATCTTACGGTAAAGTCAAGGGTTGGGTCAAATATTTGCATTACTGTCTGTGTCTCCCATGTATATCTCACAGTCGTAACATTCTCCAAAAACTCCTCTTCCCTGCACCAAGCACTATGCTATGCTCCCTCAGTGCACCCTACAATTGTTTGCTGCCCCACATTTTCCTCATATTTTTTTTCTTTTGTTTTAGAATTGAAAGAATAAAATTACCATATATTTGATCTGGTGTATGTGCAAACATAAGGCTGTACTCTTATTTGTTAATGTGGTAATGTATGATTTATTACAAACATGGGGAAAAGTGGACCTGCTTTTCTTCTTTTTTTTTTTTTTGTCAAATTGTTTCTTCTAGCATTGAAGGTGAGATCAACTGGGGGAGATGACTCTTAATTGCTTTACTTTTTACATTTCAAATTTTTTATCAGTTCCGAGACACCTGATTGCATGACCAGTTGCTCCATTCACTTCTTTTTTCTATCACTTAAGTTGTGGGTTTTATCTGCCAATATAATGAATCTGTTTATACATTATTTCTTCTCTCTGTTGGGTTCCTAACCATCAGATCATATGATATGCTTGGTCCGTTGACCTATTGTATTTTTAATCATTGAGTGTTTACATTCGATATGTTTTTTTAATAGGCATTTTGCAGTTCAGATGAGAACATATTTTGAGCTACAATAACTTCTGTTGGGTTCTCAGCCATCCGATAGCATGACTGGTCGGTTAGTTGGCTGGTCAAAGTGGTCCAGTGTTCTGACACGTGACATTTCTCACGGTGGACGCAAAGGTGTACTGTACAAGTGTCAAAACGGGAGACGTGAGGACATTGTGATGAGGTGTCAATACGTCAGCTAGACAACTCTTCTTTTACCCAACAATTTTTCTTGATTTGGGGCCCCGACTGGTTTGTCTTGGTGTGGAACTTTCGCCGATTTGCATGCGTGGCTATCCTTTTATTTTTCTGAGGGAAAAGGGTCAGTTTTAAACTTTCTCTTTATTGTAAAATTTTAAACAAATTAATTAATTTGTATAAATGTGACCAAATAAGCTTCGACCACAATAGACTTCATTTTGTTGAGTTAGTGACGGGCAGACTTGGACATTTGTATAAAAGTTTGGACTCACAATAAGACTTAAGGCTGGTGGCTCCTGCTTGAACATGAGTCTAATCAGGATTGGGCAGTCGGATGCTTAGTCGAGTTTGAATTAATTCTAATTATTTTTTATCTTAATTTAAATTTTAAAATAAAATTTTTAATATCTAATATATTTGAGCTTTTAAGTTAAATTACGATAAGTAATTCAGAACTCGAATTAGGTTTAAAATTTGTAAATGAAAATTTGATTTTAATTCAAAATTCAATCAAATTAAACTGTATGTATTGAATTCAGATTAAGTGCTTAATTTGAGTTTAAATTAAAAGGTAATGCTTGTGTTTTTGCAACAATTTCGTCTACTATCATAAATTTGTTGAAAATTGAAGGGAAAGTCACAACTTATTCAAAATTTGAAACATAACTAAGGTTGGAAGAGGGTACCTATCTTTTCCTTAATCTAACAAGTGCCAGCAATAGAAGGGACAATATCATTTTAACTTTTTTTTTTTCAGGTTTAGCTACTTTGCATCTCATAGTTCAAATATACTATATGTTAGTTTATGCTCTACATCCAATCGCTTTGGTTATAACTCAGTGATAAAATAATTTAAAGGCATTCTTTATTTTGTATATGTTTAAATGTATATAATAAGGTCTATGAGACTGCTATTAGCTATCGATTCAAATAATAACATTTGTAAATTAGCTACAAAGTGTCATTTCACCTTGGCCAAGGATTTTCCTAATCAATACTAATCGAAAACAACGAAACATTCTCCCTAATTACTTTAGGGTGATAAATTATATCTTAATCACATAACTATCTCTATATGGTTCTTGTTATATTTGACGAGGGTGATAAATCATATCTTAATCACATAACTACCTCTATATAATTCATGTTATATCCAATGATTATCTATTGACTGACTCATAATTAAATAGGTCATAAGTGGTATCAAAACATAATAATCTCTATAGAAAATAACGTTAGTGACCTGAAGTCAAAAGATCACATATACAATCATCACAATTAGAATTTCATAGGCATACAAGTAATGTTTCAAATGGATTTCTCATATCGATTCTGTTCAGTGAACTTATTATCTAACAAGTACTGACATGTTAGTTTAAATATTTCCATATTTCAACTTATAAGATTAACTACTTCTTTCATAAAGAAAAACGTAACGTATGCTAATCTTTTTTTAGTTATATTAACATCCAATCTCAATAGAATAATGACTAAGAACAATTTAGGGATAATACATAAATGCAATATGAATCTCATAATTATAATGTCATTATAATTTTATTTGTAATGTAGAAGACCTAAATATAATTGGATTCAAAAATTGTAAACATTAATTCCATGCTCTGTCTAATCGAAACATTGTATAATGAAATAATTGAATTATACAAAAAAAATTATGCATAGAAAGGTTAGTCAAAACCACTTTGACATTCATAAATATTCAAGTGATCGTAATGCGTTGCTAAACGTCAATCTTAATCTATGATTATAAATTGTTCAATTAGAGAATTAAAGATAAATTAAAAGGAGTTTTAATTCGAATTATGCATTATAATTATAATTTATAAATATTGTCAGCGTATTTTAGGGCCTAATGGGTCTTACATAAAGAATAAGTTGAAAAGAGCAAAGATATTTTAATCAAGTTGAATTTGATTGTAAAGTTTAAGAAACTTTATGATTAAATCTAAGATAGTTAATAAATATGGATCAATATGAGAAATTGATATAATTTAGACATAACTGGTATTTAATTAGAATTATATTCTAATTAAAGCTTAATTGAAATTAAAATTTAATTTTAATTAAATAACTAACACGTCCAAAACTTATTATAAATAGGCTTAAGCTTTAATGAAGCTAACACTTCTTGTTTAAACTTGTCCGTAAGAGTTACAGAGTTCTCTCAACTTATTCTATGGATATTGTTAGAGGCTGGACATTTGTGTAGCTACGGTGGTTGAGACATATCGATTTTGAAAATGGTTTGAAAGATATAATAAGAAAATGATCAAACTTCACAACAAGGTACGAATTAAGTTTTTGTTTTATTATAATTTGTGTTAATCATTTTATAAAGTTAAATTGATCTTGAATTTCAGGATACTAATTTGCGAAAAAAATTGTAATTATTCCACAGAGGTTTCTAAGTCTATAAATAGAACTTGTCTTTAAACAAGAAAGGAAGAAAATTTTAACGGAATTGATATTGAACTAGCAACTCCTAATCTTATATATTTTTAGCACTGAGACTGAAGCCACCGACGCCAGTTCTTATAAAAACTTCACCAAGTTCGCTTGTTAAACAGGCGTTGCATTTCCATTTTGATTTTGATGATCCGTTTCCAATCTGTCACAAGACACTCGGAAATGAAAATTTCAGTTATGGGTTTATTCTAATTTCCAACGTCCACTTGTTCGCCACTCTTTTCTCTTTTCGTCCCTGTTTCTAAATACGTACAATTACTGTGTTCACAGCCATCGATTTTGTTGATGTCTGTCTCCGTATATGTTACTTGCATTTGGATTTATTTATATTTCAATTACTTTTTCCAATAAAGATAAATTCCAATCAAGTTGTGTATATTTCAAGTAATTTATTCATCTGAGTTATTAAAACAGTGTTTTTTAAAGAAAAATGGTTTGTTTGTAAATTTTGATAATTATAAAAAAATTTATTTTAGGCATATAAATCAACCCCAAAACATTAAATCAATTGAAAATATAGAGTCGTTTAATCAAGGCACTAAAATATAGTACAATCCGTGACGGAACTAAAAATTTAAGATAGGAAGGTTCAAATATTTAATTTTTTAAAATTTTAGAGGACCCAGTACGCCACTGGCCTCTAAATAATATATATATATTTAAAATAAAAATATTTAATTTTTTTAAATTTTGGGAGGCTCAGTGTTGCCTGAGTACGATATTAGAAGTTAATTAAAAAGTAGTAGTGAATCTAATTTATTTTAATCAATTGTAGTTTTCATTTGCTCTTTTGTATATTGTTGGAACCTCCCGTGATTGAATTATGGATACAAAAAAAAAAAAAAACTTTACAACTTTCAATCATATAATAATTAAATAACTTAAAAATGTTAATCATAAAAGTAATTAAATTGTACCTAATTAGAATTCTTGTCTAAAACTTTTTTGGAGTTTCAATCATAAGTTATCCAAGTGCCCAACATTTAATGAAATCCAAAGAGCAAAGAAAAAGAGACTCAAGTTGTGAGATATGTTATTTCCCTTTCTTTTATTAAAATTAAATATTCTAATTATAGTTTAATTTAATTTTTAATAAAGTTAAATATCACATATTTGATTATCAAAGTTTCTTAAACTTCACAACTAAGTTTAATTTAAATGAAATGAAATTTTCTCTTTTTAATTATTCTTTATGTTTGACTTATTAGATTCCTAATATGTTTGGTAACGATTATAAATTATAATTCTAATTTATAATTAGAATAAGATAAAATTTTCTTTTAACTTATATTTAATTGTCTAATTAAATAATTTATAATCATATATTAAGATAAATGTTTGATAATATGTCATGACTATTCAAATATAAAAAATGTCAAACTGATTTTACTCAACCTATCTATGCATATTTATAATGTATAATTTCATTATTTCATTATCTATTAGATATAGAGTATGAATATAATGTCTACTCTTTTAAATCCAAACATGTTCATTCTTGCTAATTAGTAATTAGTTTATAATTGATATTTGAAAACATCTTTTTAAATTTCAATTCACTCTGGCTATATAATCCCTTAAACAATTACTAATAAGGAATATTAAAACATTATCTCTAATTACTTTAGAGTAACAAATTCTTTATTGACTTACTCATGTATTTCCATATAATTCATACTATATCTAAATACTGCCAACTAAGCTACCCAAATTAAAATAGGTCATAAGTAGTATTAAAATACAATAATTACCACATTAGATACTCTGAAAATGTTAAGTTTAAAGATCAATCATACAACCATAATCATAAGAGAATTTGTAGATATATAAGTAATATTCCATTTGAGATTCTTATTTGAGTCAGTTCAGTTAATTTATTTTCTAGTAAGTACCCACATTTTTGTTTAAGTATCTCCATACTTTAATTTATGAGATCAGTTACTTTCTTCGTAAGAAAGAAAAATAACATATATTAGTTTTCCCATTTATCAATATTGTGTCTTGACAAAACTACAATTAGGAATACTTCAAAAGTAATTATTAAGAGATTTTATCTTTAGTATTAAAATATCAAATATAAATATAAAATAATAAAGATAAAGAACGTCTTTATTAATATAAATAATAATACCATATATAAAATTGTAAATAATTGATTGTTTACAATGACATAAACTAACATATATTTGTGGTGAGTCCTCTAGCTTGTGAACATTTTGTCATGTAAATCTTTTGTTGGAAAATTTTGATAACTTTGTTATAATTTTCTCGTAAAAAATGACATGAGGTGTTCTAGGCGGATCCCAATTATGAGAAGGCATCTTTAAATCATTCACAATCAGACTAATCCCCGCTCGAGCCGAGTAGGCCCCTTATGGAAAGCAAAGCTCTGATCCCAAGTTTTAAGCGGCTACATATATAAGGAGGTTCGAACCTGCGACCTCATTTAAGCCAGAAAAGCCCCTTACTAACTCATCTATGCCTTGGGGTTAATACTTCAACAATTGTTAACCGTACACATACATATATAGACGGAAATGAGTTTTCAACCTGATTAATATCCGCATTACTTGACCCAAAAAAATGGACATGGAGGATAAAAATAGATTTTAAATAGATGCTGAAAATTAGATGTGGATATGGATTTGGATATGGGTCTAGTGATAACCCGAACCGATAAATATCCATATCCTATTCGTTTTTTATTAACTCTATTTTTTATGTTTATTTCTTGAATATTTATGGTTAAATATAATAAATATTAATATTTTATGAGAAGAAATAACTTTAAAATCTCCACTTTACTTTTCAGTCATCACCTTTTTCATCATATTTTATTTTCTTATAGGATAATAATAATATAAATGATATGGAGACGAAGTTTTAAATGTTGTGAAGTTCACGTCAAGACAATTTGAAGCTTTGGATATTTCAGTCTTTGTTCCAGTTCTTGATTGTGAAAAATATATGTTGTATTTGTAATAGATATTATGATTTTTATTATTACAATTTTATGATTTTTTAAGACATACAAATCAAAATTTTGACTTATTATTATTAAAATAATTTTAATTTGGAGCTTTTGCAAAAATCTGCTCTTTATATTTTCTATTTAGAAGTTATATTTTTTATGTGCTATACAACTCGATGGATATCTAAAATCTCGAACAATCCAATGGATTTGGATATGAGTAGTAAATCGTAAAAACCGATAAATATGAATATGAATATAGATATGGGTTGAATTATAAAAAATACGTATAAATATAAGTAGAATAATATCTAAAACGAACCCTATCCATTGCTATCCCTACATGTACACATACCGTATCATCATCTCTCGTGCGCTATATATCGCGAGAAACTGCAAATGAGCGCCCTTTTCTGTTACCGGGAAATGGAAGGAATCTGTAGAATAAGAGTGCCGGTATTTTATGGGACACCCGAGCGGTGAAATTACTGCGTGTCTGCTGGATACGTTCATAAATGTCAGGGTGTGAAACCGGATATTGCCGGTCAGAAATTGTTTTCCTTGTTACTTGGTTGGAGGGGATGGGATATACATAACGAAGATTTCCGATTTTCCTTCTACGGCAAGCATCTGAATTCTCAGCTACAGCTGCCCATAAAAGAATGTTAAGAAAAGGATTATTGGCTTAAGTAATGCAAAAGGTCAAAATGAATAGTAAACGAGATTTATTAATCAAATGACATTTGTGTATAAAGCTCAAATGAAAAGTGTCAATTGGCCACGTGAAACAGTTAAAATATAAATTGAATTGAGATTTGCTTTTGTGCAATGTAAATGTTCCTTGTTTTCCTCTTCATATTATTCACACATATCTTCAAAACTCTACGAATCTAAGTTGCAAGATATTGACAGTTTTAAGTGGAGAATAACACATTTGTTTTAATCATTGGAAAAAGAAAGCCAATTTAAGCAAATGCTACTTAGAATTTACTAACCCGCAAAAACATGTTTGTGATTATAACTCATAAAATCAATTACTAGCTCAAGATTAGAATGCCAACTTAAGCAAATGCTACTTGCAATTTACTAACCATAGAAACATGCTCTTGTGACCATAGAAGTAAAAAATGTCCATTCATTTTTGATTCGGGGCACAGTACACACATGTTGAGAAAAGGAAAACAAAACGACATAATTACGCCGTTGCCCTCATGTACTCTTCGTAGTTTTAGTTTTGTTCACTCCCCAAACTCGAAAATCTAATAATAATAAGAAGAAGAGCGAAAAAATAAAAAGCCTTTAAGCCTCCAGTCCATCTATATATATACCCCACTTGTATCCTTATTTTCCTCACAGAAAAACTACCTATCTTTCTCTAAAGCACATCAATCTCTCTCGATCCAATTTTCCAAACTTCCAAAAACATGCCTGAGGCACCAAAAGACACATCGAATCCCACAGATAATGACTATGTGGTTTCTGACAAGAACAAGGAGGTTCTCCAGTTCATTGAAGAAGTTACTTGTAACGCTGATGAGGTCCAAAGAAAGGTTCTTGAGGAAATCCTGTCTCGGAATGCTCATGTTGAGTACTTGCAAAGACACAACCTTCATGGCCGCACTGACCGTGAAACTTTCAAGAAACTCTTGCCTGTGATCACTTATGAAGACATCCACTCTGACATCAACCGTATTGCCAATGGCGACACCTCTCCAATCCTTTGCTCTCAGCCCATCTCTGAGTTTCTAACAAGGTGAAGTTTGCGTCCTTTTGGTTTAAAAAACCCTGTTTAATTTGTTTGCTTGTAGTTTTGTTTTTTTCTTTTTTATGGATGCTTTTCTACTTTGTCTGGCCTGTTGGGTCATTTTAAATTTCGTGCACTATGGGCTATTTAACGTTGTCTACTGTCTATTCTTGTTTATGGCTTCCTCCATTTAATTTGTTTTAAAAGGGGATAACTTCCAATGTCTGCCTCATTTTTCAGTTTTTCCTTTTTACTACTGTTCGTGGATGTTTTCACTAAATGGGCTGTTAATATTTCAGCTCCGGGACATCAGGAGGGGAGAGAAAATTGATGCCAACAATTGAAGAGGAACTGGGAAGGAGGTCACTGCTCTATAGCCTACTGATGCCTGTTATGAGCCAGTTTCTGCCTGGATTAGAAAAAGGCAAAGGAATGTACTTTTTGTTCATTAAATCTGAGGCTAAGACTCCTGCTGGCCTTCTGGCTAGACCAGTCCTCACCAGCTACTATAAAAGCTCTCATTTCAAGGAAAGACCTTATGATCCTTACACTAACTACACTAGCCCTAACGAAACCATTCTTTGCCCTGACTCCTATCAGTCCATGTACTCCCAATTGCTCTGTGGCCTTTGCCAACACAAAGAAGTCCTCCGTGTTGGTGCTGTTTTCGCTTCAGGTTTCATTAGGGCAATTCGGTTTCTGGAAAAGCATTGGAAACTTCTCTGCTTTGACATTAGAACTGGTACAATTGACTCCCAAATCACCGATCCTTCTGTGAGAGAAGCTGTTACTAGATTTCTTAAGCCTGATCCACAACTTGCTGATTTTATTGAGGCTGAATGTGGTAAAGATTGTTGGCGAGGGATCATAGCGAGACTCTGGCCTAACACAAAGTATGTGGATGTTATTGTGACTGGGACCATGTCACAATATATTCCTACCCTTGATTACTATAGCAATGGCCTGCCTTTAGTTTGCACTATGTATGCCTCCTCTGAGTGCTATTTTGGTGTCAATCTCAATCCTCTTTGCAAGCCTAGTGAAGTGTCCTATACCCTCATTCCTACCATGGCCTATTTCGAGTTCTTGCCTGTCCACAGAAACTATGGACTCACTAACTCAATTTCCATCCCAAAATCACTTAATGAGAAGGAGCAACAGGAGCTTGTTGATCTCGCTGACGTCAAACTTGGTCAAGAGTACGAGCTCGTCGTTACCACTTATGCTGGTGTGCATATTTACCTCATATT
>JANSVA010000005.1:26577173-26605177 GCA_025504915.1 Erythroxylum reticulatum | reverse complement strand
CCTCTTCATTCCTACTTCCATTTTAGCTCAATTCATTCACACACAAATCAAAATCTATGATTGATCATAAACATAAAAAACAAAACATATCATATACACACATTCATCATTTTTTCTGCACATGTTCATCTTCACTAACACTTTCATTTCATCTCTAACTTATCATTTTAATTCTTTCCATTTCAAATAGCTTTTTTGTTAAATCCAACTCACTTTAATTAATCTCTATAACACCCAAAGAGATTCACGTAAATACATCAAGAAAATAAAACATAAGCATATCATCTTTTCATGAAATTTCTGCACTCTTTGTACATCATCATAATACAAAAAACAAAATATCTAAGTTCTTTTCATTTTAAGAACTCTATACTAGTCTTTTCTTTAACTTTAAATCACTCTAATTCATCTCTATATATCAACTTATAATTCACATTTTTCATAGACCCAAAATAGAACATATTTATATCATTCTTTCGTTCACATTTCTACACTCCTTCTATACATAAAAAAATTAAATCAGAAAATCATCTCCATATTCATCAACTTTCAATTCACATTAAAACATCATTTTCATAACCAACTTATCTTAAAAACTTTTTTAACACAACTTATGATCTATTTCTCATCATATATTCAAAAATATGACATAATCTTACTTACTACCTCATCCACGTATCATCACTATTTAGCTCGTTTTTCACTATCATTTAATCTTAAGATATCATCACAAATGCTTTTCACTAACCAACCTATTCATAACATTAATATACTAAAAAGAGAACAAAAACTCATTTATTTTTTTCACCCACGTACAACATATATAAAACATCATTTTATGAACATTTAACCTCTAATTATCATTATGCATGTTTCATTCAACAAATCATAAAGAACCTTACGATACTTACTTGGTAAAACTCCCAAATCTTCAAAATCACGTGAACCCTAGCTTTCTATGATGCACGATGATCAATAGTTAAGGGTGGTAGGGTTGGGTCTTTTTTTAGCAAATGAAGAAGACAACAAAATAATAGTAGCAAGAAGGGTGAGAGCAAGGGTTACGTTGATAGGGGAAAAAGAGAGGTTCGTAGGTGAAGAAGATGAAGAATGAAATGAAAAGAAATTAACAAGAGGTGAGAACAAATGAACACAGCAAAAGACAAATAAAAATGAAGATGGTCTTTCACCTGGAAGAGAGTGTCGTAGGGGTGGATGCATGTCTTGGCAAGTGACACTTGTCACTTGCCATATGTGCACTTCTTATGGTCTCACTTGGTTCTCTTAAATAACTAGTCTATTTGTCTCCAGTTTATACTCCAATTATCATCCAATTTTCAACATCATATTCTCAGCAAATCCTAATCCCATTAGCCAATTATTTCAACTGCCATATGACACTTATTTCTACTACCATAAATCAATTGTCTTACCACTTGACATTTTTTCTAGTCCAAAAATACTCACAATGTTAGAAGTTTCCTGAATTTCACCAAAATTCTAGATCAACAATTATTGTCACCAAATCAATTTTCAAGACAGGAAATCCACAATTCTCAATATAATCACATTTATAAAATAATTATACCCAAAAAATGTCAATGAATGCATGCACAATCATTTAACGTATGCAATAATTAATATTCACATGTATGTGTATGTTATATTATGCATGAGCATTAAATGGACTTTCTAACTTCTCAATAATCTCTCATGTATACTATTCCAGGGGTTCTAACCCTTAACATGGGATAACAGGATGTTACAATGTTCTTTTATATGTTAGGTTATTAAAGAAGCATAATGCATTAGTAAGCTAGACGAGGTTGAAGTGGCATCATGTAGATTTTGTGTTAGTAATTATCTTTTATCATGAAATACACACCAAGTACTTTAGTTAATGCTCTGAAAAGAAGAAATTAAAAAAGGACCAGAAGTGGAAATGGTCTTACTAGAAAAGTCCTCTTCCCTTTACTTATGGTGAACTTTAGTGCACCTCTCATTTGATCCCTTTACTTAATAATTTGTGTTAAGGTATAAGAGGCATTAGGATTTAACTTTGCTTCATAAAAAATTCTACCTTTTAGAAATCAGAAAGAACTTATTTCATTGATAATGATTGTTCATTGAGAATAATTCTAAATCTTTTTATATAACAGAAATCTATTGGTTTTCATTAAGAAGGCTAAAAAAATTTAAAATGAACCGAGTTTCATCATCATCAGCAACATCCTATTGAAGGCTCATTGAGGTAATGGGTCTGGGGAGGTTTGATAGCATGCAGCCTTACCCCTACGTCATCGAGAGACTGTTTTCGATAGACCCACATGCAATGTGTAATGAAGATCTTACAAATTATAAATGGATGGGCATACATTTCTAAGAAATAAAAGTAAAATAAATAATAAATCAAATGAACATAAAAGGTAAGAAAAAAATAAATACAAAAATACAACACAATACAAATAAATAATAAAGAGAAACAATAATCATAATATTAAAAAAACAACGAGCAAGAGCAATAAATATAACACAAAATAATGTACATGTAGAACATATCTAAGATTAGTAAAAAAACGTTAAGAGAATTAAGTGTTAGAAGAAACTTGTACCGACCACGAAACACCCGTATAGGAATAACTCTAACTAGGCCTATCAAAACCTTAATTAAGCTACATAGGAACCAAACTAAGTTATACACCCTAGAAGTTACATATACTAAACAATAAATGTAAAGGACACAGTTTATTATAACCTACAAGAAAGTGAATGTCCTCTTTTAAGATAGACCCTTAACCCTATCCTAGTATGCCAAAGTTTCCTATTATGAGCTAAGTCCTCGATAAGATCCAACCTATCGATATCATTCTTGATCACTTCCTCTTAGTTATTTTTAGGCCTTCCTTTTTTTCTCTTACAGTCTCTAGGTATCATTTTCTCAATGGAGCGTCAATATGTCTACTTTTAAAATATCCGAACCATCTAAGTCGTGCCTTTCTTAATTTGTCATTTATACCAGCCACCTTTAATTTGTCTCCTCTTAAAATTAAACGAGTTTATAGTAAACAAAAGAATTCAATTGGATTTAGAAATATTTTTTGAATAAAAGGTGAACTTTATTTATTAAAATAAATAATTATGTTCTTGGATGAAAGAGAGACTCTCAATTTTCAAAACTAAAAAGACTAATACGAATAAATTAGGTTGATTTTAAAATTTTTGATACACTATAATTAATAAAAAAGCAAGATTGAAAGATTAAATACATCTGAGATATAGAAATTTTAAACCAATGGTGTTCAATAACGCTAAAATGAGTTTGAAAAAAATATAATAGGTTAAACTAGGTGGCTTAAATTGAATTCAAAATTTTAAAACGATAGTCCTTAATTAATTGAAGGCTTTTTTTAAAAAATATTTTTATTCTATCTAGCTTTTGAACATAGAGAAATTATGGTCTTAACCTATTATTAGGCTAATAAAAAATGGTTATCAAAACTTGTGCATTTAAAGAGTTATTGCAATTGGATTTTTTATTCCTTTTCAATCACTACTTTTATTTAAGCATTTATTTTATATATGTGATCTCTTGTTCGTCTCACTGTTATCCTTAATTAGCCCAAGTATTAATCACATAAGACCATTTGCAAGTAGAAATATATTTATGCAATCAATTTTTTAAAAATTTTTAACTTAAGGATTTGAATTGCATTGTTGGAGATTTGGGTCCAACCTTAGGTTCTTTTATAAAATTTGAAGGCTTAAAGTAAGGTTTTTGAGAACCTAGGACTTAGATCCAATTTTGTTAAGAGCATTTATTTTTAAAACAATGAGCCTAAACATAAATATGAAATTAAAAAACATTTAATTTTTTTTAGCTCTGATAACAACAGATTATAAGAAGAATGTGTTAGGACCAATTTGACTTATGTAATTCTTTGGGATTCTTTCTTAAACTTTGATATAATACTGATTGAATATAGTATAATAATAAGGTTGACTTAAACTTGTATTTTAAGGCAACAATTACCAAGTTATGGCCCTTAAAAAGAAATGATTTGATGTAATATATTTAATACAAACTTAGCCATCTCTATACTTAACATAATTTAACCCAACTTAAAAACAAAAAAAAATTAACTAAAAGAGATGACCTGATGCAAATTTAATACAAACTTAGCCCATATGTCTATACTTGACATAATTGAACCCAATCTAAAAAAATTATTAATTAACATTTTCCTCGAATGGATAAAAAAAATTTGTAAAAAAATGTTTGTGAAAATCAAGAATGAGTGAATCTTAATTTATAAACAATAATTTTCATTAAAATAACAAATTTCATTGATGTAAATATAAACTAAAAAATATTGAGTAGATAATTAAGGAATTACTAGGTCTCCAGGGAGAGGAAATTCATTGATAGAGGTGTAATTATGGATTGGGGAGAGTACTCTTAAATGAAAGCAATCTATAAATTCCCTAGTTCAATCCTCACAAGTTAGCCTCTTAAAGAATCCTACTCTAATGATTGCTTCCAATACTACTTTGGAAACCCCTATTGTTATATTGAATAAAGAATCTTCATGTGCCATTAAGAAGAAACCTAACTGTAAATCCAAGAGGAATGGGCAAAATAGCTCCCTTTCTTAATGATGAACATTACTACTTAAAACATTTAGGGTTTAAACAACCTAAATAGACAAGTGTTGAAGGACTTCTTAACTTTTAAAAAGTCTAGTTTTGTTGGTTTAATTGAAACCAAAATAAAGAGTTCTCAATTCCAAAGGGAACTATGGTTTTTAGATAGTAAGCGAATCACACTATGCAATCTCACAATAATGGCCACATCATTGTCTATTTTGGCCCTAATCTTTTCTACCAACATCATTAGAGTTGTTTTAATTAATCCATCAATTGCCAAGTTATACTAATCCATTCTCATTTGTTCTTAAATATTACTATGGTATGTCCTACTAATCCAGAGTTTTATAGAAAGTATCTTTAAGATGATCCAACTTCTCTGTAGGTTGAATCCTCTTTGGTTTTAGAAAGTGTTTTTAGCTGTACTTTACTTGCTTAAGAGGTGAATGGAAGATCCAAGTTGAAGAGTTGTAACAATGATTTTTGTAAATTTATTAGTAGTGGAGCTATAATAGAACTAATGTTCACTAAAAACTACTTTACTTGGAATAATAAGCAAAGTGATATTTGATTTCTTTAAAAAAAGCTTGATAGGTGCTTGATAAACTATCCTTTAAATGTCTAACTTTCCACATAACTTTGCTCACTTTTACAATCCCCTTAACTTTTATCATACTCCAACCAAAGTTTACTTGAATATGAGAGAGATTAAAAGGAATTCACCTTTTAAAGTTTATTAACTCTTTTTTGGAAGATCTAGGATTTAGAGAGACCATAAAAAGAGGTTTGAGTGCCCAAGCGGTATACTGTAAGGCTATAGGTGTGTGTAGAAGCTATAAGCTATCAAAAGAGAACAAATAAAATTGAATAAAAGGAGATGCAACTCCTTAATATATGATAAACACGCATCTTTAGAGTCCCTCAATATGATCTAGGAAAAATTGAGAACTAAACCAAAGGATGAGACATTTAAAATTCTTGAAGGCTCAACTCTAAACAGTTATGTGGAATCTCTTGAAATGTGATATTCCTTTCCAAAATAGAATTTTATGATTAACTGGTTTAGTAACAGTGATAGTAACACTAAATTCTTCCACAATGTGATTTGGCCACGAAAAAATAAACAAATAATATCTATAAAAAACCTAGATGGTATTGTTTTGTTGATCATTAAAAGTTGAAAGAACTAGCTTTTGATCATTTTAATAGATTATTAGGAACTAATGATTTTGTAAGTCCTTTATGTATAGAGGATATAAGTTGTTTAGTAAAAGTCTCAAGGGATCAAATTGACTTCCTCGATAAAGAGGTTACTATAAATGAAATAAAGAAGCCCTCTTTAACATGAAACTTGAAAAAGATCCTATACCTAGTAGATTTAATGCAAGATTCTTCTAGACTACAGAGAATAAATCAAGTCAAATTCTTTTTATCACTATCCATGAATTCTTTGGAAGAGGAAAATTATTAAAGGAACTTAATAAATTCTTTATATGTTTAATCCCTAAGATCCCAAACCTAATTTTTCTGTTTAACTATAGACCCTTCTCATGCCATAATATGATTTATAAGCTCATCTCTGAGTTATTGGCTTATGAATTAAAGGATAATTTTAAAAAAGTCTTATCCTTTATTAAGGGCCTTATATTCAATGAATAGAATTGGTGGTAATATATTAATTTCTTAAAAGTTTTTTCAAAGCTATCAAAAAAGGATGGAAATAATAAGTTGTGATTTGAATATTGACTTCATTAAGGCTTTTGATTCGTTAAAATCGAATTTCTTGTTTAGTTTAATTAAGTTTTATTTTTCCTTAAAAAGTTCATTAATTAGGTTAAGCAATGTGTCACCTTAGCCTCATACTCTATCTTGGTTAGTGTTGAACTAACAAACCTATTTAAAGTGACTAAGGGACTTAAGTAGGGATACCCCTTATTCCCTTACCTATTTTCCATCAATATGAAGGTCCTTAGTAGACTCATTGGTTCCAAGGAATCCAATTTTAAAGATCATTATAGATGTAACAAAATCGGCATTTTAAACCTTTCTTTTGTATATGATCTTCTATTACTATATGGGGCTAGAAAGGAATCAATGAAGGTTTTTACCAAATCCTTGGATCATTTCAAAGACATTTCAATGTTGAGATACAATCCTTTTAAAAGTAACTTTTATGTATCAACAGGAACTAGCGCAACAGAGAAGCTCTTAGAAATTGCTCTTAGAAATTTCTCTTAGAAATTACTAAAGGTTTTAAGCATAAACATCTTCCTTCTAAATAATTAGGGATTACTATCACTACAAGGAGATTGTCATTCTCTGATTGCATGCCTCTCATAAATCTATTCACGAAAGCCTAGGAAGCTGATGCAATAGGTCCTTTTCCTATAGGCGAAAACTAAAACTCATTAACTCTATTTTGAGTAATCTTCATATTTATTGGTTCCTCTTATTGCCACCATAGAGGAGAAAATTAGGTCTATTAAAAAGCTAATCAAGAAACTCCCATGGTTAGGGATTTAGGAGAAAGGTAAGGTGACTATAGTTAAATGGTTTGAACTTATTTAACCAAAGAGGTTCAGGGTCTTAAGATTAACTCTAGTAGAACCTTGAGATAAGTATTTCTAATGAAAAGCCTACGAAAGATTTGCATGGATAAGGAGTCACCTTAGGTTGAATGGCTTCATACACAGTTCTTAAAAGGTGAGAGATGTATATAGTAAAAAAAGGAAATACCTCATAAACCCTTAGATAGATTGTATTGATAAAGGACCTAGAAAGCTATAATTCAAATATAAAACTTGGAATGGTAGTGGTACTTCCCATTGGTTTTTCAATTACAACAGTTTAGGTCTTTTACATAAACTTTAAGATATTGATTTAGTCAAAGTATGTACTCTTATTAGAACTAACATTAAGGCAATCATGTAAGAGGATATATGGAGCTAGCTAATTTATGTTTCAAGGGGTTTTGGACTAGTACTTATTATAGTTATGTAAATATAGTGCCCTGGAAAGCAAGTGTATTTACATATAACTTAATTTTCTTCCAGTTACTTTTGTAATGAAAATATTTATTATTAATAAAACATAAGAGTTTGGTTTTATTTGTATGAGCATTATATATCTAGTCATAAGGTACCAAGATTCTTTTGTAAATAATATACATATACATGGATATGTATGGGAAACATGTATATTATTAGAATCTAAATTGGTTGATTCACAGTTGAATAATCAAGTTGGTCGCTTGATTATAGTTTAGACTGTAGTGTTGTGATTTATCTCTGTGTAATAAAAGAGTTTACTTAAAGGGAATGATGAGTTTTATATCATAATAGTAGTTGACTATTGATAATGGCACTATTAAATGAATCTAGAATCAAGTATGTTTTTAAAGAATAAAGTAGGCCGTTACTTTAATCTTAAAACATACACCTTAGCATTCACTTATTACGAACCACAATCTTAATGAGTGGTGAACTCATATATATTTCATTATAATTCTTGATATGGTCAGAATGCACTTTTTTAGAGTATCAATCCAGTGTCTACATGTTGGAAGTATTAATTGAAATATGTATCAGGAAATATTCACTCAAATAAAGAGTTTATAGTGATATCATCACTTCTAGATGTTTTATGGAAATTGGTGATTAAACTGGAGCTAGTAGTTTGATGGACTAACTATCTATCAAGTCTTAAAACTAACATGAGATTTTGTGTGTTAATCACGATACAGAGTCAAATGGGAGATCTAGAAGGAAAAACCAACATAAGGGCAAATTGGTAATTTTACCCTTTTTTGTGCGATGGCTATAATATGGTTCATAAGAAAGTTTGCAATCGAACATCTTATTTGAAATATGTGTTCTCATAATATTTATTAATTTAAGAGTTCAACTAATTGTCTTTAGTGGAATGACATTTGGTTAATAAGTTGGAATTAATTCTAATAAGATTAAATTATTTTCAGGCTTATTGGAGCTTGAATTATATAACTCCAAATAAATTCCCCACTTGGCTTCTAGGAAGGTTATTAAGCAAAGTAAGAAATATAAATAGAGATTTTTAAGCCTACGATTGAATGTTGGGCTTACACTAATTAATTGTTAATTAGAAGCCCAAATGAATATTTAATATTGGGCTAGACCTTGGTTTGATTTAATTAATTAGATTAATTAAATTAAAACAAAGTTATAAAAAATAGGAGGGCACATTTTGGTTTTTTATAGCTAAATGTGCAGCTGCACACTTAGCATTGAATTGCTAAATTAAAGATGGTTTTTATCATGCTTTATCATCATTAAATGGAGTAATGATCTTATCATTAAATGATTTAATCGTTATCTTTTAATGATGAAATGTAACCTTTTAGCATTCATGTGATTAAAGAAAGGAAGAGGTTCATTTGATATACTCTCTTTTCTTTCTTTCATCCATAACCGAAAATTAGAGTGTCTCACTTAGGTTATTGGTCTTTTCATATAGCCATCTTTAACAAATGAGAAGAGGCTCATTTATTGGCTTCTTTATGATTGATTAAAGAATGAAGTGATGCATTGGATGAACATCACTTCCTTCTTTCATGTTAACCGAAATTGAGCGAGAGTGAGAAGAGTTTGTTCTTGCATTTTTTGACTCACTCTCTCCTCTCTTCCATACATAGTCGAAACTTGAATGAGAAGAGTCTCATTTTTGGCTTCTTTCGTCTAAGAAAAATCTCTTTAAAATATTTCTTCTCTTTGCCCTCCAAAGGATCCTGTTAAATAAGTTGTCCAAGAAGAACAAATGGTAGATCGGATTGGTTGAGGATACAACAATAAGGAGTGGATACATTGGCAAAGGAAAGGATACAAAATCAAGGAGTCAAAGCTATATCAAGGATTCAGAGAGGATATAAAAGACAGAAGTCAAAGTTGTAGCAAGGATTCATTATAAATTTCTACCATCTTGTTTTTATGTTAATTATTTTCCGTATATCGTATCATGTATGGCTAAAACGTGTTGATTTGGTTATGTTGATTTTGTTGCATTTTGATTTCAAAAAAAGTTTTGAAATTTATTATTTTAGCCAAATCTTGCATGCTTTTGTTTTCGATCCATCAGAGCTATTTTATTATACATGATTTCAGTTCCTATATGTGATGTATGGGTTGGAAATTAAATTTTGTATGCTGCACGTTTTTATGTGATAGGAAATATATGGTGTACGTTTCACTCTTTTTGTTGTCCATAGAATATAGTTTTATATTGTAAGTTTTCTTCGTTTGGTTTGTAACAAGGGGGTAGCCTATCATCGTCATGTTTCCTCCTTGGTTTTATTTTTCTGTTTTCTTTGATTTTGTAATGTACAAAATTCTGTAATATTGACAATGGGGCAACCATGGATCAAAGAAAAGACAAGGTAATGGTTTCGGTATATCCTTTGGTGTATTGACCAAGTTTCAATTTTATGAAAAAAAAAAGTGCTGGAATTTTGTTTTAACAAATTTTCAGTTTTATGAAAACCAAAGTGCTGGAATTTTTGTTTTAATAAAGTTTCAGTTTTATGAAACACATGTTATGGAATTTTTCAATGTCGGATTTGCCAAAAACAAGTGCTGAAATTAATATTACCAAAGTTTGGATTTTGATGAAAAACAAGTGCTAGAATTTTTGTTTTCAAAGTGACAAAATTCCTTTTTATGAAAATCCCATTACAAACATTTTATCAAATGTGCTAGGTCATGTGGATGAAGAGTTCGAAGCAGAAGATCTAATTTCAAGAAGAAATTTTTTGTCCTAGAAGCCTTGTAATTTTATTTATATTATAGGATGGACGATCAAAAGTGGCATATTAGTTAATGAGATAAATTTATAAATGGATGGAAATAGTTTGTGATATTATGTGATTTTATGCCATTTAGAAAATTGCTAACCCTAGGCTTTGCCATGCATTCATTATGTATGAGATATATAATGAAACAATATAGGATGGATAATAAATTGAATCTAGACAAAATGATATTTATTAAAACTTAAAGACTAAAAAGATTGAGTGGGAGAGGATGCTTTTGTGAGAGTCCACGATCTCTATGTGATGACCCATTTGTATGTGGTTAAGTGTTACTCCCCACAAGAGGGCATGAATCTTAGATCTTGCATAGTTTGGGTCTATTTAAGGATAAGTCCACTCATTGGTAGCAAATATGACCTCCTACCGAGACATGGTTTACAAATACCTTTAGTGGATGAATCAAATGTTTACAAACTCAACATATTTTATCAATAACCTGCCCATCGTAGCTCTGTTGTTAAAAGTATGGGCCAAATCATGACGCTTATCATAAAGTTAGGTATAAAGATGCTTAGTTGTCTTTAGTGGGAGGGTCCCAGTTTTTCTTTTAATGGATAAGATGACCCACCATCACTTAGTCGATTGTAGATAAGAAAAATAACTATCATATAAAGTTTTAAATTTTTTTAAGTTTTGTTAAATCTATCATTATGCATACACGCATCATGATTTTATACAAAGTTCCAATACTGTTGACTAGTATGCTCATGCTTTAATAATTTATATTTTCAGACATAATCAACCGCAATATGAATCCACTCACTTTGCTCTTGACTAATAACAAATTGGAAAATGAAAATAATTTTAATGAATGGAAACGTAACCTTGACATTGTTCTTCAATATGAATGAATTTCATGGGTATTTAGTAGACAATGAGCTTGCACCTTTGGGTGGCAATTCAACTTGAGCAAGTCCAATAACATGAGTGATGACAGAATGCTGATAAGACTACTAAATGCTATACTCTAGCTTCTGTCAGTAGAATATTGCAAAAGCAAATTTGTTGCATGAAAATTGCTGGTACAATGGTCCATCACCTACATGAGATGGTTGGCGTAAGGACCAGGTCTGCAAGGAGTTAAAGCTATAGCAAGGATTCAAAGCTATAGCAAGGATTCATAAAGGATACAAAAGTGAGGAGACAAAGTTATAGCAAAGAGTTGGTATAAATTTCTACCATCTTGTTCTTATGTTAATTATTTTCCTTATACTATATCATGTATGGCTAAAACATGTTAATTTGGTTATACTGATTCCACTGCGTTTTGATTTGAAAAAAAGTTTTGAAATCTACCGTTTTAGCCTAATCTTGCATGCTTTTGTTTTCGATCCAACAATACTAAAAAACCTCTTACATATTTCCTTAGCCGCTTTGAAGAGGACACTATTCTCAAACTAGTCTTGTAAGGAGTTACTAATGGGATGATAAGGAAAGGTCTTATGGAACAAGTTAGTTTAGAAAAAATAATTCCTAGCACATCATTCATCCTTTAGTTTGCAATAAATTATAGATTATGTACAAAAGATGCTCTAGAATTCCTTTACGTAGACCCTGTGTGATATGTAAAGACAAGGATGAAGCTATAGACGATTTATTTTTCAAATGTAGTTTCTCTCTAAAATTTAGAATCATATATTAGCCCTTTACAACTTACGATGTGACTTCTATCTATGGGAAAATATCATTGATTAGGCTACAAGATCAAATGTTCTATAAAGGGAGACCTTAAATCTTTTAGGGACGAAATGAAACTAAGGGATTTTCAGGGATGCCTAAACCAATAAATAGATCATTAGTCAAAGGCTTATTTATAAGATAAGGATGCTACCATAGCCAGAGGATTGAATCTAATATTATGTCCAATCTTGGTAAGTCAAAGAAACTTGTGAAAATGAGAGTAAAGAATTTACTGAAGCAATTCACTTTATGGTTTTAAGTAAGGGGATATATGAGAAGCCTAAGACAATTCCTAACTATCCTTGAGATAAAATATAAGAAAAATTTAGGTTTAATTACTAAAAAAGGCCCAAAATTTTGTTAAATTTTCAATTATAGCCCTAACTTTAAAAAGTAGCAATAAAATGCTCAAACTTTCAATTTTTTCAATTATAGCTTGGCGTTAGTGTTTCCTTTAAGTTTGTTAACGTGACTTGCTATTTGTTTCAGAAACCTTAACTATTAATACACGTCAACCAAAATTAACACAATAAATGAAGATTAATGAAATGAAAAAATTTAAACACATAATTAAAATGACGTCGTTGAAGATTAATGAAACAACATCATTTAAACACATAATTAAAATGACATCATTGTTTAAAAATGAACTAAATTAGTTTACGCAACCTCGACAATCTTACGCGTTAATTTCAATTTTTTTCCTTTGTTTTCATTTTTTTCTCTTAAGGCCCTCACACTTTGATTTTCATATTATGCAGCCTTGATGTCCTCACTAAGGGAATTAAGAGAATGAACTAAAAACAAAGAGCTTACTAGTATAGTATGCTATAATGCGAGAGTAATTTGGGACGTCAGAAGAATAAATAGAAAACAAAGGACTGAGGGCATCAAGAGAACAACATATAACGTTGGGCTAAAATTGAAGAAAATTGAAAGTTTGAGCATTTTATTTCCACCTTTTGAAGTTTAGGCTAGAATTGGAAAATATTTGAAAGTTTGAGCATTTTATTGCTACTTTTTAAAGTTTGGGCTATAATTGAAAAACTAAAAAAAGTTTGGGCTTGTTTTGGTAATTAACCCAAAAATTTATCTAGCAACTCAAATATTCTTTTGTTGACAAAAGATAGAAATGATGGGAACAAAATCAACTTGAACACTCCTAATGCTAATGCTTGTAGTTTATAACAATTGGTAGAGTTTTCCTATTATTTATCTATATAAAAGTGAATCACTAACCATGATTAACCACTGGTCCTAACTTCGTTATGATTTTCCTTAAATGGATCACCTTGTTCATGTATTAATACCCTTAATATACGCTTCACATTTTTTGATAAAGCATAAAGGTATATATGCACAATCTCTTTATAAGGTATTTAAAAAAGTTTTTGATATTCTTCCATCATGACATAATGTCATTATATCTTATGCAAAATGTTCTAAGAATGGGTTAAAGAAATTGACACAAAGATTTATAATTGTCCATTATCCCTTAGCAGCTAGCAAATCCATAATTCTCCCAAACTACTCATTAAAGCAATTTTGATCCTCTTATGATAATTTTGTATAGTATGATTTCAATGTTTGAACATTACTTTACTTTCTTTTTACCATGTATGCTCTAACAGTGTAAAATCCACTTATCCAAACTTGAGGTCATTTAACAGATTCTCAACATTTTAGAAAGGAATATCATCTTTTGCTCCCTTGTTTTCTCTCCTCTCAAGACTTTAATGAATAATGATTCCATCTTATTTTATATAATGGTTGATTTATGTTTCTATAACCAAAACTTAAAAGAAATTAGACTATATATGTACATATAAAAATATAATGAAATGAAATTTAAATTCCCAAAATATAAGATTTTTTAAAAATAAGAATTTTGAAAGTAAAAATGAATAAAATGATTTTTTTTGAAATGATACATTTTACTTAAAAGCCAATTTTAGAATGCAATAATCATTAGAAGCCAATAAGGTTGCATGAATTAATAGAAAATCCAAAAGAAAATTGTCTCTCAATTTATTCAAATAATGTATGACATAAAAAAGGAGTAAAGTTTAAGAAAGATAAGTTGATTCCCTTTGATGTTCATATTAAAATTTGACGTCTCATAAAGATTGATATATGGGTGAGCTCTAAGCTAACTAGTATACTGAGTTTGAGGGTTACTAAACATTAGGTGAGCCTCCTAAAGAAGTGATGAGTACAGAATAAATGATTTGGTTTAGATTATTTCTCCCATCTTCTCAAAGTTTTGATCCTAAAAGGGATAATGAATCCTTATAGACGGGCAAATTTATTGTGCCCCATCCTAAGCTCAATGCTACCAAGGCAATCATTTGTGGGATTTTAGCGCTAGAAAAGCATAGGGAAATATATATATATATGATGTGAGTGCTCACCTATGTCCAAAAGGTAGTTATATAACCTTTCATAGACTTTTCCCCTTTTTAATTACCTCGTCTATTGATGGTTGTAGATTACATCTTGTTTTTGTAGGTAGTTTAGTTTATATTTAGTTGTTAATTCAATTTTTTAGTGCGTGTTTAGGTTAGAATTTTGTTAGTTAGTAGATATTTATGTTTTAAGCATTTCGTGGGTTAAGGTATTCTTTTGAGCTACAATTTTATATATTTTAGGTGTCTTCATGAGATTGCTAGTGTTTAAGGGCAAGTATTGAAGAACAGAGGAGATTCAGAGGAGGGCTAGACCTGAAACCAGGGCCACGATCGTGACAGAATCGGATGCAAGGGTTCACGATCATGGCACATTGTGCCATGATTATGATAGAGAGCCAAGAAAAGGGGACATGGTTATGGCACTATGGGCCATGATCGTGGCCTGCGTGACAGAACATGCCTATAACCTTACTGACTTGATTTTTGGAGGGACTTTTTTGAACCTTTTGGATATGAAAAAACCCCTAGAATTGCCAAAATTAGAAAAGCCTATAAAAGGCAATATGATGAAACCCTATGGAGAGCCTCCATTTTGCTACATTTGAAAGCGTTTAAGAAAGAAGAGAGAAAAGGAAGAAGAGGAGAGAGAGGAGTGTGCTGCTGTAGCTACTACATGCTTGGGCCATCTCGATCCTTTCTAAGGGACATTTCCATTTCGTCTTGTTATTCTTTTCTTTGAATGTATACGATGAATATGATGATGATGATGGATTTGGATTGGATGATGTTCTAAACTCTTTAGGGTTTTAAGTTGACTTAATGTTAATCTAGTTATCTTTTATGTTGATTGATTGGGTGTTCTCATTAATTGCGATCCTTACATGTTTTGAGAATAAATTGAGAGGGTGAATCAAATAAAAATTATTGGGTTGGATTAATGAGATTTAACTAACTTGATAGACTACACGATTAATCAAATTGGTAATTTATATAGAGAGAGATCCCGTGTGAGGACCCGATTGTTCATTAGAACACTTAAGAACTAATTAGGTTATCAAATGATCATTAATTAAGAGATTACATTTTTAGTTACTCGATATAATTAGGGATTGTCAATTAAGGCTTAGTGATTATAACTCAAGAGACAGTAATCCACCCCTCGATAGTTTAGAATCGACACTATACTAACACGTGAGTAGATTAGCATTAATGATAAGATAAATCCCTTTCCTTCATAATTGGTCAATTCTTTTTGATTGATTTTTAATTGTCAAATTGGTGGTGCTCATTTTAATTTCCTTGCTTAATATAGAATTCTTGTCTCTATCATTCCATATTCTTGTTTTTACTTCCATATTCTTGTATTTACTTTTCTGTTTAGTTTTTTTTTTCATTTTAATTATCTTTTAGGCCTTATACAACATAGAATTCGATTAGTTCACTAAGTCATCTAGGGATCAACACCTCTTATATTATACTCGCGATTCAAAGAGAGAGAAAGAAGATAGAGAGAAGAAGAAGAGGAAGATGAAGCAGGTCTTTTGACGTTGCTGCCTTCCCAGAGAAGTGGGTCTCCTGACACTGCCGCCTTCCTGGATTATCCGATCCAAGTTCTTTCTCCTTTCCATTTTCATTTTTATTCATTTAATGTATAAGATTGAAATGGATTGTATGATGATGAATTTTGGATTGTTGATTATGTTCTAACTCTTCCTTTGGGATTTACTTTGATTTAATGCTAATATAGTCGTTTGTGTGTTTTATTGATTAAGTGTTGTGATTAATTGCAATATTTGCATATTTCGATAATAAACTGAAAGGGTGAACTAGATAAAAATGATTAGATTGGATTAACGAGAGTTAGGCGATTTAATAAATCACGTGATTAATCTTATCAAGTTTTACGCAGAGAAAGATCCTATGTGAGTCTCGGTAGTTTATTAGAGGGCTTAAGATCTAATTAGAATTTTTGGGTATTTTTTGTTAATTGAGAGATTGCAAACTTTATCATTCAATTAGGGTTTAACGATTATAACTTGAGAAAGAGTAATTGACCCTTTGATAGTTTAGTACTGACATTACAATAATGCATAAATAGCTATATTAGGATTAATGATAGGAAAATTCCCTCTCTTATAACTTAGTAATTTCTCTTAAGTGATTTTCATTGTGACGTGTGTTGCTCAATTTCCCTTATTTGTCTTAATTTCCCTAATTAAATTCCTACTAATCAAATTCCCATATTTACTTTTCTGTGCACTTTTATTTTTATTTTATTTCATTTTATTCATTTTCTAGCCTTAGATAACCTAAGATTAGATTAGTTCACCCTCCTCATAGGATCGACCCTTCACATAATACAATTCACGACCCATGCCTTTACGGTAATTGAAGGGTATATAAATTGTAAGACTCGACATCTTCGAACAAGTTTTTGGCCTCTTTGCTAGGGAGTTGTAGGGTTAGTTTAATTCTTTTAGTCTGAGGAGTTATTACCTTTTCTTGTGATTTTGGTACCTAATCACAAGAAATATATACTAAAAAAAGAAAAAAGGCAAAAGTTTGGGTGCAAGGTAGATGACACATCAATTTGGACATTACTAGGCAGTTTTGAGGAGTCTAAAAGGTTAAATGACAAAGGAAATACATTATAGGAATCAAAGGACCACCCTTGCAGACTTCAATGAGGAAAATTTTGGTTGGTAAAGTCATCATTCTTATTGGAACATATACAATCCAGGGTGGAAAAACCACCAAATTTCTGTTGGTCTAACAATTTAAGGACTCACTTTGGACATCAAGACCGATCAGGATTTCAACTAGATGAGTCCAGTTCATGGGATTCTAAATTGAACAAGATCATGGAAAAGCTTATGAACATGGAAGAGGCCCAGAAGAGATTGGAAGAGAAGTTTAACCAAGTAATGGAAGATCATGCCTCTTCTACTCACAAGCTAGAGGTTCTAATGGGCCAACTTTCCAAGGTATTTTGTAAGCAAAGTGTGGAAAATTATCTATGCAACATGAAAGTAAATTCAAAAGAGCAATGTAAGACTAACACACTTAGGAGTGGGAAAGAGTTAGGACAACCAATGGATAGACCAGTTGAAACCCACTTTGTAGAAGACCAAGAGAAGCAGAAAAAGGATAAAGAAAAGAATGAGGACCCTCCCTATGTTCCTCCCCGACCTTACCCATTAAACATACCATTTGTGAAAATTGATATATTGAATCTTTAAAAGAACAAGACGAAGAAGAACATAAAGGTTGAAGAAGACACGGAAGTCTCTGTTCATGAATTGCAAGAAGAAGAGGAGAAGGGGGTGAATGAGGATGGATACGAACAACTCACCATCTTATACGACAAATTACTGGATTCAGTAAAAGATTCAGGGAGTTTTGTAATTCCCTATTTTGTTGACAATTTTTCATCGAAAAGGAGATACTAAACTTATTAAGATTCCTTAATTTGATATATTATTTCTTTTTCATTATCTTACAGTTTGTAGCTTACTCACAGGCTACAAAATTGATGTTGAATGAGAAGGGTGGAAGCAAGCCACTCATAATTGATCCAGGCTGAGCTTTCAAGGATGCAAGGTCAAGCTAATGACCCTAAATTAGCACGTTTAGTTGTTAGAATTAAATTGTTGCATAGTTAGAATTGTTTTAAATTCTAAAACTAAGTTCTTAATGATTTCGATTGCTAACTCTCTTACTCTTTCTAAAGAAATTATAAAATAGGGCAACAATCTTGAACATCAAAATGCATTTGTTCTCTGACATCAACATCATCACCACCTTAATTACCATGATGGGTTCTTATACTCTAACCCTTGTTCTCTTATTTTATTTTTATGTTTTTCTTATCATGTTGTTTTATTCCTACCTTATGTGTTGACTCTTCTAATGCGTTCTCCTCATATTGAGGACAATGTGTTGTTTAAGTGTGGGGAGATGCATGCATTGTTATATTTATGTTAACTGTGAATAGGTTGTGTGCTTGTGTGTTTTTTTAATGTGAATTTTTCATTTTGTATAATAGTTTGTTTAGGTTGTATGATGTGAATTGTGTGAATGTGCCAATGGCTAGGACTTAAGGGGATAGATTTAGCTTTGAACATAGTCTTTTAGGTTGTGAAGATTTATTAGCTTCCAAATTAGTGACCTAGGCTACTTTGACTAAATACGCAGTTTAATTAGGATATGGTACTAGTTTATTGACCCTAGTAATTTGTCAAATTCATTTATAATTTAAGGCCAATGGAATAAGTAGCATTGCTAATATATTTTTATGAGAATGACTAGCAAAAACAATAAGGTAGGTAATGTGTTAAAAATGTGTTTTAAAAAGTATAAATTTTAACTAAATGATTATTTCGCTGGCCTTTGGGCTATGAATAGAGCTAGTAGTCAGTTGAGAATGTGATGTAGCTGACTAACCAGATCGACATTTATAAAAAATGTTTGCTTTTAAGTCAAAAGGCTATAAGGACATTCTAACCAAGCTATCTAATAAAAACATGACCTAGTTGAGTAATCAGATTGACATTCATCACAAATATTTTCCTCCACACAAAAAAACTAGGTTCAAGTCCATAAAAAGTAACAAAAAGAATGTTTTTTCACATAAAAAATGTTTTTTCACATAAAAACCTAACAAATTTATGAATAGCTTGACTTTTCATGAAAACTTACTTCGGAATAGTTACAAGTTTGATTGACCAAATAATTATCAATGTGTGTGTACAAATGATAGGGTGAGTAAACTTGACATCTAGGTCTTGATTAATATGTATATTTAGTCCAGAGTACTTAGACACAGATTTTGTAGGTTAATAAGTTAGAACAACTTGAAGGAATGTGTTTAGAGTTAAATTCCTTTCGTGAAGTTTGATGTCATCACCTCATTATTGCATTTGTGTGTGTGTGTGTTTACTTGTTTTGCTTGGAATTCTAAGTGAAAATTCTATTTCATCTCGTTATTCTTTTCTTTGAATGTATCCGATGAATGTGATGATGATGATGAGTTTAGATTGGATGATGTTTTAAACTCTTTAGGGATTTTGAATTGATTCAATGTTAATATAGTTATCTTTTGTGTTGATTGATTGAGAGTTATGATTAATTATGGTGCTTACATGTTTCGGTAATAAATTGAGAGGGTGAACTGAGTAAAAGTGATTGGGTTGGATTAATGAGAGCTAAATGACTTATTAAACCACACAATTAATCAAATTAGTTATTTGTAAGGAGAGAGATCTCGTGCGAGGACCCCATTGTTTATTAGAACATTTAAAAACTAATTAGGTTGTGTGTTGATCGTTAATTGGGAGATTACATTTTTGGTTACTCGACTTAATTAGGGATTATCAATTACGTCTTAGTGATTATAACTCAAGAGAGTGTAATCCACCCTTCGATAGTCTAAAACCGACACCATAATTAAAACATAAGTGACTAGATTGACATTGATGATAGGATAAATCCCCATCCTTTATAATCAGTCAATTCTTATTGGTTAATTTTCAATTGTCAAATTGGTGGTGCTCAATTTAATTTCCTTGCCTAATATAGAATTCTTGTTTTTGTCATTTCATATTATCGTATTTACTTTTTGGTTTAGTTTTTTGTTTAGTTTTTCATTTCATTTTAATTATCTTTTAGGCCTTAGACAATATAGAATTCGACTAGTTCACTGACTTCTTAAAGGATCGACATCTCTTCTTCTACTCAACTTGTGTGTCTGCGGTATTTTGAGGGTTTTTAATTGATTAAAACTTGCTCAATATCTACCTACAAAATTGGAGAAGTAATAACAAATAATAGTGAAAAAGGTAAAGAGAAATAAAAATTTTTAGAGTAATCACCTATTAATTTAAAGGAAGATAGAAAAAAAGGAGAAAACTAATCCTAAGTAGAAGATTGACTTTTAAGATATATTACAAAATAGGGTAAGTATTAAAGTTCTTTTTCAAAAATTAGGGAATTTAAGAAAATGAGGAGGTAGGGTTAAAAATGTTAAATAAATAAATATAATAGGTGATTAAATGCCTAGGATTTAGGGATTTCACCTAAGGCTTAAAAGTAATAGACATGCTTATAATTGTGTCATATGACTTGAAAAGAAAATTTAGTTTTCGATAAATTTTTATAAGGAAAGATAAAAAATTTTAAAATGAAATGAGTTTGGTATAAACAAAAGAGTTTCCTTGGATTTAGACATGCTTGTTAAATTAGAATTTATTTATTAGAATAAATAAAGAGACTTTATAAAGGGACATTGAATGTTTGGGGGAATGTATCAAGGAACTATGGATTGTTCTAGAGGCTTAACTATATACTGAACTCTTTTGAAGCAAAAAGACCTATAAGTATGGAAGGGAAAAAAACTGAAGAATTGCCTAAACTCATTAGGATTGGTTGACTTCACACATAAAGGTAGCTTATTTACTTAGTGCAACAAACAAGAGAGATTGTATCAAATAAGAAAGAAACTAGATAAAGGGTTGGTAAGCTCAAAGTGGTTGGATAAGTTCCCTAACTCCTTAAGATGGTTCAACAACCTAAGTTTTTCATATCACTCATCGTTAGTTACTAGAATTAATGAAAATATAGGGAAATTGAGAAGTCTATTCAGGTTCTTTAATTTCCTAAAAGAAGTAAAAGGCTATGAAGAAATAATCAAAAGAGGCTTGAATACAAAAGTTAATAGGAATGAAACATACAAACTAGTCTCTAAAAAGATAATCAATAAAGAAGACTTAAAGAAGCTACACAGGGATCGTTTCAAGAATTACATAAACAAATTGTTAGAGAAAAGTAGAAATGAACTAGATATGATCTTGAAACCAAGACCTAAGAAAAAGGGAGAGAAACAAACTAAACACCTACTTTTCAGCACCAAACGCTCATAACTTCCTCTTAAAACAAAAAAGAAGAATCAATTGGCTGAAAGAGGGTGACATAAATGCTTCCATTTCTACAAAAGCATTCAATGCAAAAGGAATTCTAATAAAATTTTAAGATCTCCTAGGTTCAAACTTCCCTTCCACTAGCTCCTCTACATCCACTATCTCAATTTATTCACATTTTATAACTCAAACCCAACAAGAAAACCTAATCCTAACTTGGAGTTCAAAATACCCTTTTTAGCATCAACCCTAATAAGTATCGGGGATCAAATGAATTTAATGCACTATTATTTTAAAATTATATTGAGTAAGTTTTAATCTACCTTAATATTCTATAAGTGCATAGATCGTAGTATAGTATATGAGGTGTTGATCCCACGAGATATTAGTGAACTAATTGAATCCTAATTTTTCTAAGGCCTAAAATTGTAATTAAAATGCAAGTAAAAACTAAATAGAAAAGTAAACAATCATATATGGAGTGATTGAAATAAGAATTCTAAATTAAAGCAAGAAATCAAATTTGAGCACCACCAATTGAAAGTTGAAATTTAAACAAAGAAGATTAAAAAATTATAAGAAAGTGATTTTGTCCTATCATCAATGCTAACATAGTCACTTTTGTGTTAATGCAGCGTCAGTTTTAGACTTTTGAAGGGTGGATTAGTTTCTCTAGAGTGTAATCACTAAAAACTAAATCATAAACCTAATTAAACTGAGTTATCAAACATGTAATCTCTTGATTAACAAAATAGCCCACAACCTAATTAGTTCTTAAGCATTCCAATAAACAACCTGGTCCTCACACGAGATCTCTCTCCGTATAATTACAAATTTGATTATTTGTGTGGTCTATTAAATAGCTTAACTCTCAGTAACCAACCTAATCATTTTGCATTCGGTTCACTCTCTCGATTTATTCCCAAAGCATGTAATTACAACAAATAATCACAACACTCGGCATCATTAATAACAAATTATCAGAACACTTGACATCATTAACAACAAAAGCAACTAGATTAATATTAAATCAAGTATAAACCCCTAAAAGAAGTTGGAACATCCTTAAACCTAGGTTCATCGTCATCAATTCTGTCTTATACATCAAATGAACAAAATAAAAGATGAAAAGAAAAAAAGATAACTTGGAGGATTAGAGGTTGAAGCAGTAGTTGAAGCTCCACTTTCTTTCTCTTTTTATCTCTCTTCCTTCTTCCTCTTCCCTAGCTTTTCCCCTAAAGTGGAAAATGGTGGCTCTTCCTTTTTAGGTCATGTCTATTGTATTATGTAGTCCTTACTAATTGGGGCAAAAACTAGGTTTTACCGAGACCCAAAAGCATATAACCTGCGAAAGAGCCTCTGTCATGATTTGTGGCCCTGGGTCTTCCGTCGGGCTTCCTCTAGATGTTCTTCATTCTTCGATATCTGATCATAAACACTAAGAAACACATAAAAGAGCCTTAAACACATAAGTTAAAGCTTAATATCATTCTCTAACCCACATAACAATCTAAACACAATTATCTATCTAACTAACATAATTCTAAACCTAAACATGTATGAATCAATTAATTAACAACTGAAATCATACTGAAATGCCTAGTAAAACATCATGCAACCTACAACTATCACATCCCCAAACTTGAACTTTTGCTTTTCCTCAAGAAAAAACCAAACAGACAAAAAAACACAACAAACCAAAAAACTCACATATGCAATAATGGTACAATGGCATTGAACTTCAAGAAACAAATTTAACTACTAATAAAATCCTTTAAGTTGTTCTAACTTATTAACTTATGAAATCTGTGTCTAAGTACTTCGGACTAAATATAAATTGCAATCAAGAATTAATGTCAGATTCATTCAGTCCTATCACTCACACACACACATTGATAATTAGATAGTCAATAAAAAATGTAACTATCCTTAAGTAGGTTTTCATGAGAAATTATGCTATTCACCAAGATCAGTAGGATTTATTAAACAACAAAATATTTTTGTAAATTTTCATTAACATGAACCTATCCTTTTGAGACAAAAGCAAAAATTTGTGATGAATGTCCCCTAATTACTCAATTAGGTCATATTTTAATTAAGAGGCTTGGTTGGAATGTCATTATAGCCTTTTGACGTGAAGGAAAACATTTTGATGAATGTCCCCCAGTTAATCACTATATCACATTCTCAACTGGCTACTAGCTCCATTCGTAACCCGATTTGTTTCAAAAAGAGCTAGCAAACTAGTTATTTATTAAACAAAAACACACTTTTAAAAATATATTTTCTTTCTTACCTCATTTCTTTAGCTAATCATTCTCATGAAAAGATATTAATGAAGGTACTTATTTGATTGAGATAAAATTATAAATGAATGTGTCAAATTCCTAGGGTGAATGAACTAACATCATATCCTAATTAATATGCATATTTAACTAAAACAACCTAGGACACTAATTTCACAAACTAATAAATCTTAGCAACCTTAACAATCATGTTCAAAGCCAAACCGATTGCATTAAATAATAGCCATTGACATATTCATACAATTCACATAATGAATTCCTAAATAAAACTAACATATGGTATGCAAAATTCACACTCAAAATAAAAACATGTAATGCACACAACCCTCCCCACACTTGGACAACACATTGTCCTCAAAATGAGAAGAAAAAATAACACATAAGGTGAGAATAAAACCAAATGATACAAAAAATAAAAGTAAAATAAACTATAAATGGCAATTGAGATGGTGATGACATTCGAGTCTGAAATCAACTATGCTTGACGCCCAATATTGCTACCCTATCTTAAAATTGCTTTTAAAGGAATAAGAGAGTTAGAAATCCAAACCATTCCACATCATTAACAAATTAATTTTAGAATTTGAAACTAATCTATTTACACAACAATTTCAATCTAACTATCAAACATGCTAAGTTATGGTCATTAGCTTGACCTTTCATTTTAGGAAGTGCTTTTAGTTCTCCAAAAGGAAAGAAATTATTTCCTTTTCCTTCGAGACCACTCCGTCGAGATATAGTTTGTAGCGATGCTCATTCACCTTAAAGGTTTCTTTGTTTGCATTTTCCAATTCGAGGGCTCTATGGGCGAACACTTGGGTAAACCTAAATGGTCTACTCCATCATGATTTAAGTTTTCTTGGGTACAGCCTCAACCTCGAATTGTATAGCAAAACTGTATTCCCATTTTAAATTCCTTCTACTTAAGATGAGAGTTGTGCCATATCTTTACCTTCTTCTTATAAAGTTTGGCATTTTCATATGTATTGCAATGAAAAACTTCAAGTTCATTTAGTTGAAGAAGTTGTTTCTCACCTGCTTACTTCCAATCAAAATTTAAAACCTTCATTGCCCAATATGCTCGATGTTCTAGTTCCAAAGGCAAATGACAAGCTTTACCATATATGAGTCAGAAGGGCATCGTTCTGATAGATGTTTTAAAAGTGGTTTGCTTATAAGGCATCATTTAGCTTTAACACCCAATCCTTCTTAGAACTATTCACCATCTTTTCTAGAATTTGATTGAGTTCTCAGCTCATGAATTCCACTTATCCGCTCATTTGCTGATGATAGGGAGTGGCAACTAGATGATGGACTCCATATCTTTTTAGGAGAGTATCAAAAGATTTGTTAGAAAAATGTGTTCCCATATTGCTTATTATTTTTTGTGGCACTCCAAATCGATTGAATATCCATTTAATAAATTTCTAGACACCTTTCCCATCATTGGTTGGAGATGACACAACTTTGGCCCAGCGATGTACATAGGCCACTCCCAGTAAAATGTATATGCTTCCCATAGAGGATAGGAAAGGAATTATAAAGTCGATGCCCCACACATAGAAGACTTTAACTTCTAAGATATTGGATGGAGACATCTCTTCTCTTTTGGAGATGTTACCCACTCTCTGATAATGATCACATTGTGCAATGAAAGTTTGAGCGTCCTTAAATAGATGTGGCCAATATGATCTACACTTAAGTACTCGAGCTGCTGTTTCATTTATTCTATAATTTCCAATATACCGTGCTTCATTAATATATCCAAAATCTTTTCCTTCGGCACACATCCCCTTATCAACCCCTAAGTACAAGTTTTATATAGGATTAGCTCATCTTATAAATATCGAGTTCACTCATGTAAGAACCATTTTCTTTGATGATATGACAATTCAGAAGGGATCTTAAAACTGACAACAAAGTTTGCGATATCTGTGAAACATAGTGTTGTATGCTATTGAAAAGCATCAGGGTTTCATCAGGGAAATTTTCGTTGATATCATCACTTATCTCCCATTCCCCTCCTTTTAGATGTGATAAATGGTCAGTGAACACATTCTATGCTCCCTTTCATCTCTTATTTCTATATCAAACTCTTGAAAGTAACAGTTATTGAATAAGTCTTAGTTTTGCATCCTTCTTTGTAACATACCACTCCTATAGAGCATATACTCGACATACCAAAGGAGATTTGAGAACATATTCTATGAGAATGACACGTTAAGATGGTTAAATCAATTAATTACACATTTTAAACCATTGCACATATCATAAAACATTCTAATAATCATTTTGTTCCATATTTATTCACAACATATAGAGTTTCAAATGTCATTACACTTCTAAAATTCATATGTACATTGTATAATAGATAAGAGATACAATTATTTGATACAAAATAACTGATGACAATTATATGTACAATTGATCCTGACACTGACCTAAGTCCAAATGCAGAAGCTACTTCAACTAGACTAGTTACGCCTCGTCTGAACATAAAAACCAACGTTGCAATTTTGATGAGTTTTACGAACTCACTGAGTGAACCATCATTGATGTTTTCAATCAAGTCAAAAACACAGAGGCAAATCATATCTTATTTCAACAAGTATTTCATATCATTCAGCATTAAATATTACTTTACATTTTATGATACTTTATCAAGTACATCCATATTATCGTACTTTCACAAGTATATTGGATAAGCTAGCATTTCATATCTCAACGCATCCTCATTTATCCTTCAATTGTAGTTCAAACAATTCAGTAATCATCTCAAATCAATCATATGATACATGTCAATTTATATATGCAAATGCACATGTGTCTCACTTTTATTTTTACTTTGTTGTGATCAAGCGCCTATTTAACTTTCCTATATCTCTTGTGGATACTGGGCTCATTTTATAATTTTCCGTACCTATTGTGGACACTAGGCTCATTGATAATTGAGCATATGGCTCTTTGTGCACATTTATGAGCTTTAAGCTCTTTTTCACGTTCGTCACTCTGGTCACAACTCCTTTATCTAATCATGATTTCAATGCAGTGCATTATACCATATGCCATATTTCATTACCATTCATTCTTGTATACTCCTGGCATATGTATTAGATTCATCGTATCTAAGTCTGACAAATTAATATTCAATTGTTTCCACATTTCATATTCATTCTAGCATTTGACATTCAATTAGTCTCACATTTCATATTAAACACAGTATACTCCAAAATAGCTATTATCTTGATGACTTGGCAATGTCTGGACGTTGACGATCAATTTGTGCCTCTATATGATGTAATAAACATATATTTCCACATCTTGTTTAATCGAATGAGTACTCAATCATACACATGTATATATGATATATCCAATGCATGCTTAATTGACTTTCCTAGGTATGTATCCCTAATCACAAGTCTTAATCATACATTCATTATAGCTTATATACATCTAGTTTGCAATTAGGTTTATACCTTAAGTAATTTTGATTATTCTCAATTCATCAATCCTTTTCTAGCATTATATATTCACATAATTTTCCCAATTCTCATTCAATCATACCTAATTCATTACTTATATCCTTTGGATCACAATTGTAGTCATAAGAACATCCTTATTCCATTAATAACTCATACTTCCCAAATTCATATACATTGATATCAAACAATTTATTCCTTAATTTATAACCTCAATTAACAACTTAAACTTATCAAACACTTAATTAAGCAACTTTCTAGGTTCATTTCAATCCCCATCATGTCATAATGCACCAAAGTAAATCAATTTACCCTTATATGATTTAACTCATACAAAACACATTTTTTTTACTTCAAAGCATTGCCACGATTGTGGGAAGGAACTAATACAATTCCCACGATCATGGGAGAGGTGAACCGAAAATTCACCTTCACTTTCCTTCAACTTTTCTTCCAAATTTTAACACCTTCATGATAGTCCATAAATTATACCTCATTTATACCTTAAAGATACTTCAATTCCTCATTAATTCATCTCATATTCCAATTCAAATAATTCAATTGGTAACTCATAAATATCATATCTTTTATACATAAAAAATCGAACAGAAGCTTTCATTCACTTTTATACATGTAACCTTAACTCTTTCCCATTTCAAGAACACTACATTAGCACCTTTCTTTAGCATAAATTCACCTTCATCATACTTCAATTCTCAATCTAATTCATCCTT
>JANSVA010000005.1:26558742-26569819 GCA_025504915.1 Erythroxylum reticulatum | reverse complement strand
ATACTGTTCTTTTTAAAATAAGTTCTCAAGTAAGCAATATGATTTGAAAGATGGTCATTGGCCTTAAAGATCAAGGGAAGGTATGAATGCCTAGTGTGAGTAAACACTTCAAATTTTGTTAAGACTAGCTTCGAAACTAACATATTTCATTAGGATAAGGAGGCAAGAATATTATTGCTTTTCCCTTCAATTCCTTTTCCTAAATTTTTTGGTCATTTTAACATTAATTCTAGGCCTATGACCTATTATAGCCATTACACGCTTTTGTAATTCTATCTTTAAGGTAAAGCCTTTAACAAAAAAGGAATGAAAGAATTGCATCTTGTTTTTTAGTTCATATTTTGGAAAGAGGCTCTCTTTCTTACCACAACCTTTGCATTTATCTTTACTTTTGACTCTTGATCTTGAATTCAAAATAATTCCTAGCTATTATTCTAAAAGTTAAGATTTATAGGATGGAAGAATATGATAAAGTCGCATCACTTTCTTTTTTCGAGTGTAAGTGTCAATGAAATGGTTGGGCCTATTCATCAAAACTAGGAGTATATTAGGATTTTTGAAAAGCAACACCTTACAAGAAAATTTAGGGACATCATGCATCTTTGAAACAATAACCATATTTAGCTAGCTTAACCCTATAATTTCCTAGAAACAATATGATATAATACAAAAATATTAGTCTATTATCAATTTTGGTTTATAAAAATAAAACCATAGCTAAATATTTGGAAGAAGAATTAAGAACAAGACAATTCACTAAAATTCTAAAGGAAATATGCTCTTTATCATATACCTAAGTCAATCTTTCCTTCTCTACCACTCTAAGGTTCAAAACTGTGTTTAAAACTTCATCTCTCTTTAATTTCCCTTCTTACTTGCATTATATACTTTAAAATTAAGGTTTACTTAAAAACTTAATAATCACATTAAAAAATACCTCTAACAACTTTCAAGAGCACTGGACATGGCTATGCCCATCACAATATGGGCATGTCTAACCTCAACATGAGAAAAATAACATCCTTTAACCCTATACATGGTTAAAGGGACTTATATTGTAACACTCCACTACTGTAAAGCATATGCCCGAACCTCCAGAGGAAATTCAAGAACGTGCCCTATGATAATGGCATGTTAGAGAAATTACATTCACTTATTACGACATTCATATAACATAAGTATTCCAAATTGATAAAACTTCTCATTTCATATATAAACATGTATATACATTGTTATTATACTCCAAAATCCATGTATTCTCATTACACAACATCTGAGAGCTTACTACTCAATATACAAAAGCTCTACATGAGATGTGATATACAACCAAAAATAACCTAGCTAGAATGCTTTAGTGTCAGATGACCCGACCTTTGATCCATTTTATCCTCAGAGCGTAGGTACTATCCTTCTACCCTATCACTTTATGAGTTAGAACTACTTGAACTTGAAAAACAAGGTTACAATTTTTATAAGTTTGTGAACTCAGTGAGCGAACCATCCTCGATGTGCTCACTAATTTAGAACATACGCATTTAAAGCATATAACATCGATCAATCGAATATATTATCACATTCAGAAAAAATTCCATTTATTGCATTATCTATCATGTTTCAACAACACCTTAGGAATTACAAGCACTTGTTATAATCATATCATAATGATCCAACCATTCATCTTAATCTCTCATATCAACAACATATATGCAAGCATTATATATTACCATACAAATATAATTTAACAATCAATCTCGTAGATACATGTAAAGATATAGATGTAGATGCACATGTGACTTCACTTTCACTTTTAGTTTGTTGTGACCGAGTGTTTATTTACTAACCCATTCTCTTGTGGATACCGGGTTCATTTTAGATATTGTCCTGTGTTCCTTTATAGATATCAGGCGTATTAACAACTGAGCCTATGGGTCTTGTGCATATTCTAAGCTTTAAGCTCTTTCATACTACTCACTTCAGTCACAATTTCTTTATCTAATCATGTATGTTCATGTAATGGAATGCATCATTCCATATAATATGCAATTAATCACTTTCATTCAATGTACACAATCATTTATCACATTCATCAGACTCAGGTCCGGCATTCAACACGTAGTTGAGTACACATATTTCCTTATTCACATACAGTTAACCTGCACTTCCTATACATTCTCGAATAATAACTCCTCAAATATTCAATTGTCTGGAATCATTAATATCACAAATTTGTCAATATCACAAAATGTCTTAAGCAGAAACACGTATATAATTGAGAGTACACATCTAGGTTGATTCATAGTCTGCTCTAGATAGCTATTGCCTTTACGATCTGGCAATGTCTGGATGTGGTTGCTCAATTTATGCTTCAATACCATGCAATACACACATTTATATACATCAGTAAATTATTCAATCAAATGAATATTTAATCATACACATGTATATATGCCATGTTTAATGCATGCTTACATGATTTTCCTGGGTATGTATCCTTATTCACAAATCTTGATCATTCTTATATATCTTGTGAAACTTGATTATCCTAAGTTCATTAATCATCTATTCATCACTCATACATTTACCAATCCTTTCCTAGCATTATACATTCACACAATTTCCCAATTCTCATTCATTCATACCTAATTCATATTATTCATAAGAACACTTTTTGTAACATCAATCAACATCCTAAACTTATCAATCACTTAACCACTTAATTTAGCAACCATCTAGGTTCATTTCAAACCTCAATTAAGTCCAAAGACACCAAGGTAAGGTAACTTATCCTTAGTTGGTTAAACAATCTCACAAAATGACATTTTCTCTTGTCAAAGAAATTCCCATGATTGTGGGTACTTTTCCACAATCATGGAAAAGCAAAAAAGAAACTTTTTTCTTCCAACACTTCCCACGGTCGTGGTTTTAGTGAATAGAAAGTTCACTACCCATTTTCTTCAATTTTCATTTTTCCAGCTTTGATATCTTATACCAAAATCACAATAACTTATTATCAAAACATCTTGTAGCCAAACCATTTCACAGGAACCTTAATAAGACATCCATAAAAATTTTTCCTGTTTTATACATTGACTAATTCGAGCTCTAAAGTCTTCAAAAATCAGGAAATAATACAAGGTTCCTGAACAGGGTCTGTCACAGACAGTGTTAGGAAAACATGTATAACTCAATCTATATTTGCTATTTTATCATGTCACTTTCACATAGATCAAGCTAAGAAATATATATACAACTTTCGTTCTTTAATTTTCTTCAAATTCATGCTGTAAAGATATGAACAATAGGTCGAAAAAGGAAAATAAAATTGAACCTAGAATTTTGACTTACAGCCCTAATTTTCCAGATTCAAGAATACTTCAACAACACCCATATTTAGCATCAATTCACCATCATTCATACTTAAAAACTCAACTAAAATCATCCACAAAATAGCCTAAAGCCCACGGTTTTTACACATAGAAAACAAGACATATTCATTTATAAATTTCCCGGCACAAATCAACATTAATCCTACATGCATATGACCTCAATTCAATCATCATGAATGTTTCTATTATAAAAAGAAACATAAAGATCAAAGTTTAATTACATGTTAAACCCTAAATCCACCTCAATCACAAGCTATCTGATCCTTCCAAGCTTGCAAGCAAACAAGGACAAGATGGAAGTAGAGGGATTACAATTACAAGATAAAGGTTACATAAATTTTGACAAAATGAGGCCTATGATGGTTTGGCAAAACTTCAAGGGTTTTGGAGGTTTTGTGAGGGTGTTGTTGCTGAGACCAAAACATTAAATAAAGTGGTCTTTAAAGAGTGAGAATCGTGGGATACGTGCTTGGTGGAGAGATGGCCACATGTCATACCACATGTCCAACAAATAGCTATGCCATGTCTCCTCATCTCATGACAACACGTGTAACCTCATAATTTGCCCAATTGTCACTTAATGACTAGTCCTAATGTCATCCTAGCACTAGGCCATTTGTTGCCTAATTATTCTACCATATGTCACTCATTTATTTATGTTGTTTGTCACTGTCTCACTAGTGCCATATGCACCCTCTCATTGGCCTAGTCAACCTAAATTCTCATGTATCAATTTTGTCTTACAATTCCATATATTTCCTACATTAGATAAACATATCACTTCATATATCACCAATTTACAAAAATAAATCCCAAATCTCTAATTATAACCATTAAACCAATAATTCATGTCTTAATTAATACTCGATCATATAAAAAATCATTTATTCCTGGAATAAGTCAATTGAGCACATATATTATCTTTGCAGCGTTTTTATTTATGATTCATGTGTGTATGTAAATAAAATACATGTAAATGAAATGCATGTCATGTAACCTCATAGGATTTTCTCAATCTAGCCATAAATCCATAAGTATAAGAACAAGCTAATACAATTCTCACCCTCTTAAGAAATTTCATCCTTAAAATTCTTACCTGATTGATCAAACATATGGGGTACTATCCCCTCATGTTTTCTTTAGCTTCCCATGTGACTTCCTCTCTTGAATGATTCTTCCAAACGACTTTAACTGATATGATCATTCGATTTCTCAACTGCTTGGTCTGAAAACCAATTATATAACTTAAGTTACTTGCAATCTCAACTTCCTGTGCAGGTGATATATGGGTTGGATCTTATCGATACTCCCTAAGCATACTGACATTAAACACATTATAGATCTACAACATCTCTAGTGGGAATGCTAATCTGTATGCTAATGATCCAACTTTCTCAATAACTTCATATGGACCAATGTATCTAGGACTTAACTTGCACTTTTTATCGAATCTCAGTACTCCTCGCCAAGTTAACACTCTTAAGAACACTTTGTGCCCTATTTGATGCTTGATATCTCTTCGATGTTGATCTACATAACTCTTCTGCCTATTTTGGGCCACTTTGACTCTACTTCAAATCAACTCTTCTGCCTATTTTGGGCCACTTTGACTCTACTTCAAATCAACTTCACCTTATCCACAGTGTTTTGAATCAATTATAGGCCTTTAGTAATTCTTTATTGCATTATAGAGGCAATCGATGCTTCCTATCGTACAACACCTCATACGGAGCCATATCGATGCTACCGTGGTAATGATTATTGTAGGCAAATTCAATAAGAGCTATATAATAATCCCATACTCTTTGGAATTCCAATACATAAGCTTTAAGCATATTCTCAATAGTCTCAATAGTCCTATCACTCTGTCCGTCTGTCTAAGGATGGAATGTTGTACTGAAGTTCAACTTTGTGCCCATTGCTCTCTATAAACTATCCTAGAATCTCGAAGTGAATATGGGATCCCGATCTGACACAATAGACATTGGGAATCGATGCAATCTCACTATCTCATTTACATATCTCCAAGCCAACTAATCCAAGGTGTTATTCTCCCTCACAGGTAAGAAATGGGCAGACTTCATTAGTTTATCAACAATGACCTAAATAGCATCATGTTACCTCAGAGTCCTCGGTAATCCCATAATAAAATCTATAGTAATCCTCTCCTATTTCCACTCTAGAATTGTCAAGGACTGTATTTTCCCAATTGGAACCTAATGTTCTACCTTGATCTGTTGACAAGTTAGACACTTTGCAGCATACTTCACTACTTGTTTCGTCATCCCTTGCTAACAGAAATGTTGTTTTAGTGTATTATATATCTTAGTAGTTCCAAGATGCATAACATAAGATGCTATGTGAGCTTCCTCCAAAATCTCTCTTCTCAAACCGTCCACGTCGGATACACACAATCTCTGCTTTAACCACAATGTTTCATCCTTCAACTCAAAATCAAAACCAGAATCCTGCTTTAACTTCTCAATAAGCTTCACAAATTCTAGATGCTTAATTTGAGCTTTTCCAATCCTTTTGTGTAACACTTGCCTGAGCTTTAATGCAGCTGTTAATGCCTCATTCTGTCCCACTTTTGACTCAACATTCAAGGCTCTCAATTGAACTATATTAGGTAACCTCATAGTCTGAATCTGGTTTTGCCAACGTGTTGTTACCCTTGCAAATTAACCCTAAATGAATAACAAGTAGTATATAGGAGTAGGGATCGTTCCCTCAAAGATCAGATAATGGAATGATAACTATCGTCAAACTTATCAATGAAATTTCTTTCATGAAATCCAACACAAAAATAGAAACGAAACAAAAATTTAATATCTAAAACGCAATCTAACCTAAATGATTAAGTATCAGATGCAAACTACTAACTAAAACAGAAAACAGAAACAGTTAATGGAAAATAGAAATCAAAAGATAATCTAACGCGAATAAAATCAGATTTGACGCAAACAACAACTAAACGAAATCAACTAAATTGATCTCAAACTAATGCATGAAAATAAATGATTAAGGGGTTTGATCTTGAAAATTCATAATTTAAAGAACATGAAATTAAACAAATGCTAAATCAAAATTCGAAAGAAACCATAATTGAAAGATTAGGATAAAAAACAGAATTATGAAAACTTCAATTGCAAAGGATTTCACCAACGAAACCAATTAATTCATTCACCGGACTCTAGGAATTATTTTTGTACTATGTTTACATAATCACGGATCACTAACTTACTGTTTTTATGCTTCTTAACTACTAAGAAAACAAATCTTCGCAAACAATGATAGGATTTATAACTACTAATCCACCTATGTCGTGTACGAGCGTTACTATAGTCGGTTTAATGATCTTACCTTCAAAACTTTGACAGCTACTATCATCAGTTTAAGACAAAGTTCAAATTCTCTCAGATTAGGTTTGCCAACTACTATCAAAAACCTAGCTATAAATCAATTAATTTGGCAACTACTACCTTCAATTAATCAAATAGCATCTAAAAATCCCTTATAAACCTTAATTCCGGATTTTAAGATTTACGAGTTTAGATTAGCCATTAAAGGATCAGAATTCAAACACATGTTTGCAAATCATGAACACAAGAATCGATTAAGATTAAATCTTCATGAATTAATATAGGTTCAAAGGGCATTACCCTTTACAATTGAAATATAAACTTAGCTACACATACCTAGTAAAATGTTGTTACCACCGAATGGTCTAAGACAATTGTGTTCCTTTCGAAAAGATTTAAAAAGCAAGAGTGTGACTAGGAAGTATGAAAAATAATCCATAGGAAAAGATTCCTGCACCTAGAGACCAAAGTCATATATATATATATATATATATATCATATCTATCATGATGTGGCTGACCTAATTAATAGGCCAACTGCGAAACAAATTCCTCCTCTTCACGTCAATTGATAGAGGTCACAACCACCCTTCAGCATCTACCTCACCAGCCATCCAAAGTGGCTTACCTTCTTGAGGTGGACATATAGTCATCTTTAAGTAACTAATGGAGTCATGCCATGCCATCCAAGTGCTTTGAAAATCAATTAAAATTTTGTTAGCTTTGAATTGCATTTTTGACAATACACTAGGGTCAATTTTGACAGTGTATAAAAATCAAATGGTGTTGATTTAAGAGCTCAAGTGGCTTTTTATTTGAGTTAGCTTCAATCTGAGACTTGAATCACTAAATTCCACCATTTGAGTCAAAAGTTATGATTAAAACATCGTTAAAAGGTCATTCTGGTGATCCAAACTCTAACGCAAAATTTGGGAATTTATTTCTCCTGAGATCTAGCTTAGAAAAATCTGTAATTAGTCCCAAACAATCCATCAATGAGTCAAGAATTTAATTATTAAAGTTTAGAAGTTTTGGCTAAACCAATCTTGAGATAAAAATCCCACAATGAATAAAGGTAAAATCTGCCAGAATCATAAAAACAGTGCAATTCAAGTCTATTTGTTTTATTTATGCATTTTACGTCAACGAACCTTGAATAATACTAAAACATGATAATCTAGCTATAGATGAATGTAAAAGAAACATAAATGACTCTGACTTAAGTCCTAAAGATATACGAACATATGAGTGTATCAGAGCCACCCTGCTATTAGATTTTCTACTTAAGGCACCAGCCACCATGTTAGCTTTCCTAAGGTGATACTCTATCGTGCAATCATAATCTTTTAATCAATCCATCTCTTTTGTCTCATATTCAAATCCTTCTATCTTAACAAATATTTTATACTTTTACAGTCTATAAATATTTGAAAAGTCTTCCCATATAGATAGTGTCTCCAAATCTTCAGGGCAAAAACCATTGCAGCAAGTTCTAGATCATGAATTAGATAGCTAAATTTGTGGGATCTCAACTGTCTCGATGTATATGTGATCACTTTACCATAATGCATCAAAACACAGCCTAATCTATAGTGTGAAGGATCATTGTATGCTATATATCCTCCAGATCCCGATAGGATAATTAACACCAGTGCCGTAGTCAACCAATGTTTTAACTCCTCAAAACTCCTCTGACACTCATTAATCTATTGAAAGGGCACATTCTTCTTCAGAATCTTTGTTAAAGGGACTGAATTTAAGGAACATCCCTCAATAAAGGAGCCAAAGCTTTAAAAAAATTTTCCAATTGTAGCCCAGACTTCAAAAAGTAGTAATAAAATGCTCAAACTTTCATTTTTTTTCAATTTTAGCCCAATGTTAGTGTTTCTGTTAAGTTTGCTAACATAGCTTGCCACGTATTTCAGAAATCTTAACTATTAATATGCGTTAGCCAAAATTAACATAACAAATGAAAATTAATGAAACGTTGTCATTGTTTAAAAATGATGTAAATTAAATTACGCAACCATGACGATCTTACGCTTTGATTTTAGTTTTTTCTTCATTTTTAGTTTGTTCACTCGATGTATTTACCCTTTGATTTTCAGATTACATAACCCCGATGCCCTCACACGAGGGCATCAGAAGAATGAACTAAAAATGAAGAGCTTACTAGTGTAGTATGCTGTAATGCGAGAGTAGTTTGAGGAGTCAAAAAAACAAACAACAAATATGGGACTAAGAACCTTAGGAGAATAACAGATAATGTTGGGCTAGAATCATAGAAATTCAAAGTTTCAACATTTTATTGCCACTTTTTCAAATTTGGGCTAGAATTGAAAAAATTGAAACTTTGCGCATTTTATTGCTACTTTTTAAAATTAAGACTATAATTAAAAATTGACAAAATTTAAGTTTTTTTAGTAATTCACCCTTAATAAATTAAGGGAGACTGATGCCTAGTAGAAGAATAAGTAAAAGAGAGTTTTTTTATTAATTTAATCTGCATCGACTAAAGTCTTCCACATTACATAGTTATGCTTTTCACAGAATTTGTCGTTACTCATGTTAGCATTCTCACTTCTCATATCTTGTCCATAAAAGTCTAATTTACCATGTTGAGCAACAAATTAGTTTTCAACAAGGGTATGTTCATGTTAGCTTACAAGATTATAAGAGATAGGGCAGGAAAAAAATTGAACGACAAATTCTTCTATTTTCTATTGTATAATAGATTCTTCTATTTTCTCCTATATAGGCCAAATTCCTTAACATAAAAATTAAATCAAGTCAAGATGAGACAAGTTGGATGGGCAAAAGTTGTAATACATCTATCATAAGAAAGCCCACTTGGTTAACATATAAAGAGATTCTCTAATAACAATAATCCCTATGTGATTTTACTCCTGATTAGGTTAGGCAAAATCAAATATATTAACACTATTATATAACCTTATGAATCATGCCTAACAGACTTTCTATATCACCTCTGTCTATTATATGAATAGTTTGGTTTACAACATAACATGATAGGATTACTTTTTATTTTCTTTTTCTATATTTTTTTAGAAAAGAAGAATTGAATTAAGTTATAAAATGAAATCCAATTATACAAGTCAAATTATAGGGCTAAAAAAAACTTGTAACTAAAAAGGATTACAATTATGGGCTTAAATGAAAGATATTGTAGATATCCCAAACGGAGAGAAGATATCATTCATCCTGAAACCTATAACTATGAAAGAACTAAAAAGAATTACAACTATGAGATTAAATGAAAGATATTGTAGATATTCCAAATGGAGAGAAGATATTATTCATTCTAAAACCTATAATTATGAAAGCTGATTTGATTCTGATGAGCTGCATGAGTTGATTGTAAAATTGTATATAGTTTTGGTAGAAGAATTATTTTACTTTTTTTATCTTCTTATTTTTCTTTCTTTACTTGTCCAGTCAGTCACCAATATATTTAAAATTTATATAAAAATATGTTTAATCAATTTCTCTTAAATCTTAATATTTTAGGTGGGTATGAAGCCAATTGTATTTGAATATTTTAGTTTGCCATTTTTAATATAATAACTATAAGAAAAGTGAATGACATATTCATTACTATAATGAATTATTCGAAACAAATTTTAGTCATCCATTACCTTTATTTTTTTCAAAATAAAAGATATTTGTCCTTTTTTAATAATTAAATTTTTATTATTATACTTTACTATACTACAATAACAATCTAAAAATGGAGATAATCCTAAATATTTGTTATAAAAGATTGTAAAGAAATTAATTTGTATGGCTCATTAATAGAAAAGATTGAAATATTTTCAACAACTTGTATGTATATTTAGAATAATAAATATGATTTAGGAAAATGACCCATCTCGTTTTTATTAAAAATGATTTCCTTTTTGTGCTAGGTTTTTTTCTCTCTACTTTTTCTAGTTACTATACCTTGCAATTTAATAATATGATTTTACTTTATTAACTTTGAGAAGATTGTAATTGTCAATCTTCTGTAAACTTAATAATTTGGTTACATTATTCAACAAAATCTTATTATTGAGTTCACATAGTTATTCCAATTCCTTGAAACTAGGATGACCAAACAAAGGAGTCTAGACCCTCTGTCCAATTTTATGATGTCTTATTTTGTCTCATAAAATCTCAGTCATTGATTTATTTAGGTCCCGCGTGGATCCCGCATAAATAAATACGAAATCCGTGGAACAAAATAAAACACTATAATATTGGACAAAGGATCTTTTCTCCAAACAAAGGCCCACTAACAGATCAAAAGTACTCAGCGATGATATAAAGATGC
>JANSVA010000005.1:26502274-26522345 GCA_025504915.1 Erythroxylum reticulatum | reverse complement strand
AAAAGTCTATCTTACCCTTCCTTATAAGCTTATGCTCTTCTATGCTCAAGTGATCTCCCAAAAGTGTCCTTATTACATCCTTATTACCTCACACTTTAATTTCTTTTGTCTATTCAACAAATCCTACTAACTTTGTCACCTTTATAGTTCCAAAAATTAAATTTATCTAAACTCTAAAATTATTTTGAAGTCATGCTTACTGAAGGAAATTTTTTTTTTTGGGGTCCGACATAAAGTGTCCTCCACAAGCATATGAATGGCAGAAGGTCAAGATGGAAGACATCTCCCTCTTAGGAACACACCTTCTTATGACTTGATATGTACAGTGCATCCATAGATAAGTATCATCCCACACATAGTACTTGGATTCACTGTTTAATTTATCCCTTTGAGCCTTTAACAAATGTATAGGTAATGTGTTGGTAACTAAAAAATTTACAATATCTATATACCATGAAAGTGCCAAATTGGTGGAGAATAACTATTTAACTGGAAATGTTTCTCTCAAAGATTCTTTTCTAATCAAGCGATTGAGGTGATCAATAACCATATTTTCTGCCTCTTATTATCTCTTATTTCTAAATCAAACTCCTAAAGGAGGAGAATCCATCTGATTAACCTTGGCTTTGCTTCTTTCTCATTGAGCAGGTACTTCAAAGCTGTATAATAAGAGAAAACAATAACCTTAGCACCTAACAAGTATGATTGGATTTTTTCCAAAGAAAACATAACAGATAAAAGATCTTTTTCAATTGTGGAATTGTTCAGTTAGATTAGACTCATAGTCTTTAAAGCATAGTAGATGGCATATGCAGCTTTGCCCACTCTTTGTCTTAGAATCACCCCAATTGTGCAATCACTTGCATCATATATGATCTCGAAAGGAAGGCTCTAGTTTGGAGGCTGAATTACTAGTGGAAACATTAAGAGCTCCTTAAGCTTGTTAAAAGCCTCCTTAAACTTATAGTAGAATTAAAGAGAACTTGTTGTAATAGCTTATATAAAGCTGTGGCTGTCTTTGAGAAAATTTTAATAAAACTACGATAAAAACTTGCATAGCCAAGAAAAGAACAAACTTCTTACATATTTTAGGGGTAAGGCAAGGAGGAAATGAGATCAAATTTAGGCTTATCTACCTCCACACCTTTAGAAGATATAACATGCCCTAGAACTATACCTTGTTCTACTATAAAATGACATTTTTTTCTAATTAAGTACAAGGTTCCTTTCAGTACATCATTCCAAGATAAGTGTAAGATTCTTTAAACAGTCACCAGAAGAAGAATTATAAAACCTAAATTCATCCATGAATACCTCCATGCTCTTCTCAACATACTCAGAGAAAATGCTCACTATACATCTTTAAAAAGTGGTACAAACCGAATGACATCCTTCAGTAAGCAAATGTTCAAAATGGGTATGTAAAGTTTGTCTTTTCTTATGATGTGATAGGGATCTAAAGATAACCTAAAAGTCCATCTAGAAAATAGTCATTCATATCCAGACAATCTTTCAAGCATTTGATCAATAAAGGGAATGGGAAAATGGTCTTTATAAGTTTCCACATTCAATTTTCTATAATCAATATACTCACCACCCAATTTGCACTCAGGTGCGAATCAGCACACCTCCCTGATTAGTCACCACCGTGATTCTAGGTTTTTTTTAGAACCATATGGACCAAACTTACCCACTTACTGTAAAAGATAAGGTAAATGAACCTAGAATTGAGAAGCTTCAACACTTCCATCATTGAAGGATTCAGCCTATGTTGTGTTTGCCTGGTGGACTTAGTATCCCCCTCTAACAAAATATGATGCATTTATATTCCTTGAATATCTACAATTGTCCATCCAATTTCCTTCTTATGCTTTTTTAATATATGAAACAATTTGTCTTCATGATCAGAAGTCAATAATGTTGAAATAATGCTTGAAAAGGTCTAACTATCTCTTAAATATGCATATTTTAAGTGGGCATATTGTTGCTTTATCTCCACATTAGGTACATGTTGATTGTAAAACAAACTACTATTTTTATAATCAAAATCACAAGTATACAGGTTGTAACTTATAGTAAAAAATGGATATCGATCCTATAAGTATTGTGCTTGGGAACCACTTAATTCAGGTTACTCTTTGTTTAAGAACTAATTTTAATGAATATAAACTAAAAAATTAAACTAAATTAAACAACTAAAAATGAACAAATGATAAAGAAAAAATGTAGAAACTTGTAATTCAAGGTTTAACAATTAGAGATCACTTTTTTCTTATCTGATCTCCCTCCTACCTTGTTAATTGAATTGTGCCTCACCTAAGATGTCCTAATGTATTTACTAACCTCTCTCAAGGTGTACTTAATTGTCCCTAACCAAATTAAATGGAGATGATTAAACAATCTCTCAATATACAAAATCAATCCACCAATTCAACTGGTGATGAAGTTATCCTATGGGTAATCAACTAATTAGCCAAGATCTCTCTCTAACTAATGAATTAACTTAATGAATGTAGGTCTATAGAGTGCCAATTCTCATTGTACATCCGTATATAATTTAACTAACTCAATTTCTCAATATATTGCAAGGTATAAGCTCAACATTGATCAAAGCATCATTCATTCAAATCAATAAAACAGGAGTTCAAAAAATAGTTCAAAAGTAATCTCTATAAATAACTCTGGCACTCATAATGTCATTAACATCCCTAACAACCAAACAATCCATAATAAAGATGCTAGAAGAGAAAAATGAAATAAGAACTAGATGAAGCAAGCCTCTCCTCTTCTTTGCCCAAATCTGGAAAATTTGGAGTTAGTGTGCTCTTTGCCTAATTTAGGATGAAAATCTTGATTCTCTACCTTTATTTAGGCTCTAAATCTATTTTTTTTAGCTCAAGGAGGCAAGTTCTCACGACCCTCTCTTCAACCCTAGGGATTTGTGCCCTTATATAGTCATAAAAACCTAAAAATAAATGAAACCTGTGTGTCTGTTCAGGCTAGGGATCTCACGGTTGTGGGAATTAGCATAAATCCCAAGATCGTGGTTCTTATTTTATAGCTCCTCCACTTCTCAACCATAAAGATCAAACTAAACAAAAAGCATACAAAAATAAGTCCTAAAACACAACAATAAGAACCTATTATATAAGAAACACATGCCAAATACTTAGACAAACACATACTAATGCACATCTATCAACTTCCCCACACTTAAATCTTTGCTTGTCCTCAAGCAAAATCAATTACAACCAATCAATTCCATCACTTCATTTTCACAAAGATCAAAGCATGAAATCCCTCAAAGTTTAGCCAACTTAAATGTCAAGCTACTACACATATCATGACTACCTTTTGTTAGTGTACATAAGCAAACTCAACTTATGGAACCATCCCTCAAAGATAAGTATAAACACAAAATGAATCTTTCTCATGGTTTCACTCATTTCTCTCAAGTGATTGATAGTTAGTGTTTTGCTCAAGTTCCCTATAGGAATCTACAATACCATAGGATTGCTAATACACCAATTCTCCTCTACAATGATTACATGTATAAATAGATCAAACGACTTACCTCGGGTTATAATGTGGTAAAGGTGGCTAAGGGGGGTCAAATGAGGTAAAGGGTTTAAGAAAAGCATTCATAAAGTAATAAGTGAACAAAGGGATATGAAAACATATTTATGAGATACACAAATATAAATATACTACTACTTCACACTTATTGATGCTATTAAAATGTTCTTCCTTTTTTTTCTTTTCTTTTTCTCTTCTTTTTAATAAAATTGAAGAAACAATGAACAAAATAGCATCTAAATGCAATATGATCCAAATGTAGAAGTATCATTTAACTCATCTTGGAAAAAATGTAGCAAAAATACCAAACTAATGCATCACTTAATACTCTACTAAGCTTGTGAATGGATAGGCTAATGGGGTTTTAAGTTTTAAAATATGGGGTGCTTTTAAGAAATAAAAGGGTTAAGGCTCAATGAGGGTAGTAAGGGATAATAAAAGGTAGGTCATTTAAGCCAAAGATTAATATAAAAAGGGCCTTGATCATCTCTATTAAGCATGTATCCAGTAGACTTAATCTGATTCAAAGCAGGTTCTGAAGGTAATAACCTAAGGAAGCATCACACAAATAAAGAAATAAAATGACTATAGATGGAGTCATATAAGCTTAATCCTCATATTGTCTCAAATGAAAATTCATTATGCATCTCTACACTACCTTATTGCTCAAATGTCAAATTCTAAGTAAGCTTTTATAACTAACTACTTTTCATCACCCAATATGGTTCACTCTCTACTTAAATAGCCTAATTCGAGTTTAAGCATGCATTCAATCTCATTCCAACTAGCATGATAGAATCTTATGGAAAAACAAATCAAAATGATTCAAGCGTGGTTCCATTGCTAACACAAAACAACAATGTAATATGCCTAAAACATGCATCCTAATTAACAAAATAGTGACTAAAACAAACTAAAACAATGCAATTGACAAAGCAAATGTCACCTCCCTAGACTTCGATAACATATTGTCCTCAATGTGACAAGGCAACCATAAAAGGAAACTAAAGCACAAAACACAACATCAAACAAATAAGAAAGTAAACAACTAATAAGGTAAATAAAACAACATAAAAAGTAAAGGGTAAGAAAGCTCATGGAGATTATGGTGGAAAAGGTGTAGGGGAAGGGACTTCAATGTTCTTCATCTGGATGAACTTGAGGAATTTCTTTTTGATGTACAACTGCTCTTTATGCACTTGTCTCATCTGGGAGCTGAGTTCATTAATTTGTAGTGTCGTTTGTTGATGGTTTTCGACCATTTGGTTGAGGATTTGCTGGAACTTGTTGACATTTGTTGATACGGTTGGTTTATCTTCAACTGCTCCTTTTTAGGTCTTCGGGGCACCTAAGAGAAGAATGGTTGAGAAGTGGTTGCATCCTTGCCCTTGTTTTTGTTAACAACAATGCACATTTGAGGATTTCAGAGCTCCATAGAATGGGGCTCCAAAATTTTAGAGCATCTCAAATAAGGTACATCAAACATATCAGGTCTAGTTGTACACACAGTATCCACATTAAGAATGTAATGCAAAGCCAAAGTAGTAACAATGTAAGCCATGCCAAAATATGAGTTTTTCTTAGTAATCCAACCCATAATAGATCAAAAAATGCACTAAGGGGTATTTACTTTAATTCTACGTTCCATGCACGAAAGAAAAAAAAGTTCCTTAGTCGAACACTTGTTGCTTTCAGTTTTGTTAAAAGTAATTAGGCACATAAACTTGTGAAGAAATAAGTGCTCAGTACTACGAATTAAAGTATTGGTTGCATACTTAGAGTTAAAAGTGTTTTCACCTATAAAGATCTTCCAATAATCATCCACACAAAAATCATCATGGTCATCCAAAACTTTGGTGATAGGCAATTCAAAGAGCACACGAATGACAGTATAATTAAGCTTATATGCATGGCCACCTATCCTAAACCTAAATGTGTCCATTTTAGAATTGTAGCTCATAGTGATGAAAACTTCTATAGTAATCATAAGGTATATCGATACATCACAATTAACTAAATGACCCCAATCAATATTTGCATCCAATCTTTCAATGTTACGCCTTGGTCCTAGAGTTTCTAATAGGTCAAAATCAAAGTACCTAGGAGACAATAACTCTCTATCCTTAAAATCCTATAATCTCATACCTTCTTCTGAAAAAATAAGAATGGGGCACAAAAAGTGTCTTCCATATTGGAGACTTTGAGGTATAGTTGGTCAATTGGTTTCTGGGCTATAAGCTTCTTTAGAGCCAATAAAGGAAAATTTTTTTGCAAAAATAGTCAAGAGAGAGATTAGCACATTTTTGAGAGAGAAAGAGAGAAAAACTTACTAGATCCTTGCATTCTTGAGTGGGCAATGTGAAATAAGTGTTAAGGGAGTGAATAATGATGGAAAAAGTGGAGAAAACACCAAGATTTAGGGCAAAGATGAAGGATTTGTGAGGTTTGGGTGAGTAGACGTCGGTTTTGAAGTGAGAGAGTGTGAAGAGATGAAGAAAGAAGAAAGAAGAAAGAAGAAAGAAAGAGGGGCTTTTAAAATCTTTCGGCTAGGGATCCCACAATCGTGGGGATCCATGTGCTTCCCACAATCATGGGTTGAGGCTTCATAAAGTTTCTGAAGAGCCTTCCCACATTTGTAGGAAACAGACCCATTCCTACAATCGTGGGTTAAGGCTCTAGAAACTTTCTAAAGAGTCTTCCCACATTCATGGGAAACAAACCCATTCCCATGATAATGAGCACTCCAACTTTTACAACTTCTTAGCCCCCTTCCAAGCTTAGCGTCCATTCCCCACATTCAAGCAACCTGCTAACACATCAAAATCACCTAAACAATAAGAAATTTGAAGAGAAAACAAGTTAAAACTCAAACAAAATCAAAATAAACACCAAGAAATCATAGCAAACTCAAACCAAACATAATCAAAACCAAATAAATCAAACAAACAAGTAAACAAAGACAAGTAAAAGAAAGGTAAACATTTTAAGTTAAGGTCATTCGCTTGACCATTCCACATGCATTCATGAAAGAGTGGAAGAAAGGAAAGAGATGATGTCCCTTTCTTGTGAGTATGTCCTTCTATAGTATGGCTTGCATTTATACCCATTGACCTTGAATACTTCACCTTTGTCATTTTTCAACTCCAAAGCTCCATAGGGAAACACTTGAAGGACCTTGAAGGGTCCACTCCATCTTGACTTTAGCTTTCTCGGAAATAGTTGAAGTCATGAATTGAATAAAAGCACCAAGTCTCGATTCTTAAACTTCTTTTCAATATGAGCATCATGCCACTTTTTTTTTCTCTTTCTTTGTACAATTTAGCGTTTTCATAAGCTTCAAATCTCAACTCTTCTAATTTGTTAAGTTGTAACAATCTTTTCTCACTCACAAGCTTACAATCCATATTCAACTTCCGAATTGCCCAATAGGCTCTATGCTCCAACTCCAAAGGTAAATGAAAAGCCTTGCCATACACAAGTCTATATAGAGTAGTACCTATGGGTGTCTTGAAGGCTGTCCTATATGCATAAAGTGTATCATCTAACTTTAAAGCCTAATCTTTCGTTAAAGTGCTCACTACCTTCTCCAAAATCTTCTTCAATTCTCTATTCACCACTTCCACTTGGCCACTAGTTTGTAGATGGTAAGGATTCGCCAGTCGATGATGCATATTATATCTTTTTAATAGAGCTTCAAAAGATTTGTTGCAAAAATGTCTCCCTTCATCACTGATTATTGCTTTAGGCACTCTAAATCTAGTAAAAATATTCTTGTAAATCTTTGCACCACCTTGCCATCATTGGTTAGAATAGCTACGACTTCAACCCACTTCGAAACATAATCAAATCCAACTAGTATATATGTGTTACCTAAGGAGGATGGGAATGGTCCAAAAAAATCCAAGCCCCACATATCAAATATTTCCACTTCCATAATGTTCAAAAATGGCATCTCATCACACTTTGATATATTGCCCACTCTCTGGCATCTATCACACTGCAAAGTTTCAGGCATCCTTAAACAAACTTGGTTAATAGAACCCACATTCTGAGATACGAGTCGTCATCTTGTTCACACCATAGTGTCCTGTATACACTAAACTATGACCTTGAGTTAAAATGTCAACATAAATTTTATATAACATAGGTTCATCCCAAATATAGCGAGAGCACTGGAATAAGAAATGCTTCCTTTATTAATATGAGAGATTAGAAGGAAGAAAACTACTTGAGAAGTAGTTTGCAATATCTACAAACCAAGGTTGAAAAGGATTGTCTACCATCATTAAAGCATTATTAGGAAAGCTCTCTTTGATTTCCTCTTCTTCTTTAGATGCCCCCTTAAAGTTTTGATAGGTGGTCCGCTATAACATTTTCAGCTCCCTTCTTGTGTTTAATCTCAATGTCAAATTCTTGGAGCAGAAGCACCTACCGAATGAGTCTAGCATTGGAATCTTTTTTGGCAAAAAGATGTCGCAATACTGCATGATTTGTAAAAACAAAACCATATGAACCTAAAAGATAAGAATGAAATTTCTCACATGCAAATACCATAACAAGCAACTCCTTTTCTATAGTTGTGTAATTCAATTGTGCTCCTATCAAGGTTTTACTTGAATAGTAGATGACATGCAAACTTTTTTCCTTTCGCTGGATAAGGGCACAACCAATGGCATGATCACTTGCATCACACATAATCTCGAATGGATGTTGTTGTAAGTGCCTTCTTCAACCTATTAAAAGCATCCAAACAAGCATCATCAAACATAAAAGGCATATCTTTAACTAATAAATTAGTCAAGGGTCTAGCGATAAGAGAGAAATCCTTGATGAACCATTTGTAGAACCTTACATGACCGAGGAAGGCTCAGATGCCTTTGATGTTGGTGGGAGGTGGTAGCTTTTCAATTAATTCGGGCTTAGCTCGATCTACTTCAATCCCTTTGCATAAGATCTTATGGCCAAATACAATTCCCTCTTGGACCATGAATGACACTTCTCCCAGTTCAAGATTAGAAGAGACTCTTCATATCTTTGAAGCACTCTATCTAAATTAAATAATCAATGATTAAAAGAATCTCCAAAGACAGAGAAGTCATCTATAAATACCTTCATGAAGTTCTCATTCATGTTTGCAAATATGGCCATCATGCAACTTTGGAATGTGGAAAATGCATTGCATAAACCAAAAGGCATCCTCCGATAAGCGAAAGTCTCATAAGGACAAGTTAAAGTGGTCTTCTTTTAGTCTTTCGAGTATATAAACACTTGATTGTACCTTAAATATCCATCAAGAAAATAGTAAAAAGAATGGCCAGCTGTTAGACCCTTAAGTTTAGTCTGCGGGATCGCGCAAGTGTTGGCGAGCCTTGGCCAATGCTTGGCACGTAATTTGGCACGAGGAAGGCGTGTTAATAAGGAATAAGGCAAAGTCTTGTGAGTTGGTGAGCAAAACTCGAGGAACTTGTGAAGTAAGCGAGGGATGCATGAAGTATCGACGAAGATCTCGAGAGTAGGCGAGATTCGATACGCATGGGCACGCATAGGTGCACATTAACAAAAATCTTTGACGAGATGGGAGATTCAGATGCAAGGCCGCGTGGAGTTGGAAAGCTGATTCATGCGAGACTTGAGAGTATGCGAGAAGGCACAAAGGTGTATGAGACTTGCAAAGATGCGCGAAGGTATGCGAGCACGATGAGGTACATAATCACTTAACTTCGACGAGGCAGGTCGAAGGTATATAAATGGGCGAGTTTTTTATACTAACTTAGATTGTGACTTCTAACTTAGTCATGCAGTGACAAGACTGCACCATAAGGGAGCTTGATCATAGAACATGGACTTATCCATGGACCTGCATTAATGGACTTATGTGCGGATAGCTTTCACTAAGGCAAACATGGGCGAGTAGGATTAGACTTGGTGCAAATTTTGGTAGAGCATCGGACCTTGTGGAGATTGAATCAACCCCGGCTAAGGATTTGATGGATTAAGGACTTGGCTATGCTCGAATGGATGGAGCATAATTAACGGACTTGATGTAGGAAGCATTGGATTAGGCCAGTGTGCTAGTGGGAATAGAGATCTTGGATGATGTGGCGATGACTGAGAGTTAGAGTTGTAATGAAACTCAACATCTGAATATAGTGGAGATCTTCATGGATAAGGATGTTAGTGTTCTAGATAGTGTTCTATCTTGTTAGATTTTATCTTATCAGTTAGAGTCCTATTTGGATGGGGGTGTCATCCAATTGGTTCATGTAATCTTATTTGATAAAGATAGACGTGATCTTAGCACGATCTTTAGGTAGTTCAGATTTAGTGGGAATCTGAATGTAGCTTGGACTTCAAGTTAGGATGCCTACATATAGCTCATTCGAGCTCTGCTCTTCTCATTCAATCAGAGAGAGCATTCTTTTTATTCTTTTGAGGGAAAGTATATAAATTTGGTTTTATACCGTATCTCTGTGCGTTCTTGTTGCCTTTGTTCTTATTGTTCTTATAAGTATTGTTTCTTCGAGAGTATCATGAGGTAAACACTTCGGGAGTTGGGAAAGGCTATATCTTGCTTTAACGGATCTAAGTGAGACTGCTGTGAAAAGGGTGTGAGCGAGAAACTTCGAGTGAAAGTTTAAGTTCCAAGAATACCTTTGTAACAACTGGTATTAGAGCCAAAGTTTGAAATGACAGTAATCAACTTGACAGAACGAGTGTCTAGGGTGAAGGCACTCATTGGTCCTATTCCTCAGGGAGAGGAAGAGGTCACTTCCCACAATACTTAGTTCGAGATGTTAGAGGTGAGGATCCGATAGTTGCAACAACAGATAGTGGATTTGTTGAAGGCATAAGAGGAGTCCCATTTTGAGATCACTGTACTGAGGCATGCCATTGCAACAATTAATGTCGAGCGAGGTGAAGGTACGTGAATCGAGGGTGTTCAAAGGCGTGCGGGACACCAAGATGTTGGAGAACTTCTTGTGGGATATGGAGCAGTACTTTACTAGAGTATTTGACACTGATAAGGTCAATGTAACAGCCTTGTACTTGGATTGGGATCCCAAACTCTGGTGGAGGAAGAGGACCTCAGTGGAGATCAGCACGGGTAGAACTCCTATAGATATATGGGAGCTTATGAAGAAGGACTTGAAGGATGAATTTCTTCCCACGAATACTTCTTGGCTCGTGAGGGATGCCTTGAAGAAGCTAATGCAGGATGGATCGGTAAGGGATTATGTGAAATCTTTTAGTTCTCTCTTACTTGATATTGAAAACATGTCAGACGAGGACAAACTCTTTAACTTTTTGTCTGGGTTACAACCGTGGGTGCAAATGGAGTTGCAGAGGCAAAATGTGAAGGATGTGGTTAGTGCAATCGCGGCTGCTGATGCCTTGGTGGACTTTTGGGTGATGAAAGAAACTAAGGTAAACTCCTCTAATTCTACGAAGTGTAAAGGCCATACTTAACAGGAGAATACCGAGGGGAAAAAGAAGAAGGGAGACTTCAAATGGAAAAGCAAGAAAAATGGTGGGTCCGAGAGTGGGGAGACGCCCTCCAGAAAGGGCAAGGTTGCTCATTATCTGTACGGTGGATCACATTATGCAAGAGAATGCTCGAGGAAAGTGAAGTTAAATGCCTTGATTGCCGAAGAAGAGGTAGAATCTTTGGACGAGGCAGTGCTAAATTCGATTGCATTGTTGAATGCAGTTAGTAAAGAACCTAATCCTTATAATGAACTGATGTATGTAAGAATAAAGGTTAATGGGATAGTGGTGACCGCAATGGTGGATACGAGTGTGACACATTCCTTGGTGGCAGAAAGGATGGTGTGCAAGTTGGGGCTTAGAGTGTCCAAGACCCCGACAAAGATAAAGGCCCTGACGGGTAAGGGATAAGCGGTGATGGGAGCTGCTTACAACATCCCAGTGAGCGTAGGGAGTTGAAGTTCCAGGATGAATTGCATGGTCGTACCATTTGAGAATTTTGAGTTGATATTAGGGATCGATTTCCTTAAGACAACAAAGACGGTGCTGTATCCAAGTTTGGGAGGTATGATGGCTATGCATGGTGAAAAATCCTTTTTTGTTAATTGTTATAGATTCATTAGTGGGACGAAAGAGACTACAAAATTGGCGGCACATATGTCGACTATGATCGTTGGATAGGAGCCGAACTATGCTAGAGAAAACCCGAAATAGAAGGTGGGTAAGGAGCATATGATCGCCAAGATCGTGAAGGATCAAGGTGACAGGGAAAGCTCAACGGATCGAGCTCTTCTTAATATGTATTTGGCGGGCGCGGTGAGCCTTAAGGAGGCGAGTCCAAGTGGAAGCAAAGATAACCCCAATGTAGTGGGAAAATGGTATGTGAGTCAAATACCAATCAATATGAAGACTTGATACCATCTTCAAAAGCTAACTAAGGAGTCTTTGAGGGAACCGTTCGTAGAGTAGTGCCCACATATTATTTCGACGAGGGCATCGAACTCTTCTAATGCGGGTGCTTTGTTATACCCCTAAGTTTAGTTCGCGGGATCGTGCAACTGTTGGCCAGCCTTGGCCAATGCTTAGCACGTAAGTTGGCACGAGGAAGGTGTGTTGACAAGGAACAAGGCAAAGTCTTGCGAGTTGGAGAGCAAAACCTGAGGAACTTGCGAAGTAAGCGAGGGATGCGGGAAGTATCGAAGAAGATCTCGAGAGTAGGTGAGATTCGATACGCGTGGGCACGAGTAGGTGCACATTAATGGAAATCTTCGACGAGATGGGAGATTCAGATGCAAGGCCGCGCAGAGTTGGAAAACTAAGTCATGCGAGTCACGAGAGTGCGCTAAAAGGCACAAAGGTGTATGGGACTCGCAAGGATGCGCGAAGGTATGCGAACACGATGAGACGCACAAACAATTAATTTTGGTGAGGCAGGTCGAGGGTATGTAAATGGGAGAGGTTTTTATATTAACTCGGATTGTGACTTCTGACTTAGTCATAGAGCGACGAGACTGCACCATAAGGGAGCTTGATCATAGAAGATGGACTTATCCATGGACGTGCATTAATGGACTTATGTGCGGATAGCTTTCACTAAGGCAAACATGGGTGAGTAGGATCAGACTTGGTGCGAATTTTGGTAGAGCATCAGACCTTGTGGAGATTGACTCGACCCAGGATAAGGACTTGACAAATTAAGGACTTTTCTATACTTGGATGGATGGACCACGACTAACGAACTTATTATGGGAAGCATTGGATCAAGCCAGTGTGCTAGTGGGCTTTGAGAAGATCACATTGCATCATTAGCGGATAGAAATCGCAGGGAGATCTTGGATGATGTGGCGATGACTGAGAGTTAGAGTTACAATGAAACTGAACATCTGAAGATAGTGGATATCTTCACGGATAAGGATGTTGGTGTTCTAGATAGTATTCTAGATAAATATAAACTCTATCTTTATGTTATCTTGTTAGATTTTATCTTATCAGTTAGAGTCCTATTTGGATGGGGGTGTCATCCAGTTGGTTCATGTAATCTTATCTAATAAGGATAGACATGATTTTAGCACGATCTTTAGGTAGTTCGGATTTAGTGGTAATCTGAATGTAACTTGAATTCCAAGTTAGGATGCCTATATATAGCTCATTCGAGATCTGATCTTCTCATTCAATCAGAGAGAGCATTCTTTGTATTCTTTTGAGGGAAAGTATATAAATTGGTTTTGTATTGTATCTCTATGCGTTCTTGTTACCTTTTTTCTTATTGTTTTTATAAGTATTATTTCTTTGAGAGTGCCATAAGGTAAACACTTCAAAAGTTAGGAAAGGCTGAGTCTTGCTTTAATGGATCTAAGTGAGACTGTCGTGCAAAGGGTGTGAGCGAGAAACTTTGGGTGAAAGTTTAAGTTTCAAGAATACCTTTGTAACATCAGCCACACTCTCAATCATTTGGTTCCTAAAAGGTAAAAGTAAATGATCTTTCTTGGTGGCCAAATTGAGGTTCCTATAATCAATACACACTCGCCAACCTATAATGGTCCTAGTAGAAATCTTTTCACCATGTTCATTTTCCATCACTGTCATGCTACCCTTATTAGACACACACTGCATTAGACTCACCGACTCAGTAACTGCAATGGGGTAAATAATCCCAGCATCCATAAAATTCACCACCTCCTTCTTCACTACCTATTGCATATTTGGACTTAACCTTCTCTGCCGCTCCCTCATAGTTTTACATCCTTCTTCTAGGTTAATCTTATGCATCAGCACATTGTGGCTAGTCTCCCTAATATCATAAAATTGCCACCCCTTGGCTCTCATCCTCTTCTTAATGGTCTCCACTACTTTCTCTTCTTGCTCACAATCTAATTGGTTAGAGATAATGATGGGTAGGGTATGGTTCTTACCTAAGGAGGTGCATCTTAAGTGGGAAGGTAAGCGTTTAAGCTCTAAAGTAGGGGGCTTAACAATGGAAGGTGGTATGGGTGTATCTATTCTCTCCAGCTTCTCTAGCTTAACTTCCTCACATAATTCCTCTTCTCTCACACTCTTATCCCTGTGCATTTCAATAACTTCATCAACTTCCTCTTTAACCTCCTTCACACACTCATCCACAACATCAATTTTTATACATGCAGTACCATCCATTGGTTTCTTTAAAGATTTAGATTGTCAAATTCAATATGCTCATCACTAATTCTCAAAACAAGTTTTTCTTCATGAACATCAACTAATACCTTACCATTATTCATAAAGGGGCTACCCAAAATCAATGAACAATTTCTATCAGTTTCAAAATCCAACACAATAAAATCAACAAGAATGATAAATTTATCTACTTTTACTAACACATCCTCTACAACTCCAAATAGCCTCTTGATAGATTGATCTGCAAGTTAAATTAGCATGCATGTTAGCTTAACCTCTCCTAGTCATAATTTCTTGAAAGCAGACAAAGGCATCAAGTTAATAGTTACACCTAAATCACATAAGCATTTAGAAAATTCAAAGCCACCAACAACACAAAGAATAGTAAAACTCCCTGGACCTTGTGGTTTTGAAGGCATTGTTCTTGATATGATCAAACTACAATTCTTCGCCAAAGTTACTTTCTAATTGTCCTTCTAAGTGTGTTTGTGTGTGAGTATGTCTTTAAGAAACTTCATGTACTTGGGCATGCATTCCAAGGCTTCCACCAATGACAAGTTAATCTAAAGCTTCTTTAGTTTATCCAAAAACTTGGAAAAATGAGTGTCCACCTGATGTTGTCTCACCCTTTGTGGATACGGAAGTTTAAGCTTGTAGGGTGGTGGTGGTACATAAGGCCTATCTTCTTCTATCTCCTTGCATTTCTCGTTTTCTTGACTATCATTTTGTGTAGCACCACACTTCCATAAGACATGTGCCCGACATCTTGGGTAATATTCGAGTTCGTGCCCCACGAGGGTGGCATGTTAGAGCACTCAATCATTAAAAAAGCGGTATAATTTTTTTTAAAACCACAAACATAATATGTAGAAATCGATAACCAATTCGGGCTCACTTTCATTCATAAAAATTTTCAATTAATATAATACACTCAATAGAATTTCAATAGTCAATTGGGGTCCATTACAAATACAAATCACTTTACTCATAATGTCTTTACAGTACAACATAAATCATATACACCTTTTTTTTTAACTTTCGGAATACATAATTGTACGGAAATCACGGAACACAATTTTATACAAAAATAGGAAAACACTAATGCAGACGCAAACTGATCCTGACCTTTATCTTTCCCTTGCATATAGTAATGATATTCCCATTTGTCTAACAAGGTATTCTTCTGAGTCCTGAAAAATATTTGTAAAATTTTGGGTGAGTTTTTGCGAACTCAATGAGTGACTGTCCTCGATGGCTCACCCAATCACATAACATGTACAATTCATCAATTCATCAAATAAAGTCACATGTATTACACATTCACTTAACCATATACCATTTGATCATTCATTTCATACATTTCACATTCAATACATTACAATTATTCACATTATGCATATGCAATGCATTTGAGACTCACTTTAAATTTATAATTTTGTTGTGACCGAGTGCCTAACTCTCCCGTATTAGGCTCATTGATAACTGTCTTGTATTGGGCTCATTGATAACTGTTCCATATAGGGCTCATTGATACTGTCCCATATAGAGCTCATTGAAATTGTCCCATATAAGGCTCAATGAAACTATCCCGTATATGGCTCATTGAAACTGTCCCATATACGGCTCATTGATACTGTCCCATATAGGGCTCATTAAAATTGTCCTATATAAGGCTCATTTTACATAGTGAACCTTTGGGTTTTATACATTTTCTGAGATTTAGGTTCTTTTTCACATGCTGAGGAATAAGCTCTTTTTTAGTGGCTACTCCGGTCATAACTACCTTTATCTTTTATGCATTCATGTAATGAAAAGCATCACATAAATTTAGTCAATTGAAAGTGCTGAATGTCACACAATCATATTCACTATCACATTCCCATTCACTTTGTCTTCAGACCTTGGTCCGGAATTCGACATTAGAGTTGAGTATCACCTTTTCATTTATATGCATGATCATACTTTCCTTCAAAACTAAGTCCGACATTTAATAACCAAGTCATGTATCACATATTTTCTCCAATTCACATACAAGGAGCACTTCAATATTTTATTCAAGCATCACATTCATCAGACCTTCTGTCTGGAAACCAACACAATCAATCACATTCATAACATCATCCAGTGGTCAATTAATACAAAATTCAAACAAATAAATAGTAAAGTGACAACATCTCGGTCTACTGACAGTACGCTCCAGATTAGCATTTGCTTTCAAATTCTGGAAACTCCTGAATACGAACACTTAACCTGCACAACCCATTTATGCAAGACACACACTGCACACTCATTAATAATGGCACAATTACAAGCATTTATTTATGCATAATTGTATAAATGGACTATGTATGCATGATCAATGACAATCTCGGGTACTTTAACAACTTCATATCTTATGCTCATTCTCATTTCATAAATTAATCACTCATCAGTTCTTTGAACTATAACCTAAATCCTTTGGTACTTTGATATCAATAACTCATCCCTAAATCTTTCCAATATAAGCCCTTATGTGACTAGTGAGGAAGAAAAACAAAGTATTTATATAATTATTTCTCCAAATTTTTTTTCTTATCACATACACATTTTAGTTGATCTTTTAACTTCAAAAATAATTTCTACAACCTCTTAAAACATTTTGATCATCAAATAAAAAAAATCAACATGTACGGCACATCCAAAGTCTCCACAATCAGTTCCCAGCAAATACGAATATCACTATTTCTTAACCATTTTTCAGGAAACTCACCATGTATACTTTAGCTCATACAAAAATACATAATCATAATAAGCTTACTTGTTTAGAGCCCCAACATCTACAACAATCATGTAACCTTAATTTCTCATGCAACCACGTATATCAACTTGAAAGTTGACAGAAGGTTTGATTTATCTTAGGGTGGAAGAAAGAAATATTAAAGTGGAAGTGATGATAACAAAGAGAAACAAGACTTAATTTAGGTGAAAATTTCAAGAAAAACTCTGGGTTGGAGGGAAAACTAGGGAAAGAAGTTTCAAGAAGGATAAAGACAAGGACAACAACTTGTCTTTCAAGGTTAATAAAAATCTTAACTTTAGCTTAGACACCTGTCCATTTCTTAACCACTTATACACTTCCCTTCATTAATAATTACTTAATTATAATTTATACTTAAGTTTAAAACTTAATAATACCACTTTAATCACAAGTCATACCCTTACTCACTTCTAGATTTTCCCATAAAGACATCATTTTGGATGAACTTTGCATGTTCTTTTTGACCCCGATACTGAAGTTGTTTTGTAACACTTTCTTCTAGAAACACGTTCCCCTATGTATTATATCTCCATTGACACCAAAATCAGTAAATTTGGTTTAGTGATTTGAAAGATATACTTCAAACATTTTCAGACTACTCTTGTCCAAAATAGTATACTATGCACTACTTCCATCCAGAAATTGAACATTTCAGAACTGAATCACAATTCTACTTATTTAGCTGATTTGTATTCCTATGTATCTAGTTTACTCCAAATAAAAAATTATCTCATTTGGAATCTTATTGATCCAGATATGATAAAAAAACTGAAGTATGTTCAGTAAATTAATCTTATCAATTATCATACTTCAACACCGTCACATTTCTATCTTAACTTCACCAAAATAAATCAGTTCAGAAGGCTATGATTTTTTTTTGGGAAGTAATTCAATGTCTTATTAATCTATTGGTCAAAGAATTAAGCCATTTGGACATCGGATGATAAAGTTATGGCCAAAGGAAATCAAACAAGGTTTTGTCCTCAACCATATTGAACCTATTTCGGTACAAAACGTATAATTTACTTTAGAGATATCAGATCATGGTCATTCTTAGAGAGTTTGAAAGAGGACTTCAATATATAAAACTTTTATGAAGACATTAGAGTGATAGTTTGTCATCTAAAACAAAATTGGACCAGACAATACATTATAAACAGAGACTAGAAGAAGGTTAAGAACAATACACAGAAGATATCTTGTACTTAGCATAGTTTTCTCTAAAGATACCAGATTAAGTAGTTCTTTAGATGATTCCAAAGGGAACTTAAAAATCTATAACCTTCATGAAGACATTGAAGACAAATTTTATCATCTGTAGGGTCAAAAGTGGGACTAGATTATAGGATCAAATGAACCCAAATGAAGGGTTAGATGAATTGGAAAAGTGGTTATAACTTTCTCTGGAGAACTCATATTGAGGTGTTCTTTGGATGGTTTGAAAGAGAACTTCAATATTTATATATTTCATAAGACATTGAAGACAAATTCTATTATATCTAAGGTCAAAAATGGGATCAAAGGAAAGGATCAAATGAACAGTGCACCAGACGAAATGATTAGATGAACATTGCATTAGATGAAATGACGTCATCACAATATGATCTGTTCTTACTAGACGATGTGTCTTCACAAGACAAAGTGTCCTCACAAGACGATACGTCCTCACAAGACGAAGCGTCCTCACAAGACAATACGTCATCACAAGACGATATGTCATCACAAGATGATACGTCCTCATAAGATATACGTCCTCACAAGACGAAGCATCTTCACAAGACGATAGTCATCTCAAATCTGAATTTAACTCTCTAACTATACATTCTCAATAAACTACTCCAACATATTTTCCTTCACTAATTCCAACACTTAAATTTTTGTTTATAGTCTTTCTACTCCATTTCATTTAACTAATTCACTATAACCAAAATTCTCAATCTACCATCTAAAATTATTTAACATTGAATCCACAAATTTTCAACTAATCCCATGACAAATTCAATTATATCCGAAATGTCAATGAGGGCATGTAAAATTATTTTCATGTGTGCGAAAATTCAAATCCACATGTATGTATGCTGACATTTTGCTAAGCATGAAATGCATTTTTTTTTTACTCTCACATTGTTTTTTTCTCCATGATGGAAACCTAAATTCTAACCCTTAATATAGGAATGAGATGTTACAATTCTCCCCCTTTAATAAATTTCGTCCCTGAAATTCTTATATGATTGATCAATAAGGCATGGGTATTATTTCCTCATATGCTTCTCCATTTTTCATACTTCATCACCTGAATAATTTCTTCAAATTGACCATGATCAATATAATTAATCCTTCCCCTAATCACTTCTTCAAGTATCACATTATCTTAGCAGTTCCCTTAATATAATTTAGGTTGCTCAAAGTCTTCACTTCAAGTGCTGACAATACCTCTTTGTCAGATCATATTAATATTTCATCTCTCACTTAGTATTACATATCTCTTTATTGCTAATACACTTAACTCTTAAGTTTGTCTCGCTATATCCCATAAATTTGAAGTGGTCCACCAAAATTCATTCGTCTTTCATAAGTCACTTTATTCTTATTACAAATTCATTTAACTCACTAATAGTAACTCACATTTATTATAGCCTTTAACCATTTTTAGGCCCTCTTCATTTCAATGTAAGGGCAAACGATCTTTTTTGTCATTTGACACCTTATACAATATTCTAATGGTATCACCAAGATAATGATTGCTATGGCTACAGTCAATTTGAACTATACATTAATCCCATATTCCTATGAACTCCAAAAATATAAGTTTTACACCTGTCTCCAACAATCAAGACTATTAGTAACTTAAACATGTAATCACTTGGTTCTACGTTCTTAGCCACTAAATGCTCTTTCGATGTATTCCTACTAGGACATATAGTTTTGGTTGTTTCTTGTGTTTTCTTTAACAGTCTCCTAATCAAGTACAAATACTTCTTAATTCAATCACAAAATATCATTCTTCCGATTCAAACTTAAAATTTTAGATTCATTTTCAATTTCCTTGATAAGATTCAC
>JANSVA010000005.1:26372710-26396608 GCA_025504915.1 Erythroxylum reticulatum | reverse complement strand
AAGTGCATAAAGATGATGGAATGGACTGACATATTGGAACATGTTGAATAATTATTGTTTATGACCAAGTTAGTTCCATAAGGTTGAGGCCATTATATCATTAATTTTTATGTTGCATTTGTGCATGCTTGTGTGAATTTGTGTGCATTGTGTTGTTTTGTGTTTGATTTTGCTTAACTATAAGCAAAAGTGTAAGCGTCGGGGAATTGATAAGTGATATTTGTTATAGGATTGTCTAAGTCATTTTATGTGATAATGTGTATGTTTAGTATACATACAAGAATGTTTAGCCTAGGTTTTGTGTAATTTTCATATAACTTGCATGTGTATGTGATTTTATATGATAAATTTCATGTTAGATTATAAATGAAGGCTTTTAAGCTTAGGTTTTGCATGCTTTTCATGTGTTTTGATGTACATATATTTTGTATGGTTGTATGTTAATGTTTGGGCAGAACCTTATTTGGGATGATTATTAACTTAATTGCATATGGACTTGTTGTAGGTATGAAAGGAGAAAGAAAAGAAGAAAATAAGGCTAGAATAAGTCATGATTGTAAACCAGGTAGAAGCTAGAATTTTCCTGCTTTCCAGCTAGTAATTCCAACTTGCTCAACTTGAATCCTAAATCGGTTAAGCACCCAAAGCAGTCTAAAAACCCCATTTTAAACCCTAGAAAAAGGAGGGTGGTGTAGTAGACCAAAAGGATGAAGATAGACACATTTTTAGGTGGATTTTTAAAGAGAATCAAGTGATTTCAAGAGATCTCAAAGTTGTCACACCGAGTTCTAGCTTTGTTCTTCAACTCTTAAGCCTTCTGTTCTCTTTTGTCTTATTTGCTTATGTTTATTTATTGTTTGGATAAGATGTATGAACTTGTTATGAGGACGTTTTAATGATTGTAATGTATTTTTAAGTAGATTTTAGGGTTATTCTTACCATAGTTATGTAAGAACTCAATTTGGTTTAATATATCGCTTGCTTTAATGCTTGTGATGTGTGGACTTTGTTGCCTTGCTTACATTGAGAAGTGGAGTTAGGAAATTAGTTTGAATGTATCATAATAGTTGGAAGCCTTAAGAACACGTCACACGTTAAGTTAAAATGACATTTAGTGAGATATCTTAGATGTTTTTATGGTTGTCCTATAGGTTACTTTATATCCACTTAATGATTAAGTAAAGAGTGTAGGTTAAGAGATCAAATACCAAACTTTAATTTTTATTTCGAGCTTAATTAGAATTCCTAGGACTAAGCATCATTACATTACCAAAGTAAGGGATTACACGGTATAGGGAGAATGACCCTAACCTTTATAATTTAATTTTCTAAGCCAAATTATTTTCTTATTTTTGTGACATTTTGAAGTGTGTTTGTAAGCCTTTAAATTGTGAATTTTTGCAATTTAAATCTCTCATTTTTTGGTTTACTCAAACAAAGGTCAATTTGAATTGCAAGGGGACTAACCAATCCTCAAAGGAACAATACCTTGCTATACTATTTTACATGAGCTGTATACTGGCGATGTAACAACTTCAATTAATTTAAAAACTTTGAGCTAAAAATGAAGTGGCTATTAGTTGACAGGGAAGTTACCCCTACAAGACCTTAAATTTTTACACCTTTTTTAAGAACTAATGATTCCAATAATTGTGAGGAAACCGTCTCGAGGGGAGCTTATTGTCGACAAGGTAAGAGGGATCATAAATACAAACTAAAGTTAGATATTCCAACCTTTAGTGGTGACGTTCATGTAGAAGCCTTTTTAGATTGTTTAGAAGATGTAGAAGGGTTCTTTAATTATCTTGAAATTCTAGATTTGAGGAAGGTAAGTTAGTTGCTTATCGACTTAAGGGGAGAGTCAATATTTGGTGGAATCAATTTAAGGAGAACCAGAAAAGAGAGGGTCAAGATCAAATGTCTACCTGGGGTAGGATGAAGCAATTATTAAGAAGACAAATTTTTTCCTCCAAATTATGAGCAATATTTTTTCAACATTCATCACGACTGTATTAGTATAACTATTCTGGAGTATACTGTTGAGATTGGTAGCCTTAAATAATTTCGAAAAAAAACTAAACCACAATAAGCAACTTGATATTTGGGGTTTAAGATGCAAGGAATTTGATTTTAAGGGTTGAGATGTTAATTAATGAGAGGTCACGATATTATAAAAGAATGGGGAATAATGAAAAAGAGATAAGGGAAAAGGGAAAAGAATTTGTTAAATCTACTGCTATACTTGTTAATGGCACAAAGGGAAGTAACAATGATGGAAATTATAGTGATCAAGCTACACCAGCTACTAAACCCATTAACCATTATACTAAATCGGTTCTTTAAAAGTACTTTAAATGTAGGGAACCAAGCCATCATTCCAACGAATGTTTAAAAGATGAAAGTTTTTCAATACAATGGAGTAGGCCAGATAAGGAAGATCTTGAATAACCCAAAGGAGAAGACAATGTCTATGATAGAGTCATTAAGAGATTGACGATTTTTAGAAAGAGTATAAAGATTAGTACAAAGATCAATTGTTTCACATCAAAGGCATGGTACAAGGAAATCTTTATGGGCTGATCATTGATAGAGGTAGCTAAAAGAATATAATCAGTGGTTAAGAAGTTGAAGTTGCTAACCAAGCCTCATCTCGAACCCTATAACATCATATGGATTACAACCATCAATGATATACGTGTCATGGAAAGGTGTTAAGTGTCATTCTCTATTGGTAAATATTCAGATAAACATTATTATAATTTTTTTTCATATGGATATATGTCACATTTTGTTTATTAGTCCATAAAAATATGATATTGATGCATATCACTTAATAAGGGAGAATATTTTTCAATTTTTGAAGAATAGTATAAAGCATAAGTTAGTGCTTGTAGCTTAATAAAGAGTAGTGAAACCTAGTCAGACAAAGAATTCATTATTAGAATTGGAAAATAATAGGGAAGTTTTATAAGTGAGATTAAATAAATGAGGTAGGTACACTTGTTTATAACAAAAGGGGAGAAAAGAGTGAAAAGAGAGAAGATGAGATTTCTTTAAAAATGAAGCCACTTTTAGAAGAATTTAGGGATGTAATAACTAATAAGCTACCCAATAGATTACCTCCCATGAGAGATATCCAACAGCGTATTGATTTGGTTCTTGGGGCTAGTATACCTAACTTACCTCACTAATATATGAGTCCAAAGGATAATGAGATATGGAGGGCGTAGGTAGAGGAGTTGATTAGAAAGGGTCATATGAGAGAGACTATCGGCCCATATGTGGTTTTTGCTTTACTTAAGCCCAAAAATAAATAATTCTATGATGTTCTGATAACCTTGAAGACAAGAACATTTTTTAGTTGGGAAAGAATTTATTTTGTACACTAATCATCAAGCTTTAAAGTATTTAGGAAGTCAATGGAAATTAAGAATTAAGATGTATGCTAGATGGCTTTTGTTGATAAGTTCCAATATAAATTGATGCACAAAATGAGGAAGATTAATGTAGTTGCTGATGAATTAAGTAGAAGGGTCGCTATAATGAAGACCTTAAGTATAGAGGTTAAAGGTTTTAATTATTTGAATGAGTTTTATAGGAAAGATAGAGATTTTAGGGAGATATATGACTTGCATTTAGTGAAAAAGTCTTACGACGATTTTTATATGTATGATGGGTTTTTGTGAAAGGAAATCAAACTTATCTTCTAAGAAATTCAATTAGGGAGAAGGTGATTAGAGAATTGAATAAGGTTTAATTGACCTCTTTGGTAAAGATAAGACTCTTGAAGAGGTGACAAAAAGATTTTTTTTCCTAAGATAAGGAGAGACATTGTTACTATTATGGAGAGGGGTAAATTTTGTCAAACTTATAAGGGACATGCTTTAAATGCTAGTTTGTACATGCCATTACTAGTGTTGAATTCTATTTGGTTGGATTTTTCTATAGATTTCATGTAGGGACTTCTAAGAACACAAAAAGGTATGGATTCTATCTTTGTGGTTATGGATAAGTCTTCTAAAATACCACATTTTATCCTTTATAAGAGGACGATGAATGGTATAACAGATACCAAACTATTCTTTAAAGAAGTGGTGTGACTCTATAGTATTCCTAAATCCATTACTCCTAATTATGACACCAATTTTTTCAGACACTTTTAGAGGACCTTTGATTGAATTAATTTTCTCATAAAGAACTATAAGTTTTAGCTACAAGTGCACAGTGTAGCTATAGCTAGCATTGGCAAGTACAGGAGAATCACATAAGGATTATAAATACTAACATTAACCTTTTCTCTATTATCTGATTATCGAATCAAGTTGCGAATTTACTTGAAAATTTAAAATAATCAAAATAAACTAAGGTTAACATAATAATGATCTCAGATAAATAAAATACTATGATTAGTCAGTATCAAATAAGTAGTCCATAGGTGATGAATCCCCCTAAGATATCTTAATATCCATTTATCATACAATTAAATTATTGATTATTGGACTATGAAAATTCCTATCTTATGTTAATGTCTTTCTCAATATTATGAATAACTAACACTCAATTGTTTAACTAAAATCTTTTTTTAGTTTAAACCCCTAAATTGCATTATTGATTTGTGAATTTCACTATTAGGTTTACCCCTAATCTAGAGGATTTATGTTTACCTATCTTTAGGTTTGTATGTAACTCCTTCCAATTATTGTTGATGTATTCACATGAAAGGATTTCTAAATCTCAATCATATGAAATCAAATATTGGACTAATAGTATGGATATATTAGTTAAAAAATATAATGCATAATTGAATTGCAAAAAATCAGTCAATAAAACTACATTAAGTAAAAGATTATGTCATATTATCATCATAACTTTGAGTTCATCACACCTAGGCACTAAAATATTTAGCTCCTACAATTAGAAAAAAATCCAATAACAAATATTTAGAGAACAAATAGAAATAAAATAATTCATAATCTATATCCCCTTTTTTTTTCCTCTAATGAAATCTTTTTGAAATTTGGATTGAAGGATGTTTTCTTTCAATCTTATAATGTAATTTCATTTTTTCTTCATTCTTTGTTCAAAATTGCCTCCCCTATTATATTTCTTATGACTCAAAAAATATTTCCTCCCTATATAGCCTTTAATAATATCCGTTTATAGTAAAGACTAGGGTTTTTAGGATATAACGGTTGTGTAGGTGACTATGTATCTTTAAAAACACCTCAATTTGTATTTTTCCATACGAACAGTGACTTACATGGCCAGCATACATTACCATGTATGTTAACATACACGTATATGTTACTTTAAACAGGCATGAATTGTGTTGTTGAAGTTCCACATGTTTATAGTGACTTACATGGTCACTATACACGATTTTGTAAGTCCAAAATTGCTCCGAGTCTTCCATTCTATGTCACAATTTCACCTGAATACATCTCCTATTGGTCTATGAAGGCAATTATCACTTACAAACACACTTGAAGTGAAATAAGTACAAATAAAGTACAATAAAACCATTAATAATTAAGCAAAATCCACTAAATATAGGTATATAAATATAGTTAAGTAATCGCTTATCAGATATCCCTAAACTTAAACCTTTTCTTTTCCTCAAGTAAATCATAATCTAAATCATCAAATTTATATAATTTAATCCCATATTGACCTCAATCCGTCTATCCACACTCGAAATCCTCATATCATATCAATCAAATTAACATACAATTAGATTCAAGTTATTATAAAACCAACCTTCAATAGTTATTGTCAAAACAGTCACACATATTATCTTTTTGAAATCAAAAGCATAAATTTTTACAATCTCACCAAGGGTTCACTCAACGCATTCAAAGTGTTTAGGGTGAAAAGTGTAAGAACTCTCAAATTAATGTATAGAAGAAATCTTAACCATAAACTTACAATAAAATAATATCTCCACCACATAAAGTAAACTAGAAAAAAAAGCTTTTAATATAGGATTTGATGAGGCTTAGGTTAGGGTATGATACGGATAATAAAAAGGTGATAATATTGAAGGGAATTTACATAAAAAAAATTATATGCAACTTAGTTCTTCAATATAGGTCGATCAATCCATAATTCCAATAGTATCGTAACTTTAACACTTTTTTTAACTTTTTTACTTATTGTGTAAATTTTTTTACTTATTATGTTCACAACATTTTTTAAGCATTTATCATATACCAGTAACTAAAGAAATATTGGACCTTTTCAAATTTTAAGTTTCAAACAATCAAGTAAATGTAAATAACCTTTAGGGTTCAAAAATAGGAAAAAGACTCAAGAAAAATAAGGCAAAGGCTAATAATGTTATTATAATCAATGAAAGGGCTAAGTCTCAAAGGTGATGACTCCTAAGGGATAAAATATGGTAGGATAATAAACAAAAAAAATAGGCTAAAAAAAGTTTATTCTAAATGTCTTATCATTTCAATGCCTTTAATTTGACAAATGTGATCTAAATATGAATAATAAAAAAAGTTCTAGAATTATCCAACTATGCATGATAACACACGTAAAAGAACAAAAGATCTTAAAATAATGTTCTATTTACTCTTAGGCTTAAAATCTCACAAAAATGGTCTTGTATGTAAATAATATGCAATTTTCATTCAAATTGATTATCTTAATGATTAGTAAAAATATAGCTTATAAAAACAACTATATTATAACATTCATTCTTTTACATATTAATTCAATTCAATAATCAATAATGATCTAAAGAATTTTGGATAGATTTTAACCAAATCAAGCTATCAGTTAATAAGGTTTAACAAAAAAGATTATAATGAACTTAAAACAATTGAAATCCCTTCCCCACACTTAAAATTGTATATTATCCTTACTGTAAACAATTGAAGCATATCAAAATAAAATAACTATAAAACAAAAAAGTGAAAAAAGGGTCAAATTTGGTACAACCTTGAATAAGAAGAATTACAAAGTTCTAAATTGGATGAAGGATCCATCCTATATGTGATACATCCATCCGTTAAAAAATATAAACAAAAACGTTAAAAAGATAAAAAGAAAAGAAAACAAATAAAGAACATGCAAAAAAATAACATAAACGAAAATAAATTTTCACTAATGTTTAGACAGAATAAAATAGCATAATGAAGAAATTAAAAAAATACACAAACAATATAAATAAAAATGCTAAAGATGATGCAACTGCTCCAGATGATGAAGCTAGGATGGATATCCCAAGATATCCTACCATCGACACCAAGACCTTCTCCATCCATTTATCATAGGCTTTTAGCCACTCAATGCACTCTAGCAATGCCTTATTTCGACCTCTCTCCTCTCGATCTACTCCAGTAGTGCCCCATCATGGAACTTTCTCCTCTTTAGCCACTCCACCATATATCTACCATGAACTTTGAGCAGCATTTAACATCACCTTTTATGCTTACATAGTAAGTTGAATACCTAAGATCTGCTCCATATGTATCTTCAGTTGAGCTATCTTCATCTGGTCTTTCTGTGATGTCGGTGCCTTACTTAATTCAACACTAGCATCCTCTTGTGCTACGTCTTCTGTCTAGGATGGCGATGAGTTCAGTTGCAATGGCTACTAAGTTATGTGTGGGCAATCTCTATCTTCTTCCAATATGCTTGCCTCATCCGAAACCTCGATCAGGTTGTAGATTTCTCCTGTAGGTCCTTGTCATCAACTTACTACGTTCGTTTGTTTCACCATGTCTAGATTCAAAACTACATGGTATCAACCATTCGCATCGTTGGTACTCTCTCGAAGATCCCCATCCTCTATGCTAACCTTATCATATAAGGCTCCATGCATATTGTCTCGACCTTCTTCTCTTTAACTCAGGTAAATTGATATCCACTCACTCATGCTCTATAAATAAAATACATCTAAGTTCCAAACAAATCCATAACTATCGCCCTTCCCACTCAACATATGACTCAGAATCTCATGTATGTATCTGACTATGGGGTTTTTAAGTGTTGATGTTTTGTATTTACCAAGGTCATAGTTGACCTAGAAGTGTTAGGGAGACAATCTATATAGGAAGTCTATCCATAGTACGACATATTCTAGTTTCCCTATGAACTCCTAGTTGTAAAGACTCATCGTGAAAAATAAATCACCAGACCCATCTCCCCTATCATCCAGACCAATCCTAATCGTAATGGCCTTTCTCTATAAAGAACATGCAGAGCACTTCAGGCATCCATGATCTCAAATAATTGGGACCATGCTCTAATTTTGATGAGCTATCAAAGTTGCTCGATCAAGCCAATATGCTCTAATACCTCCCAATCAAGGCATCTGCCATTGCTGAACTTTTTGTCCTTCAGCCTTTGGTATTGCTCCTTAATCACCATTTGACCTAGAAACATATATTTGGGGTTTGTGCTAACTTTCCTTTAAAATATCACCCTACTTTACAAAAAGGAGATAAAACCATAATCTGTACTAATATGGAGATATTAAAGTGTGGAGCTAGAAACAAGAAGGCTATGACTATTGAAATTTTCATTATAAGAAAACCTTCATTACCAATGATTTTCATTATAGCTTTAAGCTAAGAGATTGATGGAGGAAGGTCCTAACACTTTGCAAACCTCCTAATATTCCTTAAGATTTGGTGACCTAGCATTAATCTAGATAAGATCAAGTATGAAAGTGTTCCTATTTAGGTTAATCTCTTTAATGTTCCACTAGAATATTGGTCAACCAAAGGCTTAAGCATACTAGCTAACTTTATTAGAAAATTGATATGCTTAGATGAAATTACTTATGAAATAAGGAAGACTAGTTATGTAGGGTTTGTGAGTGTTAATTTTCATATAGAACTACCTAATACATTTTATAAGACTAGTTATATAAAGATTTTATTATGGTTTCATGACAATGGAAACCAACCATAAAAAATCAAGGAAAAATGTGGAACGCTATAGTGATAATATTCCTTAGAGTTGAAAATGCTAAATTAATAGGATTGGAAAAACATCAAATAGTGATCCAACCTCAAAATAATGGGGTAAATGAACTAAAATAAGAAGATAAAGAAGTAGCAATGTAAAGCTCTACTAGAGAGGGATTTTGACAAAAAGGATAAAGAACTAGCTTCTACTAATATTTCACCAAGGGAAGAAGTGTATATAGTAAATAAGAGTGGTTTGAAAGTTTCTAAGGTTAAGGGCCTTAAATTGGTTACTTAGAAAGCTAGTATGGTGAATTAAGTAGGGGTAGTTTTAGTATTAAAGAATAATCATGATATTAGTTCTCCTAAAGTTTCTCCAACTAAAAGAAAGGATGAATTTTTAAGCAGGATGAATTTTAAGTGTTAATAAGAGAATAATTTTTAAGTAAGATGAATTTTTAAGTTTTAATAAAAGGAGAATTTTTTATTATTGATGGTTATGAGTTTATTCTATAATTCTTTTTTCTAAAAAGATAGGTTAGAATTGGATGTATACATAAAGGTGGCAAACACCTTGGTATTCTCTTACAAAATCCAAGCTTAACAGTGTATCTACTAATATGTCATCTCAATAATGTTCACTCAGATTCTCCTTAAGTTATAAGCTAAGACTATCATACCATAGTGATGGTGGTGCTATTTAGACATTATAATCCAATGATTATAATAAATAATTTTAATCATTAGATTGTAATGTCTAACTACCACCACCATCATAAATAATTATAATCATTGGATTGTAATGTCAAATTACCACCACTATCACTATGGTATGATAATATTGGCTTATGACTTAAGGAGAATCTAAGTGAACATTATTGAGATGAGTTACTAGTAGATACATTGTTAAGCATGGTTTTGTAGGAGAGCACTAAGGTTTTTGTCACCTTTGTGTATGTAACCAAATCTAACCTATCATTTTAAAGAAAAGAATTATGGAATAAACTCATAACCATCAAACCAAATATTTAGGATTCTTAGATCTTATTAGGGGATTTCAATAGCCCCGTATATATCCAAGGCTAAAGATAATGTCAATTGGAGGAAAATTTAAGATGATTTTAGAGATTGTGTGGAAGATTTTAAGGTATGTGACAAATGTTTGAAGGTTGCTTCTTTTACTAGAACAATATACGTAATTCTAACTATCTCATTTTTAAAAAAATCTAGAAAAAGTTACAATTAACTAAAATTGGCTTATGAGGATCTCAAAGAGCAAAGTTTTGTTTGGAAACCCACTAGCATATGACCATTCCCCTATTTTGATCCAAGGTATGTTTTAGAATTGTAAGAATAAAAATCCCATTATATTCAACAATTTCCTAGCTAGGATTAAGGACACCGATGAGACAATTCAGGTTGGCATATCTTATTAGGTGAAAGGTCATAAGGTTTTAGTAGAAACTAAAAAACTAAATGCTAATAGGGGTCCTGATACTGAAAAGCTAGTATTAGAGACCAAACTTAAACTTCAATATATCTAATATGCTCTTTATTTGAACTCTGGGTATTCTAAGATAGTTAGGGAAGAAAAATCAACTATGAGGGAACATGTTATAACACTAAGGAACCACAATTCCCTCATCTACAGAAAATCTAGGATACAATAGACTAGAGATGGGATTAGGAATAATATTTTTTCTTAACTCTTTTTTTAATAGAAAAAATACATTAGGATATGTTCTTTAAGAAGACAAGATGGAGTGTTAATTTCATTCAAAAATGATCTTAAGGAAAAGGTCGATAATTTCTTCAAATTGTCTTTAAGTACTACTACAAACATTTAATCCTCCATTCAAAATATTTTCCCTTTTATAGCTAATCATTTTTAGCCTAGCCAAAGATTAATATAATGGTTACAAATTTTATTGATTGATATGTTTTATCAATATTAAAAATACTACAAGTGCATGACTTAGCTATAGCTAGCACAAGCAAGTACAGGTCGATCCCTATGAAGACTGGAAGAATTAGTATTACCCTTTTTCTATTATCTAACGTATAAATGAGATTGTGGATTTTAATTAAAAATTAACTAAACATATAAACTAAGAGCTAAGATTATAAGCACTAGTAATTACCCTTTTTCTATTATTTTCTTGCAAGTTTAGATCAGATGTTGTTATCTATTAGATCTCTTGAAGTTATCTTTGTGTATCCTCATACCTTAATAAGAACTCACCTAAATTAGAACTGTAGCCTCTCTATGTCTCTTATGACTAAAAATCTCTTAAAAACTTGTCTCTCATTGCTTTGCTTCTGTTCATGTCCTTTTAAAGTAAAAACTAAGGTTTCTGGGTTATACATAGTCAATATACACTGGCATGTGAGTGATTGTGTTTCTCCTAAAACAATTACATTTTTTATTTCACATAGGCACAAAGACTTATGTGGGAAACATGCACAGTCATGTATATCAATATACATGGGCATGTAACTTCATATGAGTAGAAACAATATTCTTCAATCTCTAGATATTTACAAAGACTTATATAGCCACCGTACATGGTCGTGCATCTTCAAGTTTCTTTAAATCTTTTTTTCATGCCACAATTTTATTCAGATTCTTCTCCTTTTGGTCCAAGAAGGTAATTGTTACCTATAAATACACTTGAAGAAAATTAAGTACTTAAAATATTATAAAACTGGTAAATATCAAGCAAATCATATTAAATATGGGTATATAATTATAATCAAGTAAGCATTTATCAAACATCCCCACACTTAAGCTTTTACTTTTCTTCAAGCAAATCATAATTTAAATTATCAATCTTACTAACATCTATCCCTTATTAACCTTAATTTGTCCATCCATACTCTAAACCAACATCTCATATTGATCAAATTAACATAAGATTAAAATCAAGTCATCCTAGAACTAACCTTCATGAGTCAATATCAATAATAATCACATCATCATTTTGAAATCAAAAGCACAATTCTTAACACCCTCATTGAGGTTTCATTCATTGCACTCAAGTGTTTAGGTTTAAAAATATAATAACTCTCAAATCAATACATAATAAAACTCTTAACCATAAGCTTGCAATATTATCATATCTCAACCACTTGTATATAGACTAGACACAAAATTTGAAAGTTCTTTATAAGGGTTTAATGGGCTTAGGTAAGATTATGATTATTGCTAAAATTGTAAGAAACTTACAACAGACAAGATTAAAAGAAACTTAGTCTTTCACACTATATAGGTCCTTCATAACATGAATCCATTAGTACCATAACTCAAATAATTTTTTTTTCAATTTCTAGCATTCATCATGTACCACAATTAAAGAAGTATTAGATCTTTTCAACATTCAAATTGTAAGCAATCAGGTAAATGTAAATACTTTCAGGGTTTAAAACAATAACAAGGCTTTAAGAAAAATAAGGTAAGAGCTATCAATGATGTTTTAATCAATGAAAAAGGGTCAGGCTCAAACTTATTACTGCAAAGGGCTAAAATATAGTAAGGTAATTATTGGGAAAAAAAAAAGCTAAACAAATGTCGAATCTAATTACCTTTATCACTTCAATGCTCTAATTTAATTATGTGGTCTCAATACATATAATAAAATCAAGTTTTAGAATCATATAAGACCAAGTATAAGGAGCATGGAGATGATGCATACATAGATTAAGTACATTGATGAGAGCTTAACCAATATTTAAGGTGATTATGATGTATTTCAATGTTATTTTATAGAGGAAATTCTATATATGTATTAATTTCTATAGAGGCATTGTTCAGTATTATGACCAAAAAATTGATGATGCCAATAAAGGGGATAAGATGTTATGACAGATATATACATAAGAGAATATGCAATAACTAACTAATCTTTTAGTTGTATTAACTAACCTATTTTTTTCATTGATATACTTTTGGAAGTTGACCTCTTAATGTAACTAATATATTTTGTATGTCATATAATTAGATTATGAATGATATAGTTATATATGGAAGTTGATCATTTGATTATTATATGAATATTTTTTTAAAATATTGAAGGTAAAAAATTATATTAAGCTCACAAAGGAGAAAGTTATTTAAAAAAAAAGGCCTTAAGGCCTATATTGCAAACTTAACAAAAGATCCCTTCCTAGCTAAAACCTTTTACAAAAGTAATAAACAAAAAAAGTATATTTTTAACTATTAGTGGAGAACTTTAATAAGCAGGTAACCCAGATTAACTATTCCATCTTGATCTCATCTTCATGCTAGCATTTCCTCCTATTTTGTTATAAGGCAAAGTTCCCCCTATCCAGCTTAAACTAATATTGAGAAAAGTAGGAATGTCTTTTGGTTCTTTTCCGATGCTTTTTCAAGCATTTCTCTCCCTCCACACTATATAGATGAAATAGTTGAAATTCATTACGAAAATCTCCAAGTCCCCCTTTTTTGTAATAGCTTAGTTTTCTTACCCATTCTCTTAGGTTGTCTTAGCTTACTATTGAACAACTTGAGGCATATCTTTTTTATGCATTTTTCCAAAGTTCTACAAAGTATTAACACTCAAAAAAGAGTTACCCCTTGATAGATGTCAATGACATAAAAATTTCCCTTTCTGCAGATATTGTTCACAATTTCCATTTAAAATTTTATTCTTCTCTTAAATCTTTAGTATATGCCTCAAAGTAAGAAACGAATTAAGGTTGTGTTGGACTTCGTTAAAGGGTCGTCAAGGGTAATTACCTTAATCAAGGTTGGAGTTGGAATGCTCACAAAAAGACTCGACAAAAACTCAACACCACAATAAATAAAAAAACTAAAGATATAGGTATATATAGAAGTGTAATAGACCCTTTAATTTGGAAATTTTGAAACTATTTTGCATACAACTATATTATGACTACTTATTTTCTAGAAAAAATCATATATGAATTATTTGGAATAGATTTAGGTTATTTATAATATATAAATGAAATAATTACATCCCTGATTTAAGAAGTCATTAATATTATAGTAAATAATGATAAATTGGAAGATGTAGAAGTGAAAATAAGATGAGCCAACTAAACTTTAAATCACATTGTTGTATTTCTTCTCCTTGTTCTCTTAAGTTAATACTTCTTATCATTACTTATTTATGTGTCACATTACATTCTTATATGAATCATTCTAATATTATATTTCATTATATAAAGTCATGTACTTTCATATAAACCTAACGTGAACATAAATTATGTAAATAAAAAGATCTCATAGTACAAGTTTACTCATTTATAGTGACAAGATACTTTTGAAATTGCTAGTATCGTTGACTTTAATTTAACTTCAGGACAAGGGCAAGGGTAAAGCAAGGAACCTTGGCAAATTATAGTGCACAAGATTCCTCACTTTACACGAATGTTAGGGAAAGTCATTAATTGTACGTGATTTTTTCTTTGTATTTTTCAAAAAGACTGTTTCCATTATTCGAACTCATGACCTTCTCCTAAAGTTGCAAAAGAGTCCATAACTAAAATCCAAAATATCTAATCCATTTTCTTTTTGAGTGACCTTTAGAACAACAGTTTATAGCCGAGTGTTTCAAAAAATTAAAAAGTATGCGGTTGCTAGGCGATGTATTATAATTTCTTGACTGCTGTTAGAAGTGTCCAAGAGACCACATTCTCCATTTCGTCTGTGCTTGCTCCGAGGCTGCTAACAAGCCAACACATTGGTTTGATCCCTTTTATAACCCTGAGACAGTGAAGACTGAAGAGGGATTATTAGCAAACCCAGGTCTTGAGCTACTACTGGATTTAGCATGGCTTGCTTCAAGAAATCAAAAGGCAATATTGGTGTATTGTGGTAATGACCAGCTCTATGGATTCACCAATACCTACTAATATTTGGACCGTGTTATGCTCATCACCTTCGTTCTCATTTTTGTTTGGATCATGCAACGGACCATCCTTGGACTTGTACAACTAGAATCCGAAACAGCTCCAAATTCATTGATCTCCCCGTTATGTTCCCTGTCTATGGGAAGGGTGCTTGTGGAAAAGTGCGTACGATTATGTGACAAACTTCTACTAAATCAATTATACAGACAAATAAAAGGTATGTTATTTCCATTTGCAAGAATTTGCTGGAAAGAATAGTTTCTTTTACATAGCCCAACATCCTGCTTGATTTATGATTTAAAAGTTGCAATACTTGCAGTCGGCAAATGAATCTCTTTTAAAATTTCTAAGTTATAAAGGCCTTGAACCAGTGAAGTTGCCTATTATACACCTCGACTTGGGTACAGGTATTGAGAAATTTTCAAAAACCGAATGCACCTCAAAGTATTGACTTCTACCTTTCCCTTCAAGTTTTATCTGTTGTTAATTCTTTCTCAATTTTCTATCAAGTTCCAAGATTTCAGTCAATATTTACTAATTTCAAATATGTAAATAAGTCACGCCTTCCTCTTCCGGAGAGGTAATAGTTAGAAACCAGGATGTTGAAGTTTGAGACATTAACGTTTGTGGCAAAACAAGTTTGCTGTATATAACTATTAAGGTGCTCCAAGGTAAGAAAATAGTTGATTTTCTATATTTGAATCACATGACTATGATATACAACATTAATTACTTGCCTCATATTCTCTAACACTCTTCTCTTGCGTAACCATGCAATATTCCCACCTATATCATGGTGTCCATCTTTCCAGTGTCAATTCCAAGCTGAAGCAGATACTAAATTTCTTTCCTTCCAACCCAACAACATTGCTCCATCCTTCTCCGTGAGTGTGTAATGCTCCGAGTAGCATCTGAGCAGGCTCCTTATTACAGAGGATACGTAAGAACTCAAAGGGTATGGACGAAATCCAGCCATTGCGAACCTAGATTTCCACTTTCCCAGGAGCTCATGCCGCTCCACCCTCTCCTTCCCCTCACAAGCAATAATGTTTACCATGTCCCTGGCTAGGCACTGCTGCTCCACGCCAATTCGCTCTTTCTGATCCCTTGGCAAAATCTCATCGATGGACTCAAACATTGCCAGGTAGAACTCTAGAGTTTCTACAAACCTTGTGAGGAAAGGGGTTGTGTTTGTGTTTGATTCTTGCTCAACCAAAGTGGTCACCTTGGGATTTAGTGACTTCACCATTCGAAGCAGACCATCCCTTGGATTATTCACATCAACACTTTCATCAGGAGTGTGGTGGAGCTGTAAAGGAAAGTTCACGACTAGAGCCTCACCAGGCCTGATGTCAAGCATTTCCCGAGTCACATCTGGAGCAAAAACAGGCAGACCATTGAACTCTATAGAGATATTAAATTTTTCAGATATTGCTGTCAATCTTCTGCCAACTGGACCTAGTCCATCACCGCGCGCATACTTATTAACAGGATCATCAATACCAGTAATACGCACATGTGGAGACCCACCTGGTCTAGCTGCAAGAGCCGGAAGAAGAGTCATCCACTGAGTCCCCTGAGCAATTTGAAAGTCAACAATATGGATGCGGTCCTCATTTCTGCAAGCCTCAGCAATGGCTCCGTTAGCTGCCATGTAGCCAAACTTCAAGTATGGGCATATTTCATACAAGATCTGCATGTAGGAAAGAAGATCCTTGCTTTCTGGTTCTCTACATCTAAGAGCACGGTATATGTTAGTGCCCGATGACTCCTTCCTTGCTATCAGCCCTTCAATTAAGTAAGCACCGAGGCGCTGAATTGCTTCTCCACTGATGGACACTTTGCCTCTAGCCATTTCAGTCAACCTACTGAAATCATTGATGTTGTTTTCAGCAAGAGCCTTCGCACAAGCAATCAGCAATTGCTTTAGATTTCCTGGAGGTTTGTTTTCCAAAGAAGCTTTTCCCACCGCTTTTTGACGTTTCTCATCAGGAGCATCTTCTCCCAACTGCCTGTTCCTAGATACAAATGATGGTTTAGGCTGAATTCCTTGAGAACTCTCGTGGTGCTCTTGACACCAGGACTTGGTTCTCTGACCTGAAGATTGTGGCCTATTACTTTTATCGATGGAATTATTGGGCATAGTAACATCTTCACCATCATCAGTCCCCATTAGAGCAGTCTCTAGTTGCAGCAAAGCATGTTTCATGTTCTGACTAGAACTCGCGTCTTGCGAAGATGAAGGGCTCAACCTATGAAAATAACCTCTAGACTGGATGGAAGAGTTACAGGAAGGACCGGCTCCGTTGATAACGTCTGCAGAGCTGTGCTTCTCCTGGCTATCACTCAATGTATTAGCGGTATCACCATCAAATTGTGTTGAAAATGGTGAGCTCGGTGAGTTTCCTATTTCAAATTTCAGTGACCCATAAAGCCTGCTAGGTCGCAAAGGAATAGACGGATAGGGTGCTGAGTAGGATAGACCAGCACCAGTAGCGCCATCTCTCAAAACGCCTTGTAACTCCAAATTTGGCATCAGCTGTTCCACAAGTGAGACAGAATAAGGTAATTACACCTTCCTTCTGCAGAAAAGATAGATCGTGCCTCTAAAGAAAATATCAGCCTACAAAAACAAAGCAATGAAAACATCTCAGCCACGTTATTGTAGCAGAATTTAAACATGAAAATTGTTTATAGAATCAGAAATAGAAAAGGCAAGCAACAGAGATTCTAAGTTCTTCACTGAATTTACACCCTCTTTGTAACAATGTTACAGCAAGTGAAGAAGGACGTGTGGCCAGCCTTCATAATTTAACCACTAACTTGAGAATTACAACTTCATGATGATAAAGCCAAGATAAACATGCACAGTCTATTGATTGAAACAGTTTAGACTTGTTCATCAGGCTACACAAAGCAACAAGTAATATCGTTTTATAATACACTCCACCCCCCAGCCCATACCAAAAGATTCAACCTATGCCTATTTCGTGAAATACCAAACAACGAAACAAGTTGAATCGAAAAGATAAGAGAATACATATGTCTAACGCATGCATATAGATGCCAAAAATTGGAGCTCCTCCCCTCGGACTCCGAAAACAATAATAGGGAACCAAAAAAGAGGAAATCTTTCCCATAGGTCGGCTAGCTGTAGATCAAACAGAGGCACAGCTAACCATAAGCAACGTATTGGACTATGAACTTCTACCTATTCATTGCTCACTCAACTAAACAAAACAAGAGATACATGGGTCATGCAACAGAAAAAAACAATACAAAGATCCAAATCTAGCCCAGTCCATATAACACGAAATCACGTCATGAATTGACCACAACAAAAGCAGCAAACTTCATTAATCGCAACAATTTTTCACAATGCTTCCTTCATGCCAACTTCCTGCAAGAGCCTATGAGAGCAAAAGAAAAAACAGAACAAGAATTCAAATATACAAAGTCAGAGTAAGTGAAGTCAGAGAAGCACAAAGACACCTCAACAAATTCTAGGACATGTGAAAGAAACCGTAGCATACAAACCGTGGAAAGCAAGAAAAATGAAGAGGGAAAAACACAAGAGGAGAAGTAATCAATTATCCCAAAAAAAAAAAAGGAGCAGTAATATACAAACCAGAAACCTTTGAGAGTAAGAAATTGAAGGATTGAAGAATTTGTGGTGACACTTGAAGATTAGTCTACCCTTTCGGAGGGCTAACTGGAACTCTTTTTGTTTTTCGTTGCTTACTATGGGCACAAGTCGAAAGTAGAAGAAACTGGAGTATAAATAGGTGGTGAGAAGAGAGAGCGAGGTTTTGACGGAGGAATTGTACGGAAGATAACGGCAGGCGAAGTGGAGCTAGAAACGAACTTCTTATTTTAGGACGGAAGTAAACGGAATGCAACGGAACTTAAACGGCGAAGCGTTTCTAACCGACCATGTTTCTGATATTAGCGTGTTAATCGTGCGAGGACATTCTTTGATCTTTCAGAATTTATGACTTTCATCGGAATTCGTTTTCACGCACTCTGTCAACGGCCACGCGCTTTATCCTATGCTCCTTCCTATTATCTTCTATAGTCAAATGATCACGTGTATATCAAACTAAAAAAAAAAAGATACTGAATTAGTAGAATCAAGAGCCCATTCAAAGTGCAGTAAATGCAAACCAATTAAAACCTACAAGTTTAATTGAGAACCGAACTTTAGTATACTGAAGATTAGCAAACAAAATCTCCATAACAGATGATAAAGGTTATATGTACATTATGAGCATCTTCAACTTTAACTGTCCTAGTTGTCTAATTTCCAAGCTGTGACTATTTTAACAGAGAAAGACAATAATTATATTTAACAAGGGAAGCTGCGCCCTCATCTATGGTAACAGCTCATTTAGAACATGTTCATGTGTTCTCTTAGTAGCCTACTTTCTTTTTCATCATAGGTTTTTTGTTTAATGATGGTTTAAGAAAACTTCCTAAACCTTCACAATATAATTTAATTTCATTTGGTGCCTTTATTTTCTCTTTATTAAAAAATTACATCTGCATTCAACAACATTAAAGAGACGACCCATAATATCATTTATATATACATCTCCACTATATAAGCAATAAGGATCGATAAAATAAGCTACTAAGTAAATCCTTTCAATAAGATGCTTAGCTCATTGTCAATCAAGAATATTTGTATAAGCTCTCCTCCCCTTTAAAAAGACTTATAATTGTTTTCCAAACTTAGTACATACCATCACATATATATATATATATATATACAAGTTGTTGAGAATTGTTGACTCAAAAAAGAAGCCATCTTTGATATGAGATATATATATACTTATAAAGTTGTATATATATCTCAAAGATGACTTCTTTTCTGAGTCAACAATTCTCAACAACTTTATAAGTATATATATATCTTCATAATGATCAAGTAGTTATCCCAAAATTTATTATCTAGAATAATAACACAAACCTTTTTTCCTTTTGCACTCTTTGATAACTTATAACCTAAAAAAAATTGAAAGTAAAAGAATATCATAAATTAAACCCATCAAGGGAATTATTAAATAAATAGCAACAATATTTTGAATACTACACATGTCATCTATTATAGATCAGTAGTTCCACTATTAACATCCTTACTCAACTTAAAGAATAAGAGCTTTCAAGAAGAGTACAATCAAAGTAATTGTTTATGATTATAAACAGTTGTCAAAGTGATAAATGTAGTTACAAACTTAGTAGCAATTAAAATGCACAATCTCAACCTAATCTTTGGCCTCCTTAACCAAAATAAAATTGTAATATAATTATATACAAAATTTGTGATCTTAGAAGCACCTAAAGCAAGATTAGAAATATGGTCCATGCAAATAATATCTTGTTAAATGACATTTATGCAATGAATAGCACATAGAGACCGATAAATATGCTTTTACTTTGATTGTAGTAAGTATTCAACTAATACATAATTAGCTACATTATTTATAATAAAATGCACAACAATCTTTAGTCCAATCTATTATCTAGAATAATAGCACAAACTTTTTTTCCTTTCATATTAACTTATAACATGAAAAAAAAATTGAAAGTAAAAGAATATCATAAATTAAACCCATCAAGGGAATTATTAAAAAGGAATAGCAACAATATTTTGACTAATACTCGTGTCATCTATTATAGATTAGTAGTTCCACTATTAACATCCCTACTCAACTTAAAGAATAAGAGCTTTCAAGAAAAGTACAATCAAAAGTAATTGTTTATGATTATAAACACTTTTCAAAGTGATAAATGTAGTTGCAAACTTAGTAGCAGTAGCAATGCACAATCTCAACCTAATCTCTGGCCTTCTTAACCAAAACAAAATTGTAATATAATTATATACAAAAATTATGATCTTAGAAGCACCTAAAGCAAGATTATAAATATAGTCCATGCAAACAATATCTTTCTAAATGACATTTATACAATGAATAGCACATAGAGATCGATAAATATGCTCATACTTTGATTGTAGTAAGTATTCAACTAATACATAATTAACTACATTATTTCTAATAAAATGCACAACATTCTTTAATCCAATCTATTATCTAGAATAATAACACAAACTTTTTTCCTTTTGTACTCTTTGATAACTTATAACATGAAAAAAAATTAAAAGTAAAAGAATATCATAAATTAAACCCATCAAGGGAATTATTAAAAAGGAATAGCAACAATATTTTGACTAACACTCATGTTATCTATTATAGATCAGTGGTTCCACTACTGACATCCCTACTCAACCTAAAGAATAAGAGCTTTCAGGAAAAGTACAATCAAAGTAATTGTTTATGATTATAAACACTTTTCAAAGTGATAAATATAGTTACAAACTTAGTAGTAGTAGAAATGCACAATCTTAGCCTAATCTTTGGCCTTCTTAACCAAAACAAATTTGTAATATAATTATATACAAAAATTGTGATCTTAGAAGCACCTAAAGCAAAATTAGAAATATGGTCCATGGAAAAAAATATCTTTTTAAATGACATTTATGCAATGAATAGCACATAAAGATCGATAAATATGCTCATACTTTGATTGCAATAAGTACTCAACTAATACATAATTAGCTACAATATTTGTAATAAAATGCACAACATTCTTTAGTCCAATCTACTCGACAATTTCAAAAAAATAATTCAAATAAAGCATGAGCACTTTTCACCATATCAGAAGCATCAACTGAGTTGAGACTTAGGAGATCTATAAAAAGTTATAGAGTTTATGTCTACATCATAGATTAGAGAAATGGTTAATATTTTAAACCTTCTATAATAGGATGATCTATAACACCAAGATCGTTATAGAAGTAGTTGTTTTTGGAGCTTAGATGAACTGTATACTCTAACTAGGGGCATGGCTTAAAACTACTAAAATGGTCTAATATGAGAGTCACTCCTTCCAAGGTTCCAAATAAGTATGACCTAGATGCCCTGAATCCTCTAGTTACTAAAGAGTTTACATTATCTCAAAATTCTAACCATATAAATGTTAACTTTGTCAATGATATTAATGTAGTTTATCATATATTTGGATCTGCACAACATTTAGTTATAGATAATCAATTAGAGAACCAATTTTTTCATAAATCTAATACTAAACTGGTTAAATTCATTAACAACCCTAACTAAAAGAATGTCTCATTCTCTAATACACATAATCCTGATTAAATGAACCATCTATACCTCTTTTATAAAAACAAGTGTAACCCTACACCTCATAATAATATGCAACTACCTGATTTCTAACCCATATTTGATAACCCCCTTTCTCATTAGCCTAGAGTCTATACTAGAGAACTTCTTGACTAAGAAAGTTAAGCAGAATGAGGAGTTCAAATATGTGATTAGGAAACTTAGCTCTAAAGGATACTCTATAGTCACCCACAACGAGATGCTCAAGTCCCAATTTGCTTTACATGCCAATGTTATTATTATATCACCTAGTTAATTGCCTAAAAAAGTTGAGAATCTTATAGAGTATTACACACTATGATGTTGAGGTATGATAGGTTCATTAGGAGCCCTCAATTGGAGAAGATCAAGCTTATCATTTTTGGTGCCTTCCTTATTTTTTGATTCTCTTTCTCTTTCTTATCACCTTTTTACTACATTTCTTAATTCATTAATTTCATCATATGTAACTTCAATTATATGCCAAATATCACAAGTATTTTAAATATATTAATACACTATTTAGCATATTTATATCAAATAAACCAAGAATAATATACATTATCTTCTTATTTAATACATCCAACCCCTTATTATTAGAATCCCAATCACTTCTATCTATATTATTACACAATTAAAAATCCTTGGTGATAAGCAAAAATTTCGTTCTAATTTTTCAAAGCAAGTAATCATTTCCATTTAAAATGAAGCAATATAATTAACCTTTTAGCTTCGCATCCACACTCTCTTTTATCTATTAAGACCACCTGGAAGCAAGATTGGGGGACTTTTTCCCTAACTTGAACTAGTATCTCTTCTCACAGTTGGACTTAGAAGGTAATCCTTAAGTAGCTCCCCTAATTAAGGTCCTCAAAGAAATAGTGTCAAAATGGAATTCCACTTTTGTTGGTTTCTTTTTAGATAAGTGGCCTGGTTTCCCTAGTATGAATTCTTAGGCAATCTTTAATTAGAAAAAGAAAAGTATAAAGGTGATCCTAGTTATGAAGCTAATATCTTCTTCTTTAAATTATCTAAAAGGTAGGTGCTTATCTTGTATTGCGTAATAGTTTATGGCAGGTAAATGGGAAACCACTCATTCTCCAGCTATGGAAACCGTGTTTCTTAATTGAAACCTCTCATCAAAAGCATATTCTAATATGGATTAATCTCTATAGTATTTGACCACTGAATGCCTAAGTTATTTGACTAGCTATATTGGAAAGCTAATATTTATGGATAAAGCCACTACCAATTTGAAAACAATCAACTATGTTATAATGTATGTCATAGTTAATATTCAACTATCACTGCTAGAGGGCTAAAGGAGGTCCCAATTGTAAGACTCATAGAAGATAATAGTGTAGTTCACAATAATTTTAGAGTGTCATATCAATCAAGGCTTGATCAACTTCAATAAGGAAAAAAAATGGCCTAATAGGTAAAATTTTTGTGAAAAGAGATGACAATGAGCTTATGTACTTTCATGTTTCTACAGAGATAAATGTTCCTTCCACTAAAGCTAACTTATACCCTAGTGTATCTAATGCTTAACTTTAATGCTTTGAAAATGTTGAAATACTTATCCCCGGGTCTTCTCTTAATGGCACTAGAACTTTCCAAAAACAATCAAAAAAATCTCTAATCTCGACACCTATTCAAAGTCAAGTTGAGAAAGTTATGGAAAATTCCTCTACTAAGACATTTGATTTATAACCTCCTTAGGAGTCTTAAACACTAAAAGAGCATTGTAGCACCCCCTTACCGTTGGGTATGCACCGGGAGGCCGCAGGTCATTCCGGTATATATCCTATGATAAGGGTGAGCTACGTGCGATCACTACATTCATTCCACATGGCATCATA
>JANSVA010000005.1:26357364-26372610 GCA_025504915.1 Erythroxylum reticulatum | reverse complement strand
TGCATGAACATGTAAAGGCATTTCTAAACGCCCATTGACCACTCAAAAATACTATTCTAACCTCCCCATCGGTGATGAGATGTTACAAGCATAATCTTTTAACTTAAAATGATGCTACTCTTGTGGATCTAGAAAAAGCTTCTAAAGTGGTATAAAGGAAAAAATCCAAAAGGAAAAATAAGGATCTTAGCTCCAACTTTCCTACCTCCTCTTTATGAAAATTCTTACTTGGAATGTTAGGGGATTGAATTACCTTAAGAAATATCAAATGCTCAAATATTATTTATATGAAACTAAACTATTTTTAGTTAGATTAATTAAAACAAAACTAAAGGAGAACAATTGTACGCAGATGAGTTTCATTCAAAAGGATCAGAAAATAATCACCAAGCATAGCAATCTCACTGCAATGGTAGAATAATTGTAATTTTTGTTTTTGTATCCCAATAAAATGGATATCATACACTCTTCTTTTACTAATTATATGATTAACTTATAATTACATTTTTTGTATAAAAGAATCAAATTTGATGTCACTTTGTATATGGCCATAATATGATGTTATAGAGAGCTTTTTCACAAGACAAGCTCTCAAAATTTAAACCTAGTACCAACATCATTTATATGATTTATAGGGACTTTAGTGGCATCGTGTGCAATTCCGAAGTTAAAGGAAATGTTTATATTAGGAACTTTACAATTGATCTAAGGGATTGTAAAATTCTCTTACAAGTCATAGATCTAAAGATTGAAGGTCAATTTTACACTTGGTTTTATAAACAATATGGTGCTAGTTTTTTAGAAAGAAATTATGACCTTGTATAAAAGTTTAACTTACTTTAGTAGTTCTTTATTTTTGGATCATGTGCCTACTCTACTACAGAACCTGCAAATATAAGGCGCTTTCCCTTATAGATTAGTTAACAATAATGTTTTTGAGCTAGTCTTAAGGAAGGGATTAAGTTATAATTTATCAAGCTTTAACTCCTTTATTTGGTACAGGAAATTATCAATTGTTAAAAAGGAATTAAAGATGTTATGGAACACCCCTTACCCAATAATGGAATCGGCATACTGAGTGTTATCATATTCTTAAATACCTAATACTCAAACTACAACATTTTCTATTTAAAACCTCTTTAATCTAGCAACTACTATTCACTTTATAAAATTTTGACAGAGTTTCTTCTATATTTATTTAAAACCTCCTGCAAGAAACGTTAATACACTTCTCATGCATGTTAATCAACTATCCCCATGTGAAATTCCTTGAAAAAATAATTTACCCATCCTCTAATACATTTCAACACATCTAAACCAAATTTCATACATAACTTTCATTTATTCATATATAATTCACAATAAAATCCTATAAGATCCTTCACTTCTTTATGTGTACATGCCATAACCAAAAACAAAATAAAAATTTGTAGTACATCCACCTCCAATTCTTTCGAGATCTTCTATGTGACTCTTGTCTTGTAGTAGATCCAACACAACTTTCTTCTAATTCTCTTCAAAACCTACACGTGGATAAAAAAATTCACATGTTAAGCTATAAGCTTAGTGGTATTCAAACAATTCCATTTCAAATTCAATTCAATTTAATTCATTCAACCATAACATGCATAATATGTACTATCTTTCATATATAAATATCTTCATTTCTTTCTAAGCATAAATAGGTATTTAAAATCAAGTTATGAAATACAAGCATATATCTATTTTATACAATGATCAATAAATTGTACATTCAGTTACTACTTTCATTTGAAATTCTTTAATCGTTAATCATGCATTTATCTACTTTTTGTAATTGCCCCAAAGTAAAATCCATCGGAATTGCATCACCGAGCGGGATTTTTAAAAATGCAAGATCGGGTTCTCGGAACCATATGATCAATTTTTTATATACATTCATATTGGAACTGAGCTCTTGGAGCCATGCAACTCATAACTTAAATCAAATATCTTACACTAGAACTGAGCTCTTGGAGCCATACAGTCTATTAACATATATCATGATATATCATGACGCAGTACTGCTAACTACCTAATTGGCATGCCAACCTTATCACATTCCTCCAATTCCTATCTATTTTACTAGGGGCAAATCTAATTAAATTTCATTGAAATTTCATAATAAAAGCTCATAACAACCAATTCAGACTATTCCATATTCGGCTAAAGTAATGCCATTCTTTAATGTTATTTTTTTCTTTCGTTATTAGTTTTAATTTAATTCATACAACATTCAAGACATATCCATCTCACTAATTAGTCAAAAATAACATGTATATCAAGTTTCTCAATTCAAACATAATGTATGCCAATTGAGGAAAATACAAATTATAAATCCAAAATCTTAATTAATCACATATACTACTTCATTTAACATCCAATTAAATATTTTCAACAACAATTTCATAAACCCCCAATTTTACTCAACAACCCTAAATTTCCTAATACACAGTTTTTAGAAAAAAGTAGGATTGCAAGAACACATACCAAATTGATGTCCAAATCTCCAAATTAAACTTCCATAAGCTTCAATTTCATCATTAATTCCTTATTCTTTCTCTTTCTCTCTCTCCTTCAATTTCTCTTTTTTTTCTTTATAATATTGCATAACAAATTCAATTTCATGCATTTTATTCATCAATGCATGCAACTACATCAAAGTCATGTACTAGAACAAAAATTAAAACTCCATTAACTCACCTTATAAATTTTCGAATACTATTCATCAAGAACACCCATATACCTTTTCTTCATTTTTTTCCCAATTTTTTTGTTGATATGGTGAGTTTAGGGACCCTTGGTTGATGACTTAGTGTTTAATAGGTGATTTGGGGGTTAATTCTAATCAAAAGTGGCTTGAAAATGTAGAAAATGAAAGAAAAATGGAGAAGAAAAGAGGGAGGTATTCTCGACAATGTTTTAGAGAAGAAGAGAATGGCAAGTTGACAAAAATGTCATGTGGTCCCTCATTAAAAGTTTTCCAATTGTTTTGTTTTCAAAAACTAACCTTTTTTAATCCATTCTTTCTTTTTCTCAATAAAAATACCCATAAGAAAAATATAAACCTCACATAAAGACCTTAATTAATATCATTTATTTTGTTAATAGTTTTTTTTTACTTTTACCCTTTCTTGGGTCAAACTTTGACCAATAGTTAACTCTTGGTCAAACCCTTAAAATGAACTCATTTGAAGCTCTAATTTGATCATCAAGTTGTCCTTGAACAAAATTATCCAATGCCAAATAAAATAAAATGTAGTTTGAATCCCGGGTGTCACTATACATCTCAGGATATATTATTCACGACCCAAAAAGTGCTATTCATGAAATTAAGATTCTTGGGATCTTACATGTTAAATCACTAGAAGTACAGGAATAGCTTACAAGCAATAATTTTTACCAAAACTCCTTTATAACTAAACTAAACTAGAAGTAGAGATGACTGCTCTCTTTAATTACACTGTAGCTCTACACATAAACTTCTCAATACTCAAGAAAATATCAAAAATTTTATGGCTTTTTAAAGGATATAGAAACATTTCCTATTTATATAAGTCAATTCTCTCAAGGAAAATGTCAACATGATCTCTTCTCTTCAGAACTCTTTTGGTTCTATAGCTTGAACACAACTGGACCCATTAGTAGCAACTCATATTTAGTTTTCCAATAGACTATGTGTAGCTTCTAAATTCTCTTCATCCCCTCATTTGTTAAGGTTAATTTATCTTTAGTATTTTTCATATTTAGAAGCTGAAAGTTTTCTTGTACCTTTTACTAAAGTTGATATTGAAATAGCTCTTTTTAAACTCAATCCTAATAAAGCACTAAGGCTAGATGGCCTAAATGCTTTCTTTTTCCAAAATTCTTGAAGATTTATAATAAGCCTTATTACTAATGCGTCACTTGAATTCTCTAAAAAAAGGTAAGCTTTTAAAGGGGATTAATAAGAGTTTCATTATTATTGTTCCAAAATCACTTAGTTTCTCTTCCTTTAGAGATTATAAGCTCATTTTTTGTTGTAATACTATTACAAGATCATTTCCAAGATTTTAGCATATAGACTCAAATTGGTTCTTAATTTAATCTATCACCCATCTTAAGGTGATTCCATAAGGGGAGGCAAATTGCTAATAAGATATTGAACGCTTCAAAAAAATTTTAAGAATCATAATAAGAAGAATGCTTTCAAAATTTATGAGTGGACTTCCACAATACCTTTAACAATATTAATTAAGAATTCATTTTTCACAATCTAGAGACCTTTGGATGTCCAAACTAATTCTTCATATGCATTAACCAATACATTAGCTTTATATCTTATAGTATCTTGATGAATGGTGAACTGATTAGGATCATTAAGGGAGTAAAAGGATTAAGGCAAAGGATCATTTCCTCCTACTTGTTTACCCTTACCATAGATGTCCTTAATGGATTGATTAAAAAAAATTACCAAGTTAAAAGGAAGATTCAAGAATTATAACAAATGCAAACTCTTGACGATTCACCCTTTATCTTTTGTAGCTGACGTACTCCTCTTATCAGGAGGTTACCTTGATTCAATCACTACTTTGATGACCTCCAAACTTTCAAAGAGCTATTAGGCATTTAAATGAATAAGGATAAGAGTTACTTTATACTCTCAGTAAGAGTTGCTCGTTTAGTAACTTAGATATCTCATTTAACTGGTCCTAAAAACAAAGATTTCTCTTTCACCTATTTAGTGAGTCTAACTCATAAGAGGATAAATTATAGATATTTCATGCTATTGATTAAAATAATTCAAAAAGGAATAAGTAATTGGTGTAATATAAGTCTCTCATTTATTAGAATGGTTCAAATTATCAATTCAATATTAAATTCCATATATATCTACTAGACCTTTCATCTATATTTCCAAAAAGGACTCTTCAAATCTATAGATAAAATATTAAGATCATTCTTATAATCTACTGAGGTAACAAATAAAATAATAGTAGAAGTAAAGTGAAGTGAAATTTTCATAATTAAAGAGGAAAGGAGCTTAGGTATTTGGCCTATTAAACTCACCAATAAAGTCTTCATTGTCAAAAGAATATGGAGACTCCTCAAAGACAAAGAAGCTTTGTGGTTTAAATGGTATATATCCTTTGACTTAAAAGCCAAGTCATACTCCAATTGAAAACTATTATTTCTAATGGAGAAAGCACAAGCTTATGGTATGATAATTATAGTAGCTTTATGCCCTTATATGATAAGAATGCATATCCATTCCTAAAGAAAATCATTTTTATAAATACAATAATTGAAGAGGTTCTTTATAGAAGCACATAACATATTGGTCCCTAAACTCTTAATGATCTTCTGAGCTTCCAAGCTTCTTAGCTCACTCTACCTATTCTAATTCCATTAAATGGATTCATCAACCATACATGGAATTTTTGAAATAAATCATGAAAGTTGTTCTTGAAACCATACTTTTTAAAAGTTTATTGGCATCAATTGGCATGGTTTAAGCAGGCTTCACATAAGATGGGTTCATCCTTTAGCTTTCCAATAAAGGTGAGATCCCTACTTTAGATATCATCCATAGCTCACTAAACCTAATCAACTTCTGTCCTCTTTATAAAAAATGACTCTAAATCTATTACTCATCTCTTTTTCCATTAAATATTCTCATCCTCCCTACTAGTTAAGATTCAAAACTCATATAGATGGGAATATTAATGTAAGCACCAAGATAGTACTACCATTTAGTTAAATCAAAATAGAAGAAGGAATCTAACTGATGACATGATAATGAGAGTAGCACTGGAAATAAGGATCTTTAGGAGTAATAGTAGCTTTACTGCTCGAACACTCAGACTAATTAAGGTTAAAACAAAGAAACTAATCTTCTTAAATATCCTTCATTTTGAAAGCATCACTAGCTTAGCTAACAATTGGTTTATGTTAAAGATATAAGAAAGGTAGTTTTGACTCTCAAAATGTTAATGGAAGCCTTAATAATGGAGCTTAAACAAGTTATTGACTTATTAGGTTTTATGTAAAAATTTCTACTAGTTATAGACTAATGTCCTTGGAAGAATCATATTTATTTCATTTGGTGGATTAGTACCATGCATAATGGTGATCCAACTCTAATGATGCAGACTTTCATATTAGCAAACCAATTCCTTAAAAACATATTAAATATTATAAATCATTAGTATCTAATAGTATTTGGTAATGTTATTTATATATAAGTTAATTTACTTGCTTGGTTCTTTTGTATCAAGCTCTCCTTTGATTTCATAATAATATTTACTTAAATTTTATTAAAAATCTAAACATAATGAACAATACTTACTTTGATAACAATTATTGATCCTCTTATGACACACAAGTAATGGTACATATTATATATATAAATAAATTTTCATTTAAAAACTAATGATTGAATTGCATATCATAATGAATGGTCATGGCAAATTCTTATAAGTCAATCACAAAAAATACAATAATAATAATAATAAAAGAGAGTAGGAAAAGAGACAGAAACTAATTTATAATGTTTTGAAAAAGTAGCCTTTGAGCTACATCTACTCCCCAATATCTACTAAACAATTCATTATCTTTGCCCTTTAATAGGTGAAAAGGGACTCTTTACATAATATCTTATTTATCAAAAGTGAAGAGGAACTCTTATAATCATCATACTTTATCATGGGTGAAGAGAACCTTTTACAACTCTTATTAAAGATCCAAAAGAAACTCTCATAATTACATAACAATATAAATCATGAAATATATGTATCTTGCTCACATCAATATACTAAGGTTCAATATATGTTATGCAATACACACACACTCAAATGCCCTTTCTATCCTCTCAAGACACTTAATAACTCTATTATGCCAAATATTCTTTTCATGACTCAATTGTATTCTATTTATAATTAAAACCACTTTAAATAGTCATTATATACATAAATTAATTTTTAAAATGACTAGTTTCTAGACACATTCAATTAGTTAATCTCTTATAATTAGCTAATAAATGATTATGGAATTGGGATATCAAATATTTGAATTCCTAACATCCATTCTATAACTTTTAGAAACAATCCTATTGACTAGTCGACTTTAACCCTCTTACTATCTAATGGTTTACTAGTTGGCATATTAGCTAGATGATGATCTAGCCTATACCTCTCCACCCATTCTACATTTTTTTTATCTTAGGTTAGGTTAACATAATTAAACCCCTAAAGTTAGTCAAATCCCTACATTAATTAACTTTCAAAATCACTATAAAACATTGATTTCTAAAACACAAAGATTTTTCAAAAGCATCAAACACCCTATTTTGATGAAAACTTAATTTATAACAATTTCAAAAGTTTCCAAAGTTTATTTGAAATTCATGAGATTTTCTTTAAAAGTTAAAAAAGAATTTCATCTTGATTATGAAAGGATTTATGCATTATGATATGCATATAATGATCATACAATGATTGAGTCTCTAATTTGTTAAAGTTATCAATAAGGTTATATAAGAGATTAAAATGATTTGTTGCATCTTGATGTTCTTGATTCCTCCTCCTTCTTGGTTCTACACTTAAAATACTCTTTTTACTTATATTTAGTACATTACTTTGCTTATTTTGATCCTTTGATCAATTTACCATTCTATGAACTTGATCTATGACCTTTATGCTCAAAGTTTTAACAAATTACCTTACTAATATCACCCAATATAAAAAAGTGTTAGTTGCACATTTTTGTTATCATCAAAATCATAAGGTAGAACCTCACTTTGTTCAATAAAAATGTTCTTTAATTGTATTAGAAAATTAAAAAAATTGCAAATAACTTCTTTCTCTATGAATGTTTTTCTTAGATGATATCTTTTAATGGATTTAGTTCTTTCTCTATTAATTTATTTTTATCCATACTTATTACATGCAAAGGAAGTTTTTATTGATGTAGGAACAAACAGTAATCGTGATTTGGTTTTATAAATTATTAGTCATAAGTTTTTTTGAAATGAAAACTTCATCTTTTTCTTTAAATTTAATATAAAATCAAAATTATACTAACATTCTAAATCTAAATGGGTATTAAGAAATGTTTTTGTTTAGTTTATGATACTGTTTCACAATTGACTCTTTTTAGATATTCTATGCATTACTTTGTCAAATATGTTATTTTATGAAAGTAAAAACATTCTTTTTATTTCATGGTGACCTTGCCTATTGTTTACACCTTTAGTAGTCCCTTTTACCTTAAAGGTATTTATAATTTCTATTGGTTTTGTTTTTGTTCCTATTTTTTCTTTTTTTTAATCTATGTTATTTTTTTTCTTTTTCCATGAAATTTTTTATTTACTTTATAGTGTTGATTAAAAGAAAAGGAAGGAGCCTACATCTCACTTTATAGATGTGGTTTTTTTTTACCCTTCCTCATAATAATAAAAAATCCAAAGTGCACATTATTAAGCTAATTTATGCTTAAAAGTTGCATTAATGCAAAGGCTCATGAAAAATATTACGAGCAAGTAATTAAATCAAAATTATCAAATCGTTTTATTTAAGTCATATTATTATAAGTAATTATTAATTAAGTCTCTGGAACATAAGTAAGAAGCCTTATTAAAGAACATATGTGAATTTTAGTACACATGATATATTAACTTAAAATAATAAATCTTAAACTATGTGAATAACATGACATGTCAATATCATGGTGGCGTAACATATCCACAAGACATTGTGAGATATATGTCGATGTGGTATGTTTATCTATGCGGCTCCCACAGTATATCATGTTTATATTTCCATTGATTTCATTAAGGAAAAGTATTTGATTGGAAAAAAATTCTTTTGTTAAAGGACCAAAATAAGAAAATTTTAAGTAGAAAGAGCTAATCGAGAAATAAAAATATTAAGAGGATTAAATATATTGTTATTTCAATGATAAAATTGAGATTTTGAATCAATATTTGGAATATTTTCTTTCTATATCAACAGAAAATTTCATAAAATTTTGGCAGAGATACTTAGAAATTCACTAATACTATCTAAAATATGTTTTAAATTTGAAAGAACATTCTCTTAATGGGTTGCGCTTTTTGTGAAATAAATGGGCTGATTATTTAAGGTATGTACTAAATATGAAGATGTATAAACAAAAATTGAGGATGTATAAAGGCCAACAATTATATGATATAACCCTATGACAAATTTGATTATCATATTGATGTTTAGTTTTTATTATTTAATTTCTCTAAATAATGAACAATAATTAAATTGAAAATATAATTTATTTTGCACCTTTTAATTAATATTTTTAGTAGACTGTATATTTTGCAAATAGAATTATTATTATTTTTAGCCATAACAAAATTTTATCCTTAAAAAAATTTTCTTACATACTATAATATGATCAAATTTGTTGAATTTTCTTGAAAAAGTAAAATGGATATTGACCGAAATATAGTCAAAATTACAAACCCAAAAACGACCACGTATAACACCATATTACATCAAGGTTTATTGCTTACTTATCTCATTTCTTTTTTTCATTAATGTATGTTTCTCTTTCATTCCGATGTGGAGTGATTGTTTACATCTTTCTTCTTTCTAAGAGAACCAATGTAGTCCTGATGCTAGAATGTTAAGCATACCACTGATTCTATTTCTAATAAGTTTTTCCTTCCTTTCTTATCTGCTTATGATTGCTTGATTTTTAGTTGCATGTTGTATCTTGCTCTCTTCATTTGATGAGTACATATAAATGATGACTATTGTCTTCTATAATTCATTAATCTTCCTATCCATTTGAATCTAATTAAGTATTTGATTAAAGCTAAAATAGCTAATGTATCCACTTAGAATATTCACAATCAAAGAATAAGTGTTCTTTGGTATCACTTATTATTTTTCAGATAGTACTTATGTTTGGTCCGTTTAGGAATTTCAATTTGTCCTTAGTTGGAAGATTTTTCTTAATGGTAAACCACAATAAAAAGGACACCCTAGATGGCATGAGCTTTTCCTAAGCAAGCTTGTGCCATTAGACTCTTTCCCTTTTCCTCTTTAGCAGTTCCCTATATGAGCTATTGGTGAACAATTACGAGAGGTGTGCTTTCTAGATTTAGCTATCTTCCACATTCACCTAAGGTTTATAATCAGAAAGAAGTTTAAGATTCCATTTGGGTAATTAGGCCATTGGTAGTCTAATATCCAGACTTGAACCTTGGCAATCTATTGGTAGTCATTTAGGCACTCCTCATAGTGACTTGATAGAGATAGAGGACATCCTTTAAGCCAATTTTGAAAGTATAAGGAAATTTTCTTCCATTGCCATTTCTACAAACTACTGCTTCAACTATGGATTCCTTTAATCTAATTAGATTCATTATGAAATTTGAATAGCCTAAAACTTCCTTCAACTCCCGCAAACTTTTCCCTTTCAATTTAAAGCAATGCATCCATTTAGACTATAGGGAATTCTTTTGTCTTAGTAGTCCCCAAGCTCTCTTGTCCTTTAGTATTTGGCTGTTAAGTCCTATAGGGCATATTCCTAGTCCTCCTCCATCAAAGGGTAAATGTATATCTTTCTATTTGACCTTGGCCCAGATGTTCTTTTCCCCTCTTCGTTGTAAGAATCTTTTGATACTCCTCTCTAGTGTTTTAAAAACTCCCTTAGAGAGTTGCATATATACTACCTAGTTGAGCATAGATTTTATTAGCTACAATCTACCCCTATAAGAAAGGTCTTTGTTGCACTAGTGATCAGGTCTTCTTTTTACTTTTTGTATAAAAGGATAAGATTCCATAAACCTAAGTTTTTTGGTAGCAACAAGTAGTATCATATTTGTAAATGAGAGATTTTTTTATCTTAAATCCAGTCATTCTAAAGAGCTATTATGCTTCCTCTCTAGCACTCATTGAAAGAATGAGGTGGCTTGTCATATAATTTACTTTCAAATCAGATAGATGTTTAAATATTCTTAATACATTGGCAATCATATAAACTAAATGATCATTAGCCTTATAGAAGATTAAAAGGTCATTACCAAATGATAGGTCCACAAATTTGAGCTGGCAACACTTACTATGATAGCCAAGCTCATATTGGAGGAGATATTAAGTTTCACTAACCAGGAAAATATTTCCATACACATGATGAATATGTAAGGGAAAAGGGGATCCCCTTATCTTAACCCTTTTACGCCCTTGAAAGATCTTGTAAACTCCCCAGTGATCATCGCAAAAATTGTTTGTTTGATTTCTTAAGGGGACACTAGCCTATAGATACCCTCTTTAATCCCTACTAGGAGATCAAATCTTATCAATTCCTTAAAAGTAGTGGGAGATAAACCAATTGATTCCTTGGTATCAATGAACTCCTTGTAGTATTGGAAAGCTTCCTCCTTGATTTCTTCTGACTTAGAGATGCTTTCCCGTTAGTAGCTTATGATTACAATAGAGATGCTTCTAGACTTAATAATATTGTGAAAGAAATTAGTATTCATGTCCCCATCTTTACGCCATTTTATCCTTGCCCTTTATTTTAGTATGGAATGATGGATAAATATAGCTTTGGAGTATTCATTAAGTGCCTTCTTTTTGTCCTCCAAAGGTTGGGTGTATGCTGCATATTTATAAAGTTCATCTTTTATTCCAATTAGCCTTGATTTGGCTTGTTTTACCATGAATTTGGTGTGCATTGGTCTCTTCCTATTTAACTTTTTCATTTCTTCTTTAATAATTTCCAGTTTTTTGGCACATTGGAATTGCTTAGTCCCTTTTATCTCCATTTGAACACATCTTTGTATTACCTCATTAAATCCTTCTCATTTATGAGATGGATATTGAAATGAAAAGGGCCTCTTTTTCTCTAAATGTTCTCCATATCACGTATTATAATAGGTGTATAAACTAAAATTGTAGGTGCATTAAATGTTGCTTTGCTTCATGAGAAATTTTCCATCCATTGCTTGTTGATAAGAGCATGATCTAAACATTTCATCAACATGTATGCGCATTCTTAGTTATTACTCTAGATATAAAACCTACCTTCAATCTTCTAATCCATAACTCTAATATTTTGAGTGTTTTCCTTTAAATCACTTGTATAAAAATATGATCCAATATTACCCTCCACTTTACTCCTAAAAAAACACCATTAAAGTTTCCTAAGATGAGCTAGGTGCCCTATATTGAATTATTGATTTCTTTTATTTTTGGTCACAAAGATCTCCTAAGGTAGTTAAGATTAGCTCCATACACTATGGTTCCTTCAAAGGATTAGTTCCCTTTTAATACTTCCACCTTTAGGTGCAACATCTAATCATTAGAATCTTGTAGTTGTACCTTACTCCTTCGTATGTCAAAAGATGTTATAACTCTTCCATTGTGGTGGTAATTATGGTCAGATACAAAAGACTAGTGGCTGCCTAAAATCTGCAATTTCTTTATATTCTCTTTCTTAATTTTAATTTCAAGCAATCCTACCAAAAAAGGCTCTTTCTCAAAAACAAAATCCTTAAATCACCTCTAGCTTTTTGGGACTGTTCATACCTATAACATTCCATATAATTAAAGACCGACTCGAATATAGGGGAGGTTTGGTATAAATGGAGCCTTAAGAAGAAGAGGAGGAAGAAAAAGCTAGAACATTGCTAGTTTCTTATAGGGACAGGTTGCAAGTTCTCTCACTAAAAAAATTCACTTCTCTTAAAATTTATCGAAATTTTGTTTCCGCTATGGTAAATTCTTATTGACATACTTCTGATATATCAGATTAAGATGGGAGGAAAGTTATCATCATTCTGTCCCTAGTACAAGTTTTATGTATTTGTATTCTTTGGCTCCTGTTAAAATTGAAGAAGGCTCGATTATAAAAGATTAGCATTTGGATTGCTAATCATTTTAAACTCCCAAATTTTGAATTTATTGGGAGTAAAACATCATGAAACAAGAGATCAGAGGAAGTCTATCCGCTACACTAGTTTGTGTTATATCTAGGTTAGAGAATCACCAGTTAAAATACGTGTAAAGAGTATCTTTTATGGCGAGAAGAACAATATTTGAAATGCTAAAGCTATACTGACTTTAATTTTTAGTTAGTGCGCCATTGTTTTTGCACCAAATCCTACTGTAATATAATATGAATACTACCTTAAACTATCGAATAGATGGCTGGACTATGTTGTTAATATTTAACGAATTGTAGTTGGTAAACTTTTATATCCGTGATCGCGATGAGGGAGCATAACGTCAATGGCAACCTTTCCCACAACTGATTCCTTGTTACGGACTAACTTCATTTATGCTGCAGCTAATTCGATTGCAATTACGTAAGTGCTTATGTATCAATGGAATTCTTCTTACCCATCTCATATTATCACGGCAGCTTCGATTCCTAAAGCTTATGAGTTAGGAACTCTAACTTGGGGAGGCAAGAAGTTTATAAATGGCAAGTCTGAGATGATGAAAAGTTTATAGACTGACTAGTCTAATAACGTAGTCCATATAATCACTTTAAATTAAAAAGAAAATTTGATAAAACGTTTCCTACACGTGGGACGTTCACTTAATTTGGCATTTTTCATAAATTTAAGAAAGTTGCTTGGAAACATGCATTTTATTATCTATATTTGCATTAATTGAATCAAGATAAAATAAGAAAGTTGCTGCTGTCTACGAGAACTTCTCACGCGCTCACAAACTGAGAGTGGGTCAAGCAGAGTAATGACTCGCTGACGTGGCAAGAACGTGACGGTTGGTTTTTCAGTTGGACGCGTGGAAGAAATAATTCTACGTCAGCAATGACACTAAATGAAAACATGAATTGGCACCGCCGACGCGGACTTCTTTTAAATTTGGTTCGACTCGTACTTTGACCTGTCGTGTTGCGCGTTCTAGTGTAGCGAGTTGTTGCTACTTTGACGAGCATTTGTTAATTTTGGTAGGACCTAAGTGAATGCTCGTTGAAGTACAGAATAACAGGATCTGAACCAGTTTTTAGCACCAACTCACTCATATTAATATACCCGCTAGAATTCAGGAGAAAGGAAATCCATCCTGTCATGAGAAATTCGACGACTGATAAACCAAAAAGGTCTTTAGCTATCAAATGTCCATTCTTATCCACAAGACCGATTCCAAAGTCTATGTCCTTATGCGCATTTCTGGAGTCGTAGTTTGAAAAGTGTTACGTAAATATTTTATTGGAAATTAAGTTTTTATTTTAGCTTACCATACTTTGGAGAATTAAGCTGCAATACAAATTAGATATCAAATTATTCAATAAAATATTAATAAATTTCCAATTTTGTAATTGAAAGCAAAATTCTAATTATAAAGATGAGGATAGCATTGGATTTGGATCCCTAATAAGTTATATTTACCAAAAGCTAGATTTTTTCTGTACATATTAATTTTGAGAAGATTCATCATATATTTACGAGTCAAAGTAGTGAATGGGAGAAGGGAGGAGGCAGGGGTAAGCTGGAAATGCGATATACCTTAGTCGGTCACTAGCAAGCTGAGCTGTGAAGATTATTATCAAGACTCGGAAGTCATTCAAAACTGTCCCAGTCAATTACATCAAACCATGGAAGTCGTATACTTTGCCAAAATTCGAAACGATTTGCATTTGGGATGCACCTCCATCGTCCACAGCTGACGTAATACTAATCTTTGTTAATAACATAAATCTGTCATGAGTCCCATCATCTTAATCATGCTTTCACTTTCCTTAAAGATAATTCCATCAGGAAGAAGAATCTACTTGATTTTGCTTAAAAGCAAATTAAGATGGGCGCATTTCCAGCCAGGGAACTTGGCGCTGTAAGAGGATCTGTCTCGTGTCGACTCGACTACAAGAGAAAGCACCTAAGATGTATTGATTGGTAAGAAGACGTAGCCCCTTGATTATCATGAACATTGAGCATCCTTTTATTACACAGGCCTCCTATAAAAGAATAGAGAAAACTAAAAGAAAGAACAAACACTAAAAAAAAAAAAAGTCGTTTAGCGACGAATATTATCTACGGAAAACTTTTGAATTCCGTTGGTAATAGAAATTGGCAACGGATAAAGGCATCGTAAAAATGGCCATAAGCAAATTTACCAACGGATATTTGACGGTTAGCTATGACCATCAGTAAATTTACTTATGACCGTTTTCTTTTTGTCAGAATATTTGCATACGGTATTGGTTATTCCGTCAGTAACTATATCGATAGTTATGATT
>JANSVA010000005.1:26342010-26352852 GCA_025504915.1 Erythroxylum reticulatum | reverse complement strand
ATTATGTACTAGTAACAAATATAATAAGTAAAGATAAAAATATGAATACTTTGATTAATAAATTATTGTAACATATATAAATTATGTAATATGTTTAGAAGAAAATTATTATTATATTAAAAAAGATGTGTGCAAAGATTCGCACATGAAAAGTAAAGAGAACCTAATCATTTCAGAGAGCATCAATGAAATAACACATTGACATAATTAAGATATCTGGAACTATAAGTCCAACCCATCCTATATTAATGCAATGATAAACCAAAGTTTATACCACTAAAAAGTTTCGGTTGGAGCAGGACATTTATATTAAAAATGCATGAAGTTTAAATTGGAGGTTCAAACCATAAACAAATACCCAAATTAAACCAAGTACACAAAAAACCTAGTAAATAACAAAACTCACTTACCTCAACCAACACGCAGAAGAAGTCACTGAAGCTCGCAAATGAAGAAGATGATGGAGCTAGAATGAGCTGATGACCAAAGAATATTACCAAAACAAAGCAAAGAAGATAATGAATATGAAAGCATTACGCAAATTGATATAAATTCATGTTCAGAAGTGTTAGTTATAGCATTTGATTGTCACCATGTCATACAAGAAAATCCAGTCATTTACCTTTTAAACATAAAAAGGATTATAAAAGTTCTCTTTTACATGAAATAAAAACATGCAAAATGACTATGCTACAAAATATGGAAACATATACAAATTCAATTAAAATGTGTGAAAAATCATTGTTGACATTGTCAACAAGGAAAGGAAATGAAGTTAAAAAATGAATACTTACTGAAGCTTCTCTTCAATCTCCTTGAAAATAGAAATACTGCCAACAAGTGAGTTCCTACAACCAAGCAATAATCAATAAGATCTTAGCCAGGAACCTTAAGTAATTGAAAGAGATCTTAAATCAACTGGATAAACTTAAAATTTATGCAACATGATTAGCTACCTTAATATAATCCACAAAAAAGGGAGAGGGACCAATATAACAATAGACAACATTTTTATAGGCAAATTCAACTTTGGAAATAAGAAAATCTTAATTTTTTAACTTGTCATGACAGATGCATCTCACTAAATTACTTAATAGTCTATTCGTTACTTCCATTACCCATCAATTTATGGATGAGTGGAGTTACAATATTTAAGAGAAGAATCAAACATGTCCCCTAAAATACTCTAAAACTTAAAGTCTTGCCAATTCTCTAAAGAATAGTTTTACAATTGAACTCACATATGCCATCTTCCTACAAGGTAGAAAATGTGGCATCTTTGAAAACTTGTCAACCACAACAATAATAAAATCCATTTCTTTTTCTGTTCTTGGCAATCCTAACATAAAGTACGTATAAAAATACTCCAAAATATTGTTAAGATCAGGTAATGACATACAAAAACTAATATTAGAAGCATATCCCTTGTAATCTCTAATCGCCTTCTCCTTTAGTGAAATATGTAAAAGGTAAAGTTGATTACGTTTCATAAGGAACCCATCGTGAATATAATATTCTCATATGATTTCTTAATTAAGTAGGTTTGACACATATACTTGAAGTTAGCATCATTAATATATAATTCTTTTAAATGATCAAGAACATCAATTTTCAAACCTAAGGTTTTAATTATAGCCACTCTTCTACTCAATGCAATGACTATCACACTACTTTTGCTCACCTTCTAAACAAGTTTATAAGGAAATTTATCAACAAAGGCTAACCATATAGCATGCATTTTATTTCTCAATTATTTTTGGTTTCCCAAATATTTCAAGGCTTGATGATCGGTATAGAGAACAAATTATAACCACATAATATTCCCATGATATCAACGCCCTCACAATATGATCAAATTCTTTATCATAAGTAGCGTATTTTTGTCTACCGTCACTTTGCTTTTCGCTAAAGTAGGTTATTGGATTCTTTCCTGGGAAAAAGTAGCTTTGATTCTAATTCTATTAGCATCAAACTTTACCTTAAATAATTTTTCAAAATTAGGTACGGTTAAAATAAGAGCAATATGTAATTTTGATTTAATAAGAGCAAAATTTTGTTCTAATTCCTTCTCCCATTTAAATTTGTCCTTTTCCAAGAACTCGATTATAAAAGTTGCAATGATATTAAAGTTTCTAATAAAAATTCATCAATTTTACTATTCCATGCTTTAGGATATTTTAAATTTATACAATATCAAGAAGTTTCTTTGATTTCAAAGTCATATTATATATATAATTTATTCTTCAAATATTCCTTTAGTTTATTAATTTTAATTTATATTTTTATAAATTGGTGGATCATATTACATTGGAAAAGCTTTGGAGCATTTTATTGTTAAACAAATTACATTCTTAATAGACTGTTTGTTTCCTCAACGGGAAAGTCATGCTTTAGGCTTAAGGAAAAAGAAACACTAAACAAAATATCTTTTAGGATTTTATGAAGAAAAGATACTTCACCAATTAGTTGCTATCTTTTAGGATTTTATGAAGAAAACATACTTCACCAATTAGTCGCAAAAACTGAGCATATAAATTTGTTAGATGGTCACCATTTCCACACTAACCCTACACTTTCTTGTTGCTTTCTATTTCACTTTCTTGTTGCTTTCTATTTCACTTTCTTGATTAGATAAGAAATACAAGCTACTAATAACCTTTCAAATTCATTTCTTTATTATTATTATTGTTATTATTTAAGGATTATCATAATTAATGCCTTATTCCAAATTGGAACCAAAAAAATTTGAAAAGTAAAAGAGAATTTGAGTTAAATTTCATAGAAGCAATGAGTATGTGTTCTACCAATTTACCCCTTAAATTACATCAGTAAATGACACATATATAGCTTCCACAAAAGTGCATATCCATCCCTTTGTAGTTGTACAATAATACTTAATATAGTATAATCTTATGGCAATTCAATTATAGTTAGTTTTACGACACACATCTCAACAGAGTTGCCAATAAAGATAACTTATAAGTCTTCATCTCAACACAACAACATCACGAAACACATTATCTCATATCAGTTTGATGGATAAGTTTACATCTGCTATCTTTAACCAAAATGAAAATAACTAACTAATTAGAGTTCATAGGAAATACACAGTATAGGATTCCAAAAACGAAAAACCAGGCAAAGTTTTCAGACAATTCCAAATGTCGACAAATTCAACATCCACACTAACATAGTTCAATAATCGAATTCGATACGGCATCCCCACAAATTCAACATCCACACAAACACAGTTTAGAAACTATGAAAGTAGTACATAAAACCCAGTACAAAATAAGACCCACTAACCTCAATCGATGAATAAAGGAAGATGCAGAAGGAAGAACAACACAAAAGCACCGGAATGAAAAAGGGAACCAAAGCATGACGAGGGCCCAGAATGGAAACGTTCTCAGGGAACCAAAACACACAAAGGAAGAAGATGGATGTAGAAGGAAGAAGATGGACGGCGAGAAGCGAACCAATGGCCACACACGGCAACACAGAACTGGAGGCAAGAGAGAAGAAGAATGTGACGTGAAAATGAGGATGGGAGGGGGGGGTAGACTTCATGCTAAGATCAGATGTTTAACGAAAATGACGTCATCCGATAACGATGTCGTTTTCAATTTTAAAAAAATGCTGAAGAAGAAGCAAACGGTGGCATTTAAATTTAATTTTTACTTACGGAATAACCCTTCCATCGGTAAATAACCGACAGAATACACTTCCATTAGTACACCCCGATTCGTTTACGTTTTACTAAAAATATTGCATTCGAAGCAAACAACAACATTTAACTTTCAACTTTACCAACGAAATAAACTTCCGTCAGTAAGACGATACTTATTTTGCCACCTACCATTCGCGCCTCTTTTAGCAAGGGTAATTCCTATTCTGTCGTTGTATTCTATCGCAAAAATCAATAAGATAGTTTCCCATCCAACTCCACCAACGGATCTTTGTCTATCGCAAATTATCATATATTATGACAACTTTATCGACGAAATGTGATTTTCTGTCGCTAATTTTTAATGATATTGTTTCCACCTATAATTTTCTTGTAGTGAAAGGAGAATATATTACCATAAGAGGCCAACTTGAAAGGTCAAGCTAGATATTTTGTTTATAAGTGTTTGACGCTTAAATCTTAAATTTGATTATAAGAGGGAAATTTATATTTTCTTATAATTTAAAAATAATAAAGATTCCTTCTTTATTTAAGAAAATTAGTTAATAAATTAAAGTATAAAATGACTACTTTAGTTTCCACGAGTATTAGTTAGAATAATATTCAGATGTTATTTATAAAAACTTTTATATACATAAGAACTTATAGTAATTAGAACAAATTAACAACTATCGTTATAATTAGTTCAATTCACTTTAAAACATATATCCATTTTCTTGTTTTAAAATCAAAAGAAACAAGCTTAGGCATTCAAGCGCAAACTTGCTGAGTCTTTATATTGTCTCATATAATTACTCACAATAATATTTTGTATTATATTTAATATGAATTTAATTCATTTGTGATTATGTTTTTATGTCTAATCCTTTGAATAAGTCGTATTACATTCTGGTTGGGTACGTATATGTACTTATTGTATACTCTGTAGTTGTCATTATAAGTAGATCCTCCATTAACATTTTATTAATATGGCCACCAAAGCACGTGAATATGGACAACCTATGTAGCCCTTATTAGAGACTTAATAGTTACACATCTTATAATAATCCTAAAAAGATTTCTTATATTTATCACTTTTTCATTGTAACACTCGTCTAAATTTTCTTGTATCTAAAGTGAAGCTTCATCAATAAAAGAGCATTGTGACAAAAAGTTGTAAATTTAGAGGATCATTACAACGAAGAAATTAAAAAGATAAGAAAAATTGAGATAAATGACAAATTAAGGTTATTATTAGAGATGCAACTATTAAGCCCCAAATAACAGCCACATATGTCATTGTAGTATCCATATTCACATGTATCTTTATCACATTAATAACATGCTAATAGAGATAATATTTTGAACTATGTGTTCCAATTTTTGAAAGATTGGAACTAAATTAAAAAAATTTAAAGATTGAACATTGAATTAAAATTTTTAAAAGGTTTAGTACTAATTGTTTATCCCATCAAAAAATAAGTTAGAGATCATTTTCTACTTCAAGAGTAAGTATAAAGATATGGGTCCCTTTTAATCTGGATTATAAATAAAATTCACTATTTGAAGATATTGAGTACTATTTATGTATACAATTATTATTTTCATGAAATACTTGAAGTTATTTCTCTTAGCTCAAAGGTGTTTAGTATGAAATGATGAAATCTAAATATAAGATTAAGAAGTTCTATGTAAATAATTTCTCGTTATGAAAGTTAAAATTGAAAGTTTCAATGTAAATAATTTCTCGTTATGAAAGTTAAAATTGAAAGTTATCCTTATAAAGAATAATTATCTTAGAATCATTAGCAAAAAGTCAACAAAATCATAAATGATACCAAATTGAATGAAATAGATATGAATGGTATTATAAATCTTTATTTAGCTTTAGTTGATGAAGTTTTAAGTGTAGAGGATAAGAAATAAAAACAAGAGATATCAAATTATCTCGTTAAGATGTATAAGAGCAAGTCATTCTATAATTAATTTTTCCTAAAAGGAAATTTATATACTTAAGATGTTATAATCTATTTTAGTGACTGAGCACATTAATAATTTAACAATTCTATTGATGAACATCTATTTCATTAAATTTTGTGTCATTTTAGTGACTGAGCACATAAAATAAATGACATAATTGGCCTATAGAATAATTTCACATGAACATGTTGAACATCTTCAAATTCTACCCAAAATGTATGATCAACTTATCATTGACTTAACTAATAATCTTCTTATAGGCTAGCTAGTAAATCATGTTGTTGTAATAACAGTTTTAGAGAAAGAAAATCAATATGAGCATAGAGAAGATAGGTAGTCTGATTTACGACAAGTTGAAGCCTTGATAGTGATAAGAAATAGATCAACAAAATACAAACCAAATGAGAGACAATATCATGGAAGGTTAAAATCAATAAATAAGAAGAATTTAAAATTCTAAAATTATGGCAAAAATGACCAATTTAGATAAGAAAATTTTCCATACTCAAGAAAATTGTACAAGTACTTTAAATGATGGGAAAGATCAAAGTGAGGCTTAAGTAGGTAAAGGAAAAAATTCCCTAAAAAATTGTTAAATGTTATGACGTAATAATAACAATTAAAAGAAAAAGTCAAAACTTGATGTTTGGGACTTTATCTCAAAAGTTGTTTTTTCACATGATCTCTATAAGAGAATGGTTTTATCATTATAAACTTATCTTAAGAAGATTGGTGCACAGTTGTGATGATTATCCTTTAATATTTCTTAGAATTAGAACCATCAAGTTGAATATATATGATGGTACAATTTGTACTCTTCAGGAATTGGGGGATTTGAAGAAGAATTTATTTATTTAGGAAAACTTGATAAGTTTATATAAAAATAGAAATTATTAAGAATATTTTAAAAGTAATTTGAGGCATGTTTATCCTTACAAAAGGAGAGATGCAAAGCAGAGAAGATACGTGAACTGAGATAAGTTAAAAGGAGTGACATTAATGGAAGAAGAAGCATCGATTGCTTTAAATAGTCCATGTAAAGTTTTCAATATTATTGCATTGGAAACTTGGATTTATATTTAAACAAGAAATGAAGATTCTTAATGAACAAAAGCCATTCCCTGGGCTTACAGAGGTATCATTATCATTTTTTAAGCATTATGTTACAAGTAAGTAATATCATATAAAATTTAACATGTCAAATTCAAGAAGCAAGGTTGCTTTTGAATTGGTTCACTAAGGTATTTGGTAAGCATCAGTTCCATTCATAAGAGGATAAAATTACATTTTGTCTTTTATTGATGATTATTCTGAGAGATGTAAGGCATGTCCTATCAAGATGAAAGCATATGTCTTCTTAGTTTTTAAAGTTTTTTGAACACACATTAAACTTGATTTTGAAAGAAAAAATCAACTATTTAAGGAAGAATAATAAAGGAGAATATACTAACAGTGGATTTGATATATGTTTAATTAATAAAGAATTAAAAGACAATCTATTATTGTATACAGTTCTTGACAAAATGGAGTGGCAAAGCAAATAAACCTAACTTTGTTAGAAGAAACAAGAGTAACATTAAGAACAACAAGCGTAGATAAGGCCTTAAGGGTAGAAGTAATCAATATTGCTTGTTATGTGGCCAATCAAATATTAAATTTAACTTGATGGTGCTAATGAAGATGTGGATTAGGAAGCTAGTAGATTATTCCAACCCCCATATATTTAGAAGTGAGTATGTGTGATTTATAATACCAAAGAAACTATGAAGTTACATCCAAAATCTAGAAAATGCATATCCTTAGGATATGTTGACGAAGAAAAATGGTATCACATGTTAGATCCCATTGCTCATAAGGTTAGTTTTAGATTACAAAGAAAAGAGGAAAAAGAAGACAATAACACTTCGCACAAAAGTTTAGAGGTTGTGATATGGGTAGAAAAGGAATTCTAATAAAAGGCTTCTTTTGAAGCAACACTGTAGTAATATGTTCAAGAATTAATTGAGTTTTAAGCTCTGGAAGTTCATCAATTGGATTACGCAAAAGACCACTAAATTGGCATAGTAAATTATATAATATAGGGAAATATAATATATTGTCTTTTGATAAAGGATAGAAAGTCATTAACTCTCTAGAAGTACAGTATAATCTAGATACCTTTTTTATAGATGGTAACAATGCAAAGGAAATTGAGACTCCTCGTAATAAATAAAACTTGGAATCTTATACCATTACTAATAAATGAAGTCAATTGGTAATAAATGAGTCTTTAAAATTAAGGAAAATAGTGAAAATCAAGTGGATAGATATCCTGCAAAATTTGTAGTGAAAGGATATGCTTAAAAAGAAGAAATTGGTGTTATTAAAATATTTTCTCTTATATTTCAAAATATTGACACTCAACAGTATTAGTAATCTATGTTATGTTTGACTTATACCTAGAACAATCAAATGTGAAAATTTCTTTTCTTTATAAAGATTGAACAAATATCTATGTGGTCTTAAACAAGAGTCGAGGTATTAGTACAGGAGATACGATTCCTTCATCATGAGTTTTATATGTAACAAAACTTAATATAGACTCTTTTGCTTATTTTACGAGGTTTAATAATAATGTTTTCATTATATTATTGTTATATATAGGCAATATGTTGGTTTTAGGCCTAACAAAGACCATATTAAAGAATTAAAGGACTAATTGGCTAAAAAATTTGAAATAAAGGATTTGAAACCAACAAACAAGATTTTAGGGATGCAAAGGTCATATTAAATAATTGTTATATGTATGAAATAATGATTTTAAAAGGTTCAAATAATGATTTCGTTATCTTATTATTGTACGTAAGCAACATATTAGTTGTAGGCCTAACAAATATTATATTAAAGAATTAAAAGCTTAATTGGCTAAGAAATTTAAAATAAAGGAATTGAGACTAACAAAAAGATTATATGGACATGGATTCACTTAATAGAAATAACAAGAAGATTTGGTTTTTTTACAAAACCTTCCTAAAGGAGGTTTTATGACACTTCAATATGAAAAATTATAAGTTAATATATGTCCTTCTTCTTATTCATTTCTAGTTATCCTCCAGTATAAGTCTTACTAATAAAGATGAGAGGATATATATGCCTCAAGTACTATATACATATGTAATGAGAATTGTAAAGTACTATAATTTATGTAAACTGAATATTACATATGCAACGAGAATCATTAGTTATTACATATTGAAACTTGGTAGAGATATTGAAATATTGTAAAGAGGATCCTAAGATACATTAGGGGAATATATGATTATAATCTAGAGGATCATACTTCATTATCAGAAAATATGTTAACTTTAATTGTGCAAATGATCTTGATAAAAATAGATATATTGTAAGTTATGCATTTACGCTTACTAGTGAGGTTGTAAGTTGGATTTTAAAGTTATAATCAATTCTAGCTACATCAATAATAAAAGTGAAATATGTAAAAACTACAAAAAATAATAAAGAAACAATATGGTTTAAATTATTTATGAAAGAACTCGAGCACAACATAAGGTTTCATTATTAGAGAAAAGGGTGTTTTGACTCAAAGATTTTCATAAAAAATTAACTTAAACTACAATGTTTTAGTAGCATTCAAAAAGAACTCTAATATTATAAAAAACTATCTTATTTGAATCCTAAGTCAAAAGAACCCTAGACTTTCATATATGTTCCTTTATAAAAATATGCCTATCATTTTAATACTTTTGGCGAGTCTTACAATACCACCTGAGCTTTTTTGTTAGCAACATAGGCCTTATTAAGACCCTCCTATTCTTTTGGGATTGATTAAAGGATGAAACATCTAATTCTTATAAATGAAATGACATTGCATCTCTTCCTTATTTCTATGACTTTCTACTTTTACTAGTTATCCACTTTGAGTTCGAAGCAATTCTCAGATCAAAATCCCAACTTTTATTCTCATATTTGAAAATCCTCATCAAAGACTTTAATTGATACCACTTATCACATATAATGTAGAAGTTTCCTAACGATTTATCATAATTTGGTGCATAAGCTCCAATAGCAATTCTAATCAACAAGCTCAGAGTTCCTCCTATGAGAACTATCCCCATCACCACTTGAAAAATGTGTCAATTCTCTTTTTATAATATCCTTATTGCTCCGTTCATAGGACTCATCATTCTCTCATAAACCTTAAACAATAATGACTAAAACTGTTTGTTTATGCCTTACAGCCAATTGCTTTGGTTGTATTTTACTGACAAATTATTTAAAGGCATTCTTTATATTGTACATGTTTAGATGTATATGATAAAGTCTATGGGATAATTGTACATTACAAATGAAATTATAATGAGATTATAATTATGAGATTCATGTTGCATTTATGGATTATTCCTAAATGTTTCTAGTCATTGTTTTATTAAGAATGGACATTAATAGAACGGAAAAAGACTAGCACACATTTTGTTTTTCCCTTATGAAGGAAGTAGTCGATTTCATTGGCTAAAGTGTAGAGATACTTAAACAAACATATGGGTGCTTACTAGAGAACAAGTTCACTGAACAGACCCGATATAAGAAATTCATTTAGAACATTATTTGTATGTCTATAAAATTTTCATTGTAATGATCGTATAAGTGATCCTTTGACTTGAGGTCATTAAAGTTATCTTGTATGGGGATTGCTATATTTTGATACTACTTATGATCTATTTAATCATAGGTTATTTAATTGATAGTCATTGGATGTAGCGTTAACTATATAGAGATAGTTGAATGATCAAGATAGGATTCATCACCCTAAAGCAATTAGGGAGAATGTTCCGTTGTTATCGATTAGTATTAATTCAAAAAATCCTTAATCAAGGTGAAATGATGTTTTTATAAATAGTTTACAAATATTATTAATTGAATTGATAGCTAATGGTGGAGAAACTAATATGATTAGACTCAAAATAGAGTAGACATTAACTTCAAGCTCTCTGTCTAATCGAAATATTGTATGATGAAAGGATTGAATTATACGAAAAATTATGCACGAATAGGTTAATCAAAACTACTTTGACATTCCTAAATATTTGGGTGATCATGATGCGTTGCTAGATGCTAATCTTGATCTATGATTATAAATTGTTTAATTGAAGAATTAAAGATAAATTAAAAGGAGTTTTAATTTATCTAATTTTAAT
>JANSVA010000005.1:26281234-26304245 GCA_025504915.1 Erythroxylum reticulatum | reverse complement strand
TCAAATTTACCCGGAAATGTCAATGAATGCAAGTACACTTATTTGTGTAAGTTAAAAATTCATATGCATATGTTAGCAAATATTCAATTATGCAAAGCAGTAAATTCCTAAATTTTCTAACCCCTAACATGGGGTGTTACAGAGGAAGTATAAAAGCTGAGCTTATTTGGGTCAAGATTAATTATATTATAATTATTACATATAAAAGTTTAATTAAAAAATAAAAACACGATGATAAAATCAAACATATTTTTGTTTTCAATTTTTTATTACAAATCTCAACCAATTAGGTTTTTATTTTCAATTTTTATATTGCAAATCTTAACCAAACAAGTTTTCATTTTTTAAGAAAAAACAGCAACCAAAAACCAAAAACAACAACAACAAAAACAGAAGTAGAATCAAACGACCCCTTAAATATCTAATGTCTAATAATATAAAACCTCCTTTAATTATTTAACTTGAATAAGTTGATTGCTATTAATTTGATGCAAAAGTTAAAAAAAATTACAATTTTAACTGTATCGTAAATTTGTGTTTTGAGGAAAACAATGACACATGTTCATAATTGTATTTTCTAAAAAAATTTGATGATTATTAATTTTGAAAATCATAAATTGATTGAATCTGCTTAGCCTTTGAAGTTTTTAAAAATTATTTTATGGTATCAAGTCCTTCTAAGGCAACCTTGAAGATTAGGATTATTAAATTTGACTGTGGAAGTGTCAAGATCATCACGGCAGCCTTACTTGTCGTTGGTGCGCCAGCAGAATGATATCACCCAAACCAAAACTTGTCATCATAATGGAAACTTAGATCTGAAAATCAGTAATGCCGGCGAGAGATGAAGTTGGTGATTGAGAAGCGTGAGTTACACCACCAACGTCAACGAGGTCTAGACCATCACCAGGCGATGGAGAATAGAGGATCTAAGTGATGTTAGCTAGGTAAAGGGACAAGTGGCGTAACAAACAAGATTTGAGAAAATGACGGGGCACGTGTCCTCTTAAGGGAGACAACTGCACATCCTGGAGAGCCCATCCTCTTGAATTTTTTTTATTTTAAGCTTTAATTTTTATTGAACATAGTTTTTCTTATTTAGATTAAGGTTAAATTAATTTGAATCTTTCATAAATCTAAAAAATTATTTTCAAAGGAGATAATTTTTATTAAGAATATTTGTGAATTTTAATTTTAATTTTTTAATAATTAAATTATTAAAATTATTTTAGTTATCAAATTAATAATTAGAATCAAGCAAAGTTTTAAAGGACCATCTTTCATAATTAGAAACAAACTATTAAGAGTATCAGAACACTTACATCTAATCGAATGGTGAGTACTTAGATTATGAGTTTCTTAATTACTTAAAAGAACACTTACATCTAATCGAATGGTAAGTACTTAGATTATGAGTTTCTTAATTACTTAAAAGAACACTTACATCTAATCGAATGGTGAGTACTTAGATTATGAGTTTCTTAATTACTTAAAAGTTAATGAGATTATCTTACAATAGACTTCACTTTAAACTAAATAATATAATAAAATATTTGAGAGGAGAAATCTGTGTTGTGTTTGATATGGTATCTTCTATGAGGAGTCATGCAAACTTCTTTTTATATTTTCCCTTTGAGGAATATACCTCATAAACTCCTCCTTATCTTTTTAATTGAACTCCAGCTAAATTAGTTTATAAAATTCTATTTCATCAATGTAAACTAGTAGTAGACCCAGATTCTCCTACCTGATGTGATGCTTATATGAAGTGAGCAATATCTAATTATCATTCTATTAAATAAAAGGTGTATATCTCAATATATGTTATATTCCCATAAAGAGAATTTATCCTTAAGAAAAGTAGTGAAAGTGAGGTAGAATTTATAAAAGTTTAAGAGCTACAATGCATATTTAAAGAGAATAAGCACCTTAAATTGGTATATATGATATATAACTAAGGATTCAATAGATATATAGTCTATGATGCATTACTAAGATATGTCATCTTTCAACTAAATTTGATTTAGATATTTAAAAGAAAAAATTCGCCTATAGATGTTGAGCACGCTACTTTTAAGGAAATAAAGTCCATCAATGATTATTTAAAAAGTTACGAAGCAATTAGTAAATCAAGTTCTTATTTTATGTTTCTAATTTAATTATGTTAAAATTGATTATATGGAAAAAAAAATTGTATTATTTTCGTTGCACTAAGATTTGATCTTGCGTAATTTTTCTAACATCAACAAACATTTGTTTTGGACTCGTACATATACGGAAGGAATGCAATTAGGCTCGTGTCTTATAAAAGTAAATTCAAATTTACCACCTCCGAAAGCTATTATAGACATAATACATAATTCTAGTAGACAACTTAAATACATTCATTTGTATATGCTGAATGTATATGCAAGTGCTTCTATGTGGTGTATCTTGGTCAACTTCCTGAACTTGGACAGTTAGCTACCTGGTTTCGATGTCAACCGAATTAATATATAAGCAAATAAAATGTTGATGGCTTTTACCTTCGTGCATGCCATGCACTAGTTATGGTTCTGATAAATGCACTTGTCCTGGTTCTTATTATAAAATATGTCGTGACCTCAACTGAATTTATTTCAGATCTGCAATAGCTGGGTTAGGCATTCAAAAATTTCAATACTGATATGCCGCCCTCCCCTGTCTAAGATCATTTAAAAACCGATCATCTTATACAATGCTAAATTAAAAGTTCATTTGTATTTATGAATTATCAATAAGGTTGTCTTAATCTTCGGCAAAGACCATCCATGGTCTCTATCACTTTGACCTTTTAGCTTCAAAACTTCTTCGTTGGATGACATCTAATCTTTCGATTTGATATTAGGCGTGTTAGGTCGATGGGTTGCTGGGTGCCCCATCCCAATTTTCCATATCTATATTAACCGCCAAACTGCTAACCCCACATTCATTGTTAAACAAACCACTTCTCTAGTTACACTCAATACTATAGGTCATAAGCAAGCAAAGTATAGAATCCTCAAGTCTTACCAAACCCATTTCCTTTATATGCCTTAAATTACGGTCTTTTGGTGTTGTATCTGTTTCCACGAATCTATAACAGGTAGAAGATAGGACCATAAACATGAAGGGCATACTACATAATTCATTCACGGCATAATTGTGCACAGAATGAGTGGAGACTTTAAATAATCTTAACAGTAGGCGAGTTTAGTGACAAGGCAAAATGTCTAGTCTCCAAAACTTCAAACAATACTTGTCTCCCATTTATTGGAAATCAATTGCAAACTTGGACCATTCTTGGTCCTGAGGACCATTTGCACGTTCCATGTCATTAATGAATTACCTCAAATGTTTCTCTTTTGCGAATTTTGGGTGATCTATTATGATCAATGAGCCCTACAGGCCCCACGTGTCCGGCTTCTAAAGTTGAAATCCGGGCCCAGTTCACACCCAATCCTCACTCGAAAACGTTACAACACAAAATCCCTATGAAAGATACCCCAGTGAGAGACAAACATTTAATTAAAAAAGGATCTCAAATGTCAAATTTATAATTATAACTTGAAATTTAAAAAATAAAAATAAAATATTTAAAATTTATTTTTTTTGGGTCAAATTTTAGCCTAATGTTAATTTTTTCGATGGACGTGACATACCGTGTTTTAAAATTTTTTTATAAGGAGTAGTTAACATTAAAAATCCCGATTAATGAATGGTGTCGTTTAGCTAACCCTCTTTCTTAGTTTGCAAAACCCATTCATTTAGTTTGTGAGTTTGTGACCTAAGAAGGTGAGACACGGGTTTTGCTTCTAACTAGTGATTAAATCATATTGTTTTATTAATTAAAAAAATTTAATGTTAATCATTAGTAACGTGTAAAAGGTTTTTCGACACGTGTTATGGTATGTCAGTAAATATAATAGAGAAACAAATTTTAAGCTAGAATTACAAAATTAAATATTTTGTTTTCATTTTTAAAATTCAAACTATTAATTTAAAATTTACTAAAATTAGAAATATTTTTAATATAAAAAAGGTCATATTTTGGGCAATAAAAAATTATAATATCACCTACAGTTAGTGCCTCGGCCTCGTATTAGGTTGTTGAGGTTTTGTCTTTTTTTAAAAAAATTTAAAATTATAATGGTAAAGATATATTAAATATTTGTGATAATAAAAGAACTCTTACAAGAATCTAAATATTAGATCTAGTAATGATTCTTTTTGTTGCCTACATTAACATTTGGAGAGTGGGAATAGTAGTATAAAAGCTTATAACATTCAAATTAAAGTTATATGGTCTATTTCATTGGTTTCTGTTATGGTAAACTTTTATTTAAGATCGTAGCTAAAAAAGACTTCAATGTGGTACAATTATAACACTCCTCAATCTTAAGTACATTGTATAAAAGAAGTAATATAAAGGATCGTTCTCTAAATAAACCAATCTAAAGATAAAATCTTTACAATCAAAAGCTGTCACTTGTTTGCATTTTCACTCACCTCCTCCTAGTCATAGCAGCACGTTGTCTCTCTCTCTCATTCCTTCCCTGGAATCTATCAAACTTAAAACTATTTCTTTCTCGCTTCCCTTTCAACTTTCTATCTCATCTCTTTCAGTTCTTTTATCTCTCTCTCTCTCTCCCTGTGCGTGTGTTAGCTCTTACTTCTCAAAAATATGCAACCGTCTTTAGTCCCAATCGGCTTATATTACCAGAAACCAAGGTAATGTTCTGAATTGCACTTCCATATGTCTGTTTTTTTTTTAAAATGTGTTTCCTTTTTTTTTTTTTGGGTTTTTGCCCTTCAGTTCTGGTCTTCTTCACATCAATTTAATCTGTGGATTTCTTTCTGTCCATTTCTGTTTTCAAAGATTGCGTGGTACCTTAGAAGCTTGTTGAGAATGAGTAGGAAATTGGGAAAAGGAATGAAGTTGTTTCTTGGGTTGCTTTTGTTTTTTCCTTTCTATTTCTTTTTCCATCTCTCACTTCAAAACAGTCTTAGTTAACGCTTTAACCCGTTGACCTATTGTTACTTCTGAGTACTTGTTGCTTCATTTTGGTGCTCAAAGCTCCATAGTGAACAATCTGTTTTCTTTTTGGACAATACCATCTTTAGAAATCTAGTTCATGGCAATGCTTTGACTGTATAAATCACGTTTTTGAGTTTCTTATTTGCTTCTTTCTGAAGATTCCTCGAAGTGTCGTTTGGGTAAGAGTTTTCCTCGTTTACTTTTCTTTTTAATGAAATTGAATTTATATTTTTAGCTTTCGTTGACATTTCCTTATTTCTGAAAGTTAAATTTCAGAGGAATTTGTTTTCGTTGATTCTCTCCAATTCTCAACATGCATTCTCTTGGTTGTAGTGAAAGAAATCTTTTATAGATTTGATGTTTATGTCCTGTATTACCATTGCGATGAAGTACACGTATAGTTATTGTGAGTGGTTCTGGAAGTTGATTATCTATAAAAATTCAGAAAGCTTGAGAAGTACAGTGCACTTGTTTGACTGATTTTTACAGGGGAAATAGCATGATTTGACGTTGCCTTTCCATTATCTGTCAATGGATCAGAGGCTTTAATAGCAAATATACAGGGTAGGGAGAGCAAGGAAATGAAAGGGGAGTCATCTGGATTGATAGTTGGGATTTCAATAGGGGTGGTGATTGGAGTACTTTTAGCTATATTGGGTCTGTTTTGTTTCCGGTACCATAGGAAACACACACAGATAGGAAACAGCAACTCTAGAAGGGCGGCGACCTTACCAATCCGAGCAAATGGTGCTGATTCATGTTCGATGTTATCAGACTCAACCATTGGTCCTGAATCACCAGTGAAATCTGGAAGAAATGGAATGCCCTTCTGGATTGAAGGATTTAGGAGGACTAATGTTGTGTCAGCATCCGGAATACTGGAGTATTCTTTCAAGTATGATTTATCTTAAACCTGCTCCTTTACTGACCATGTATTGAGTATTTTGTTGCGTAATAGTTGTATGAACTAATTGTTTCACTATGGTTGCATCCCAAACAACAATAAATTCAGATGACATATAAGTGCTTTGGATAATGTTTACCAAATACTGAAAACCTTCTGAGTCGGAATCTTGTAGTTTTTCTTGTAAATAAAATATTCTAGTGGTGGTAACTTGAATCTCGTGCAAAATTTGTGATTTTGGTTCCTGTTAATGATTGTCTCTTGTTCTCATATATCTAATCTTATTTGTGATGTCGCCTGCTCAGGGATTTGCAGAAAGCAACATGCAATTTTACAACACTTTTAGGCCAAGGGGCATTTGGTCCTGTATATAAAGCTCAGATGACAACTGGTGAGACTGTTGCCGTTAAAGTGCTTGCAACTGATTCTAAGCAAGGAGAGAAAGAGTTTCACGCGGAGGTATTATTGACTAGCATATGATGTCTCACTGGATTGGGCATTATGAGACATCTTGTTTATAGCACGATGCTACAACTTGGACAAATGTGTCTTTAGCATCAGAACCACTGGTTCTTCATCCATTGTTTTAAATTACTTGGTACAGTGGCAAATTCAACTAATAGTATCAGTGAACTACTCCTCAGTTGGGCTAGATTTTTTTTTTCACATGTTCTTTACAAAATAATTCAGAAATCAAACCCTAAAGTTAAGAAGAACAAACAAACCAGCTATATGTGCTAGATACATAATTCAGCTACATTAGTCTAGCGATCCAGACTAGTATGTTCAATTGACGATAAAAGGACATTGGCATCCAAGAACATTCTCCAAGGGTCACAACTCCTGAGTTTCCCTAGTTGTACTATTAACTTGTTTGATAAAATAAAAAATTATAAGAAATTAGACTGTTTAAAGGGACTGGACAACAAGAAACTTTTTCTTGTTTCTGTTTGTGAAATGCTATAAGAAATTAGCCTTCTGAAGAGATGGCTTCCTCATTCAGAAAACATTTTCATGTTTTTATATTGCGCAATCTTCATTGAACTAAACGTGGTTTTCAGTTCCATTTCCATATAATTGATTTTGTGACGTCTATCGTCGATACCACTCTCTATCAGGTTATGTTGCTGGGGAGATTGCACCATAGGAACCTTGTGAATTTGGTGGGATATTGTGCAGAAAAAGGACGAAATATGCTCATCTATGTCTATATGAGTAAAGGGAGTTTGGCTTCTCATTTGTACGGTACGCTGGCATCAAATTCCATTTACAGAAAATTGCCTTTTTGTTTTTTACTCTCCTGGTGGCTGTATGGAGATGCATTCTATTGTTCTCTAGTTGGAGGTTTTAACAAATTTCACCTTAGAAAATGATGGTCAGATTTTTTATAGATGCTTCACTTGTAAACTCTTTCAAACCTAAGCTTCCAATAAATGAAGAACCTGTTCATGTTAGAGTTGCACCAGGAATAACTCTTTCAGAGGTTTTAAAAACAATCAGAAACTTGAATGAGTTTCTCCTTCGGTGTTCTGATGACAAGAGATACGTTGTTAAGAGATCCTGTGGTTGTCTCATTTCTTTTTTGTAAATACAGGTGAAAACAACGGGCCACTGAGCTGGGATTTGAGGGTTCATATTGCTTTAGATGTAGCAAGGGGCTTGGAGTATCTTCATGATGGGGTAACCTTCAAAATTTATCGACTAGTCCTTGTTTATGCCTATATTCTTGGTTGGTCCATAGACTGTGATTGTCTTTAATGCTGTGAATCTCATTAGTTTTTTCTTCTTCCTTTTCTTGGAGCAGGCAGTTCCTCCTGTGATTCATCGGGATATTAAATCATCCAACATTCTGTTGGATGATTCATTAAGAGCAAGGGTGTGTCTCTTTTAGAATTATTAATTTTTTTTCCAATGGAAGATGAGACATTACGTTAAAGATGACGTTATTCCTTGAAATAACAGTACGTTCTCATGCTAATTTGTTAGTAATGGTTTTTCCATCCATATAGGTAGCTGATTTTGGGCTTTCAAGGGAAGAGAATGTCGATGGACATGCAGTTAACATACGGGGGACGTTTGGATATCTTGATCCTGAGTATATATCGACACGTACATTCACTAAGAAAAGTGATGTCTATAGTTATGGGGTGTTGCTCTTTGAACTAATTGCTGGCAGAAATCCTCAACAAGGTCTCATGGAATATGTTGAGCTTGTAAGTCTCTCTTTCTCTCTCTCCATAATGGAAGTTAAACTTTGAGATCGAAACTGAGAGCTTGTAAGCCAGTATTTCTGCAAATGAACTTCCACAAATGTTGAACATAAACATGTTACCTTATTCTGATATGTCTCCACCGCAAATTTTTTAGAGATTGTAAATATGTGATTTTCTTTCTTCTCTGCTTGCTAAATGAATCATATTTTAGTATATTCTGGTTTTACATTTGGAACTGTGTTGCAATAAACAGGCAGCGCTCAACATCGGCGGAAAAGTTGGATGGGAGGAAATTGTGGATGCACGTCTAGAGGGGAAATTCGATGTGCAAGAACTGAATGAATTATCATCCCTTGCGTATAAATGCATCAGCCGAGTTCCAAGGAAACGACCATCTATGAGGGACATTGTACAAGTCATTTCCCGAATCCTCAAATTGAGGCATAACAGAAGGCATCACAGAAAGTCTCTTTCTGCGGCAACGGATGATGTTTCTGTTGATATGGACCAATCAGAAATGAAGACTCCAGCCTCTGAACGTCACCGAAGGGAGGAATCTGTAGACAGCACAGACACATGTGAAGTTTAGACGATGGCCTTTTTTTTTCTCTTAAAAAAAACAAGATTTTTACGTTCATTTTAGTTTGGTTCTTGTTTTGGATATCCAAATGCAGGTTTTGATAGATAAAAGCAAGATTGTGGTAGCTCCGGTTTCTGCTCACTAGGGTTAGGACTATTATTACTATAGGGTCTGTTCCCGTTTTCTAGTGGTGAAGTTGTGTAAGATGATTAGGCCTTTCTTTCTTTTATTCTTTTTTTATTTTTTCTTTATCTTTTGTCATTTGTAAATTGACAACTTAGATTTGAGGGAATGTTCATCCATCTTCTCTTTAGATTAGTTATACAGCTTGCAAATATTATAAGTGGTGCTTAATTTACCAAAGATAATGAAAATAGGAATGAGAATGAATGTAGGAAGAGATGAGAATGGATGTGATCATTATAATTATAATAGTTGGTTAATGTAAAGAAATTATTATTATTACTATTGATTGATTTGTAAAAAATATTATAATTAATCAATTAGAAAATAAATTATATTTTAATTAATAAATGGAATATATTTTAAGTAATTATAATATTTAAATTAATGCATAAAATATATTTTAATTAATTATATTGCAATTAATTAATTATTAATAATGTTTTAATTAAATATAATGTAATTAATTAAATAATAATATTATTTTAATTAATTATATTGTAATTAATAATTACAATATTTTATTAATGAATAATTATGTTTTAATTAATTGTTTAATTGTTTTCACCATAAAATTAATTTTTGAAATTAAAGCTTTACTTATAAAATTATTTGGCTTATAATTATACCTTTTATCTATCGTCTATATATAAAAAATTAAAAACATAGCAATCACTCTCATTCCTCTGGATTATGAGAGGATTGGAAGATTATCTAAAATAAAAGAATAAAACTCTTAAGTCTTCAACGATAAGTTCATGCCAAACATCAATTTTTATTTCATACGTATACTTTTTTTCCTATACCCTCCAAACAAGCTCACCCTAATTGCCATTAAACGCAAATATTAAGAAGAAAATGGGAAATACAACATAACCAAGCAGATACTACTAGCATTGGAGCTTTTTAAGTAAGGTGACCATCAATCTTAAGATTCAGTATAAACTCATCTTATTTAACTATTTAACAAGCAATTTAAAATTTTTTGCATCCATTTATTTGGAATATATTGGCCCTATTTGACAATCAATAGATTGGACTAGTTATTAACTGATTCTTTCAGTAGTTAACTAAGAGCAGATTAATATAGTTAATTTGATCAGCGAATAACAATAATTGTTATTTAAAAATGTTTGGTAATATTAATTATCTAGTGTTAGCTGTTTATATGTAAAATAATTTATAAAAATGTAACTTAAAAAAAGATTTATAATGACATGAATAATCTCACGAATAGTTATCATCTTCCGACTTCTCAGTTCTTCAACGTCTTTTTTTATAGAGTTAACTTCAACATCTTCAAATATATATAGAGGTATAAATTCAGGATCTTGATTGACAATATTAAAAGTCAAGTCGCCAATTGTTCTTCTTCTAATATAGTTATGTAACCCAAAAGTTATATAAATTATTCTATTTTAATCCATTAATAAATACTTAGATATTTTCTCCAATATTTTCCATCAAGCCTTAAGAATACTAAAAGTCCTCTCAATATAATTTCTCATTGACGAATAAGACTATACCTACCTATTGAGTATTCATCAATTCTTCGTCCATGTAATTTACTAGATCTTTTTAATTGTATTTATGTTTATTTTCAAAGTTCAAATTTGATATCAATTCATCTTCAAAAATAAAATTAAAAATATTAAATTTTAATAATAAACTCAATATCTATGTGTTTTAGTAGTTTGTAATAACGTTTGGATATAAAAGTCTTTTAGTTTCTTAATTTATCAAAAAATGCTCCACAAACGGTATTTTCAAAATTAGCAAATTAAGTTCAATTCATCAACTTAATTAGCTAATTAATAAATATAATTATCAACATAATGGTATAGTCAAATAATTAAAACCTTTTAATCCGTGAAAAAATTTACTAATAAATCATTTACGTAACAAGTAATTGTTTTACGTCAGACAGTTTGATAATTAGGCAAATGTCAATTATATATATCTATTTAGTTTTGAGGTCAGCCCAGGGAACAGCCCAACATCGTTATGTCCTTTTAACAACGTAAAGTGTAAGAAAAAAACTAAAACTAAAACGCCCCCGTTTGCTGCTCAATATCCTCTTTTCACGTAGAAACACTATTTCGTCATCCAACTGCTCTTCATCTGTCAGTTTATCATCTGAGCTCAAAAAACCGAAGCTTCGCAACTAGAAGAAGAAGGAAGATGGCAGCCATGGCTGCACTTCAAAGCTCAATGGCATCTCTTTCTCTCTCCTCAAATTCTTTCTTTGGCCAACGTCTCTCTTTTCCCTTTCCCTCCTCTCTTCCTGTACGTTATTGTCTTCTATTTCTTTTGCTTTGATTTAAAAGTTTCAACCTTTCCTATTCCTTATGTGCTTTACGCTCTTAATTCGATTGCTTTTGGACTAATTTTAATGTGTTTTTGTTATGTTGAGGAGGTTCTTGCTTAAGTTTTGGAGTGAATGGCTTTTTTTCTTCGATGTTACATTTTGTTCTGTCGATTTCGGATTTTGAAGATGATTTCAAAATCGTTTTTTTGGCTGAGTTTAATTAATTTTGGGTTGTCATACTACGCTTCATGGTCTCCATTCTTTCAGAAGGGGGTGAAATGGGAGTAATCAGAGATAGCAAGTAGTGAACTCTTTGGTCGCTGTAGGAAGGTTTCTTCGATTTTTGAATTGGTTGGGTTTTCATTGTTTTATTTGATTTAGAGTACCCAGAAGAGGTTGCAATTAGTTCAGCTTTTGTAATGCGAAATCATACAAGTGTAGTCACAACTGAGTAGACGTTTCCTGTTCAGTTTTTCAGCACCTATCCCTGGTTAATGGATAGGGTCCTTCAGTATAATGAATAGAAAACCAAAACTCTGATTTCTAAGTTTTCAAACTTGTTTGACAATAATGTCACCTTCTTTTAACCATTGCAATCTCTAGTATATTTGTTTAGGTTCATAGTACCTTGACACCACAATTTTTTCAACTATTTAGTGTTGGAGATTTATAGTTGGGTTTTTCTTTTGTGAATGCGGTTTTGCCTCAAATATTGAGATCTAATTCATATCACAAAATGTTCTCAATATTGTATTCAGACTTGAGATACTAGTTGCTATAGCCATTTGACAACGATCTTTGTATTTGTTTGTCATGCAGGTTAAGTCACCAGAGAAGCCATGCCTTACTGTTGTGAGGGTTAGTATCTTTGGTGCTTGTCATGTCAGGGCCTTTTAAATGAACCAATTTTGAGATCTTATGACTACTTTAAGCATGGTATCATCTCTGGGTAGTGTTTATTTGCTGATGGGAAGTAATTATGCTTTGCTTATTAAAATCTTGCTGATTAACCTTCTCATTTGATTCCTTCCTCTCATCTTACAGCTAAAACGGTGGGAACGGAAGAAATGTAAACCCAACAGCCTTCCAATTCTACATAAAATGCACGTTAAGGTGGGAGATACTGTTAAAGTTATATCAGGTGATGATAAAGGTAAGGTTGGAGAGATTACTAAGATATTAAAGCACAACAGCACTGTGGTATTAAAAGACATAAACCTGAAAACAAAGCACCTGAAGAGCCGGGAAGAGGGTGAACCTGGCCAGATTATCAAGGTTATTTACACCTGATATATGTTTTCGTATATGGAGGCTTTTTACTGTAGCAAGTTCTTTCTTCTCCTACTTCACTCCTTATTCGGTGAACGGTTTAATGTAACTGGAGATATTTCAGATATCATACTTAGATCCATTTCATCCGTTCTTGGTAAGTAACTGACCCACTTTTACCTGCCTCTTTTTATTCACAAAGATCAAATTTGCTATTCCAGATTGAAGCCCCTATTCACAGTTCGAATGTGATGCTGTACTCTAAAGAGCAGAATGTCACAAGTAGAGTGGGTCATAAAGTCTTGGACGATGGTAAGCGAGTTCGTTATCTTATAAAAACTGGAGAAGTAATTGATAGTGAGGAGAACTGGAAGAAACTGAAGGAAGAGAAGAAGAAGGAGAAGACTGAGGTAGCTGCTGCTTCCTAGGAAAGCAACACATAGCTTGTCATTTTTCGTAGCTCCTAAAACTCAGCTGTAATTTTATCCTCACTTTACGGGTCTAGATGTTTTGTATCTGCCCCTTGTTGATTTCCGACATTGGGAAAGCTGAAATGGCCCGTTTGTTGAATGGAAAACTTGTATGGATCTATACCTTAACTGCACTCCTATTGTATAATTGCAATTCATCGGTAAAAATTCTGCAAAGTACTGACATTCAATGCCAATAAAAATATTCAGGGGCAGTGGTGACATGATAGTTCTAATACAAACATTGTTCTAATACAAGCATTTGGGAATCTTTTATAAACAGTCATTGGTCAACCAATTTAACACTATGATCAACTAATGTAGTAAGTTTTGAGACAAAAGTTCGGTCTCGTTCTCTCTTGCTCGATGCTACTTTACCTATCTTGTAGACAAATTATGATCGGTCAGCGTAGCTGTGTGGTTGACCAATATTCATGATCTAAGAGCCTTTTCCTTCCATTTTTCTATTTTCCATATTGTATGTTTATGTCTTCAGAAATTCTAAACAATTCATTCTTTTTATAAAAAAAAATTATCATCCCCCGTTTCATTAGAATCAAGTTAGATTGCATTAAATTGAAAATTTTTCATTCTTGAATTTTCATAATTTGAGTTATTTTTCAAATTGAAGTCAAATTGAGAAAAGAGTCAAGGTTGGTACCATTACATTTATATCCATACATCTTTGATTTATTTAAATTTTGATATTTTGGGCTCTTTTTTCATATCACTATTTTTGAAGTTTTTGGGAGTTTTAAATTTATACTCTTTTTATAAAATTGATGGTTGGATATTGCAATTATGTTTAAATTATTTTTACAATTCCAACTCCTAATTTTGTCAAAACTTGCCATTTTTACTTTAATTAAAATTTTAACTGAAGTACAATACCAAAATTGAGGATTTTTCAAAACTAATCACAACAAAAATATTCTATCAAAATTGAGCTTTTAAACAATTGTTTTGACTCTTTAAACATTCAATAGCATTCTTTTTTTTTAATATATAGAAAATGAATAAAGATTGCATTAACCATAGCAAAAGCTATTTTAACGTTACAATGGATACACTAGCTTCCTAATTTTATAAACTAGTAAATAAACTAGTCAAACAAGGAGAGTATACATTCTATGTGATTACAAATTTCATCTGATTTTCACTTCAAAGGACATATTGTTTTGAGCATTTTTTTGCTAGTATAGTAGCTTTGATCCAATTGATTATGTCTTCAACTAACGGATGTTTGCTAGTTTCCTCTCCTTTATATATCTTTTGTTTATTTCTTTCAATAAGGTATAGATTGTTATGGTGAAAGCAGACTTGAAAAGCACTCCATTTTGTTTATGGTGATTTCCTAGCTTAATTATCCAGTTAAGAATCTCAATCCATTCGTAGGTTTGACAAAACTCTACCAATATATGCAAGATTCCACTCCACATAGACACAAATGGGATCATATGAAACAAACCATCTATTTGTGGTTCTAATTCTATTTTTGATAACAAGTCAAGTGATTAAGGAGCCTTTAAGGTTCTAAGAATTCTTCCACATAAGCTCAAACTATGGAACATCCCTACTACTATTTGGAAGATCGTATAGCATGATTTGTTTGAGAAGACCCCTTTGGAATATGCAATATATGTAATACTATCCTCATTATGTTAGTCAGTGATTTGAGGTAGATAATCTATTAAGGAAGTAATTCCTCTGAAGTTGCCTAACCATGCTCCATCTTGAATGAGTGAGGAAACGTTGCATTAGGATGAATTATGTTCCTCAAATGAGAGATATCATTTCTATGTAGAAGGGGACTAAACTCTGAATAATTATCATACCAAAACCATATTCCCCAATTTGTATTTAATCCAAAGGTATAACTGATTTCTTAGGTTTACCAAATGAATGAAGAACTATGAATGTTCCCTGAAAATTGACATCTACTAGAAATTCTGATTTTTGAGGCGTATTTCATACATCCACTTGATCCAAATAACATTTTTATCCATATATAGCCTACATATTCTTTTACTCAGAAGGACTTTCTGTATTAATGGTATGAGAATGATCCCCAATCCTCTTTGTCTTTTGGAGTAGTTACTTCACTCCATTTGACTTTTACTCCCACAGAGTTTTCTACTTTCAATGACTATAAAAAGGCTTTGATAATTCAATCAATCTCTTTAATTTCTCTTTTTTCAAGATAATGTGTGTCATCCAGTGAATATGCATATTATTGAGAACTGAGATGGTCAAGGTAACTCTAACAATAAAGGAAAGAAACCTATTTTCTAAGCATTAATCATGGCTTTGTACTTCTTAATTAAAGGAATAAAATTAGAAAATCTTGACTTAGTAGTTAAAATAGGAACTCTAAGTTATTTGAAGGGAAGGGGTAGTATACTCAGACCTGAGATCCTGCTTAAACCAGTTGGATTTCTCACATCAACCGATAGAATCAAATTGCTTTTCCCTATATTCACTTTGAGCCCTGACCATTCTAAGAAGAGCTTGCGGATATCCATCAGTATTTTAAAGGAGTGAACATTTAGATCACTTAATAGTATGAGATCAATTACAGACATTAAATGAGTTAGCTTGAGTTCCCTATATTTATGGTGATATTGAAACCATTGCAACTTGCAAATTTGTTGAGAAGTCTGGATAACCCTTCCATCACTAAGGTAAATAGATAAGGGGATGGAGGATCCCTTTGTATAATCCCCTTAGCACAATTAAAAGGATGTGTAGGAACTCCATTAACTAGGATGCTAAGTGATGAAGTTTGAATGCACACCATGATCCATTTTTTAAATTTAGTTGGGAATTCGAGTGTTTCAAGACATGATTGAATTAATTTCCATCTCAATGTGTTAAATGCTTTGTAGAAATCAATTTTCCAAAGAAAATTGTTAATAATGATTCCTAAATTGTATTTTTTACATCTCTCATATTAGGATAATGTTATCTCCTATTGATCTTCCTTTTATAAAGGCCCCCTGTGTTGTATATGATTCCTTTTAATGCTTTCTTCAATATGCTAGCTAGAATTTTTTCTATTACTTTATCAATAGTTTGCAATAAGAGATTAGTTGATAGTCCACCAATGAGGAATGGTTATGTTTCTTAGGAATGAAGCATATGTAGGTATGATTTAGTTCCTTCAGCATTTTTTATTAGGAAAAAGGCTCCATAACTACTTCTGTGGATAGACTGCTAATGATAACTTAAGTTTTCTGAAAGAAACATACTGAAACATCTGGCCCAAGTGCTTTTAAAGGGTGTAAGTTAAATAATACATCTTTGGTTTCTTGGTTTGTGAAAGGAGCTATCAAGTAATCCCTAAGTTCTTAACTTATGTAATAGTCTGAGAAACTTTTTAAGTTGAATTCATTTTATGTTGCCTTATCTGATCCTATGAGGTTAAGAAAAAATTCCTAGTAAGCTTTTGCAAGGAAGATTGGTCAATGAATGTGTTTCCCAAATTATTTTGAAGCTTAACAATTTTTTTTTTCATATTCCTTCTTGCTAGTAGAGATGCATGAAAGAATGTTGAGTTTGAATCCCTATCCTTTAACCAATCAATTTTAGCTTTTTGCTTTAAAATGGAATCGTGCATATTTAGTGCACTATCATAATGATGTTTGTAGTAAGCTTCTTAAGCCTTTCTTAGTTTCAACAACCTTTTGGTTCGATTCTTAGAAAAGGACTTGAGAGCTTGTTTCACAAACTTAGGTTTTTACATAAGCTGGTAAGATTTGTGTCCTTCAACATTTTGGTTCCAACATCTTTAAATTGTTCCTAGGAATCCTTCTTGCTATGTTAATCCATTGAAAATCTGTATGAAACCCTAGACTTCTTTAGAATATTGAGATCCTGTATATGGATGAATGACTGATCTAAGAATGATCTCTCACCAAAGTGCACCAAGAATTGATGGAAATGACTTAACCAAGCTTAATTGACCATAATTCTATCGAGTTTTTCTCCTACATATTCCCTTACTGTTTTTTAGACCAATTTAATAGCCTACTTGTAAAACTAAGATCAGCTATATTCACTTTCTAAAGTAAACATGTTAACTTTTACTTGTTCCCATATTGAAGATCCTCCCTCTTTCTGATTCTTGAGCTAATAGTGTGGAGTTGAAATCTCCAATTAAAAGCTAAAGGTTTTAAGTTATAGATTTAGTGGATAAGATATTCCCCTACAATAACTCTCTTTGAAAATAGAAATTTGAAGCATAGATAAGTGTCATATCAAATTTTGAATTCATTTCATGCATTTGGCATTTTAAGTGCATATGCTCTTCACTTTCTTGAACCACTTGAACTACTATCTTGTTTGAGTTATATAGGCAAATGATTCTCCTATTGTAATGTGAAGAGTGATTTGAAATGGCTTTCCATTATGCTCCTAAAATTGAGGTCACCTTGCATCTGTGGTGATTTTATTTTAGTTTCAAGAAGCCCTATAAAAAAAGGCATCTTTTTAAAAATAACCTCCTTAGACTAAGCAGAAAGTAGACGAAGCGAAAAGTAGACGAAGCAAAACAAACGAAACAAAGCAGACGAAGCAAAGTAGACGAAGTAGAAAGCAGACGACGCAAAGCAGAAGAAACAAAGCAAACGAAGCAGAAGGTAGATGAAGCGAAAAGCAGACAAAGCAAAGTCTTAAGATGAAGCAGGGTCTTAAGACGAAGCGGAGTTAACTTAAGGCAATGCAACTCTTAAGATGATGCATTTTTACAGACGATACAACTCTATAGATGATATGACATCATCACAGACGATATGATGTCATCATAGATGATACGTCTTTACAGACGATGCATCTTTTAAGACGAATGACTTCATCACAGACAACATGACGTCATCATAGATGATGCATCTTTACAGACAATGCAACCTTATAGACGAAATGACGTCATCACAGACGATGTGATGTCATTACAGACGATGCGTCTTTATAGACGATACATCTTTGTACTCTTAAGCATTTCCCTTTCTAAGGACCGTAACTTTCAATCCAAAGGCCCAAAAATTCTATACTATATACTATTAGAAAGCTAAAAGAAAGATCTACAACTTTTTAGAAAACAACTTGGTCTAATTTAGCTTAGATCAATCAAGATTTTCCCCTTAATTCATAACACAATTTTTTTATCCTATGGAAGGCTTGTAATTTTGCACGGTGCAACCTTGGAATGTTCTGAACACAACCATTCAGCTACCCATTTGACTTCATGAAACTCTCAAAACTTAACTTATTTGTCTCATCACATCCAACTATATATGATCAATCATAATTCCTGTCTTGCCTTCCCATGAATATCACTTAGGTGTACGTGTGTATATGTGTGTATATATATATATATATATAATATCCACAATTTATGCTCAAAACCATCAGTTCAAGCTGATAATCATCTCAATATCATCCATACACAATTCATATTTCCTTAACCTTAAAAGAATAAAGCTTTTACAAATCTTTGATGGCATTCTAAGCCATATTACAACATCATCTCAAAGTCTCAAATTACAACAATTCTTAAACAAATAGACTAGGTATGCAACTATAACATTGTGCATTCCTAAAAAAAAACCAACTCAAACTACAAATTAAACAAATTTGGAGAATTTCCCTTAGGCTCTTGATCACTTGATCTCTTAGCTATCACCAGAAGATGAGGTAAAAAGGGGTGAGCTTGAAAGCTCGTGGGTAACAGTTTATAACAAAAAAATAAGCAAAACTTTTGAAACCATTTTTTTTGTCATGGAAAACTTTCGTTGAGTTTATAGAACACATGTTTCTTAAACTTTTAGTCGAAATCCACAAGTTACAAACACATGAATGCATCAAACTTGCTAACACAACATAAGAACATAAACACATTAGAATGGTTCGGGTGGATCCAAAAACAGAACATACAACACAATTCTCATAAGGGTCTTGTGTAGTTGTAAACGTAGAGGAGTCCATGAAGGAGCTCCATGTCACTAGCGGACAAGTGGGAGAAGCCTTTAACTTGGTCAACATGCACGTGACGGAACTTAGGGGATCACTACAAACCCACATAACACATAATCATGACCTGTAAACTTGTTGCCCAAAATGGCACTTCTTGAAAACTTACTTTTCATAGACATGAAATATTTCAAAAACATGATTTCATAAACATGTTATCTTTTCAAAAATCATTTGCAAAGTCTGTTTATAAATCATTACACAATTCATGTAGCAAACATATAGCCGATTTCACAAATCGTTCAAAAGCAATCGATGCAACACTTATAATGCAATTGAAATCAGTAAACTTCTTTGATTTAAAGAAAACAATAGTGGCTTATTTACTTTATTATAAACATGAACCCACCTTGATTTCCTTGCTTAGAGACTTTCTAAAAAATGCTTCTTCTCTTGTTCCTCTTGCCTCTCTTGATCCCTTGCTTCTTTTGTCTTTTTTGATTTCTGTGATTCTTCACCAAGTGAAGAGATCCTTAACTCAAATAGAAGCTCTTCTCTTCCTCTACCTTTTTCTCTTCTTGAACCACTTCAAAATCTCTCTTGAAGGCTTAGAAAATTGAAACCCTAGCTTATTTTCTCTTCTTTCTCTCTTTCTTTTTTTTCGTGCTTCTCTCTCTTCTCTCTTTTCTCATCCACGCAATCTAGCTTCTTCTCTCATCTCTAATTCACATTTTCTCCTTCTCTTAAAAGCAAGCCAACATTTCTTATTTCAATTTTGCCATTAATGTTTAAGAAATGTCCAATTTGTCGTTCCTTATAAGCTTAGGTTCTTTTAACCTTAAGTGTGTCTCCCCAAAAACACCCTTGAACATACTTAAAATCTTAACACTTTAATTCAATCAACCTATATCATATAATCTTTCTAACATCAACATAATAATTGACTCCACAAACTTTCATAAAGATCTTATAATTGATGTAAATCATATTTATTCATTAAGAAAAAAAATTGGGGCCAACAAGGGTCATGTAGCACACAAAAAATGAGGAAGATAGACACATTTTTTGGGTGGATTTTTAAGGAGAATCAAGTGATTTCAAGATATCTCAAAGCTGACAAACCAATTTCCAACTTTGTTCTTCAACTCATAAGCCTTATGTTCTTTCTTCTCTCATTTATTTTTGGTTATTTATTATATAAAGAAGATGTATGGACTTGTTTTGAGGATTGATGATTGTAATGGATTTCTAAGTAGATTTTAGGATTATTCTTATCATAACTATGTAAGAACTCACTTTGGTTTAATGTGTGGTTTGCTTTAATGCTTATGATGTGTGAACTTTATATGCCTTGCTTACATTGAAGGAAATCAGTTTGGATGTACTATAAGAGTGGGCAGCCTTGAGAACACTTCACACATCAACCTAGCATGACATTTAGAGAGAGATCTTGGATGTTTTGATAGCTATCCAATAGGTTACTTCATATCCATTTAATAGTTAAGTAAAGTGTGTAGGTTGAGAGATCACATACCAAACTTTAATCATTGTTTTAGGCTTAATTGATTCGAATATTGAGAGAGAAAGGCCAATACATCATAATGCCTAGGAATAAGCATGATTACATTACCAAAGTGAGGGATTACAAGGTATCGAGAGAATGCCTTAACTTTTATAATTTGATTCTCTAAGCTAAAATTGCATTCTTATTTTGTGACATTTTGAAGTGTGTTTGAAAGCTTTTAAATTGTGAAATTCTGCAATTTCAATCTCTAATTATTTGGTTTGCTCAAACAATAGTCAATTTGAATTACAAGGTGACTAACCAATCCTCGAGAGAGCAATACTTTGCTATACTATTTTATACGAGACATATACTTATGGTATAACATCTTCAATTAATTTTAAAACTTTGAACTAAACACGAAGTAGTTATCAATATCCTAATAGAGATTTACTCCATTTATTAGCTCCCATCTGGAGTACTTCCAATGGTGGTGAGTCTGGTTCCATGTCAGTTGACTGGATAAACATCAAATTACCATAAGTTCTAGAGTTGTCAACAATGGAACTCCATTGAACCTTTCTAAAGACAATAGTTAGTTTGCGGTTTTGTTTAGATCTAGAAATAGAGGAAAGTTTTATGAGGTAAGTTGACGAAGTGGGTCTGTATTGCTAAGTTCAGGTTCAAGGTTATTGAGGGAGAAATTTATGACGAAGGTTGAGGAAGCTAATCTTAAGTGTTCATTGTAGTTGGCAACTATTGGGTTACTATAAATGGGACATAGTAATTAAGGTTTGGTGGCTTGACTGAATGAAGCTAGTAGCGGGAGGAGGAGGAGGAGACTACATATTTTGACTGTTTTTCAAAAAGATGGTAGTTTAGTTAGCACGACCCATCATTAGCTTGATTAAGTTGTTGAACCATCTTAATAATCATATTAGTCTTGATATCAAAATTATTGGCCTTGACTCTCGATCTGTTAATGCTGGACATTATCCTAATGAACAATGATTTAGCATAGTCTATATAATGCATTTTCCTCTTGGCATATGATATAAAATTTCTCACAACATAAAACAATACTAAAAGCAATCATTTAGGTAAATTCACATATCATTTTCTACATATAGTTTCAATAAGTTCGAGTTTCGATCCCATAAGGATTGTAACTACTAATATTGATTATTTTTCTACTATCTAGTCTAATAAAATGAATGATTAATTAAAAGATATAATTAAATAAACTAAAATAATAAATAAGATTCACTAAATAAAACATTAGATAAATTAGATCTAGATGAAAAACTTCCTATGCTTAAATTTATGATGATTTAATGTTTAATCCTAATTTCTTGGACTAATAGGAATTTCAAAATTACAAGTAAATTCTTTCTTAACACATATGGCTCATATCCTTAAGTTGATTAATATAAAGTTCTCTCTGATCAAACCTTCCCTAAGAATGCATTAATTCTTATAAATTCCTATTATAGTATTTACTCTAATCCAAAAGAGTTATATGGTCTTAGTTAGAGGCAGTGTTGAGAATTTTGTACCATACCGGCCGATACCGGTCGGAAGGTACCGTATTGGCCAAAAAATGGTACGAAACTAGTGAACGTCAGCACCGATCGTAAATACCGATCATTACTGACCGAAACCAAAAATTTCGGTCAGTATTGTAAGTTTTGGAAATTGCAAGGACTAAATTGCAATTTCTGAAAACCTAAGCCTAAAAACTACCCCCTCCCCCAACCTCGACTACTGCTATCGCCTATCTCTCTCCCTCGACTCTCCCTCTCATCTGTCACTCACTCTCGCTATCTCCTCCTCAGCCTCTCACTGTCGCCGTCGTCGTCGTCGTCCCCCTTTCCTCATCTTTCTTTGACCTAGGCTCCTCCCTTGGCATTGGTTGAAGTCTTGAAGAGGCCATGTCTTCGTCTTCCTTCATACCGCAACACATCGTCGCCGTCTGTCACAGGCAGATCGCACCCGCACCATCCGTCACACCTCAGATGCACTACCAAGGTACCAATCCGTCAGCGACCCGACGTCAACCCAAAGACCCGATTGTTTAGGTGTGTGTTTTTTGACTTTTTCATTCTTCATTGCATTTTGATTGTGATGGATGATGGTTTTGTGTATGTTGGTGTTGGATGTTGGATTTTGGGTAAGAAATTTTGAATTGTTACTGCTCACTCACGATTGCATGGATGTGAATTGGGTTGTTAGATTTTGGGAATAGATGGGTTTTGTGAATTGTCATTTATAAAATTTGAACTGAAATTGGATTTGGAATTGGGATGTATAAATTTTTTGGTTTGTGATTTATGGTGATATTGAATTATTGATGAATGAGATTGAGTTGACTTAAGATGTTCAATTGTTCATGTATTTTATTTAATGGTAATTTGGTTATTCGATGGTGGTGTCAATGTGTCATAGTGTGGTGGTGAGGGTGAGGTCGTGAGGTGAGGGTGGTAGTGAGTGAGGTGTTAAAGTGTTGATGTTGATTAATTGATTATTAAAATTGAAAGTTGATAATCAACATTTAAACCTAAATGTAAAATTGATAATC
>JANSVA010000005.1:26234494-26260252 GCA_025504915.1 Erythroxylum reticulatum | reverse complement strand
AAACATCACCTTTCTTCCATTATCCAACTCAAACTCCACTGTCTTCTGTTTGCAATCTAAGTTGGCATTATATTTCTCTAAGATGTCCATACCCAAAATCACATCTAATCCCCCCATCTTCAATGGCATTAAATATCCCACTGTGTCCCCTACCAATATATATCTCACAATCTCTATAAACTTGACTAATTATAATATACTGTCCAATTGGAGTACTCACCATCAAAGGAGTATCCAATGGGCTCAAATCTTTACCATACACAATTCTACCTGATGAAACAAAGGAGTGGGTAGAACCTGGATCAATCAAAACAATTACATCATCATCATCAAATAATTTAATCATACCAGTCACAACTTCTGGAGCGGTCTTTGTGTCCTCTCGTGTCATTGCAAACACTCTAGCTGGTGCTTGCCCCTTGGTCTTCTTGGAGGATTCACCCTCCTAGCTGCATCAGGGTTGCCCACTTCCGTTTTAGTCTTGTGCCCCACTGTTTCAGTTCTCTTCGAAGCTTGCATCTGAGTTCCCTCTCTTTTTACATACTTCAGACACTCTCTTGCCATGTGTCCTTTCTCTCCACAATTAAAGCATGCTCCTGTTAATTTGTAACATTCCCCTCTATAAAACCTTCTGCAATGTTCACATTTAGGAATAGGTGGCTTATCTCCGTCTCCCTTTCTGTTGCCTTCTGCTGTAGAGGCATGATGAGAAACAGTAGAAGTTCTCATCAGTTTGGACCTGCTTGTGCCACTAGTCCTCTCCTCAGACTGCACAGGGAAAGTCCTGGAACTCCTCTTACACATAGAAGTACCACCTCCTCTTGAACTGTTCTCTCCCTTTTCTCTTTTTGCTCACGACGCTCTTTATGTTCTCAATCCTCAGAGCCGCTTTAACCAGCTGTTGAAGATCACAAAAATTTTGCACCACCACTTTCTCTCTGATAGCTAAATGTAACCCCGATTCAAACCTACGACATTTAGCTGCCTTAATCATCATCATCTCTGCTACATACCGGGATACTGTGTAAATTGACACTCATACTCACTCACCATCATTTCCCTCTAGGTGAGACTCAGAAACTCTCTCTACTTCTGCTGAATATACACTTCAGATAGGTCCTTCTTCTTATAAGCAGCTAAGAAGTCCTTCCATGCTAGTACTGGCGGTCTCATCTAGCTCCCTGACATACTCTCCCATCAATGTAGAGCATCTCCCTGCAGTAAGCTTGCACCATACATAACTTTCTCATCATCCTCATAATCCATCTGATCCAATATCCTCTCGGTTTTTCTCAACCAAGTCTCGGCTTCTTTTGGATCCGTTGTCCCATAGAAATCTACCGTCCTATACTTCCTGAGCTTGTCAAACTGTTTCCCCTTCTTGACTGGGGATGAAGCAGAAGATTGCGACATCTGGCCTATGGCTTGAGCAAATGCCTAAGCAAATGTCTGAAACATCTTCGAATCTAATGGAGAAGGCACTTGCTCCTGTGGAAGAGAAGACTCCCGCGTCTATGATCCAACGGGTTCATTACCTTGCCCTACAGAAGCCTCAGCATTTCCTGGGACTATTGATTCACCAGTACTCTCCTCCCTTGGTGGAGAGTTAGGTGCAATCTATCCTTACAATACTCCTCATATCTTTCTACGAGGTGGCATCTTACTCCTTCAATGTAAACACTAACTATTAGCTTACATCTCATTTTAAAATCCTAATCCCTACATGTATGCATGACATACATGTCACTTAATGCAATTCAATCAATTTACAATGCAACAATTAATCACATAATATAACAATATATCTTACTGTGCATCCTAAGCCTAGGAAAAACCTAAGCTCTGATACCAAACAATGCTGGACTCCACTTCTGAAGCCTAGCATTTGGAGTCATTAAACTGAAACAGTACTTGTCTTTAACTATATTGAACCTGTTTCAGGACAATTAGAATAACTTTCTCTAGAGATATCGGATTAAGGTGTTCTTTAGATAGTTTTGAAGAGAACTCATAGATCTACAACTTTTCTGAGACATTGAAGTGAGATTTTATCATCTAGAGGGTCAAAAATTGGACCAGACGATAGGGCCAGATGAAACTAGATAAAAGGTCAGACGAATTGGAACCATTATCATAACTTTCTCTAGAGATATCGGATTAAGGTATTCTTTAGACGATTCGAAAGAGGACTTCAATATATACAACGTTCATGAAGACCTTGAAGATAGATTATATCATTTATAAGATCAAAATTAGATCAGACGATAGGGTCAAATGAAACCAGATGAAGGGTCAGATGAATTGGAACAATTATCATAACTTTCTCTAGAGATATCAGATTAAAGTCTTTCTTGTATGGTTCAAAAGAGCACTTCAAGATATACAACTTTTATCAAGATCTTGAAGATAGATTCTATCATCTACTGGTCAAAATTGGACCAGACGACAGAAAGGGTCAGACGAATTGGAACAATTGTCATAACTTTCTCTAGAGATATTGGATTAAGGTGTTCTTTAGTGTTCGAAAGAGAACTTCAAGATCTACAACTTTCATGAAGACCTTAAAGCTAGATTTTATCATCTAGAGGGACAAAATTGGACCAGACGATAGGGTCAGACGAAACCAAATGAAGGGTCAGACGAATCGGAACAATTGTCATAACTTTCTCTAGAGATATTAGATTAAGGTGTTCTTTAGATGGTTTGAAAGAGGACTCCTAGATCTACAACTTTCATGAAGACATTGAGCGAGATTTTGTCATCTAGAAGGTCAAAAAATGACCAGAAGATGTAAGATGAACCGTGCATAGAAGATACACGTCATCACCAGACGACATGTCATCACCAGACGACATGTCATCACCAAATGATACACGCCATCATAGACGATACAATCTATACTCCTAAGCATCTCCACTTATAAGGACCGTAATTTTCGACTCCGATGTCCAAACATTTCATACTATATACTGTTGGAAAACTAGAAAGATAAGATACAACTTTCCAGAAGGCAACATTGACTAATTTAGCCTGAATTAGTCCAATTTTTTTCCCTAAAGTCAGTATAGAATTTTTAGACTTATGAAAGACTTGAAATATGAAATGTACCACTACAAGATAAATGATCACATACATGATGGAAACTTTTCAATTCTAAACTCATTGCTAAATCAAAAGAAGTTCATACATAACTTTAATTTCATATTAATATTATAATCAAAGTTTGACACAAAATACAAAATACATTGGATGCTCAATGTTTGACATGCTTATAAAGCTATAAAAAAATGATTAAACTAACTTAGTTACAAAAGTTTCTAATACCTTGGAGTTTCTGATGTCTTGCAAGGATGGCTAACCTTCTCATTCTACACCTGAGGAGGGATTAGTGGGGTGAGTTGCACAGCTCAGTGGCCAATATATTTATAGCCATTGGCAATTGACCACATATTTAAGCATATGTACATGTATATCTAACAGTTCAAGCATTCTCAATCTATTCTAGCAATTTAAACATTTAATCAATTTAGCTTAAACTCATAACACATATCATCGACTTCATTAAACATAACACACAATTATGCACCATACTCAAAAATTTAAAAATGCAATGCATAAACAAATGGCTCAAGAGTTTCGTGGAATGAAACGGAGAAACCGAAGTTTACATCGTTAACAAAACATGTCCAAATTCTTAGGATCTCGTGGCCTCAACCAGGCAACCAGGAGAAGGCTATAGGTCAACGTGCAAGTGACTAACGAAACGGGTTCCTCTCTTGCCCAATCACAAGCAAATTTAGGCTTAATTCGATCATATTCTCATACTTTTATGCTTTTTCTTCTTTTCATCTAATTCAAATTGTTATAACCTCTTTTAAGGTATAACATAATCACAATGCCTCATGCGTTTCCAAACATTCACAACAATTTAACTTGCCCAATTATACAATAACTACAAATACATTACCCACCTAATTAGCTTGCGAAAATCCAAGTCAAGCATGCCTTTCCCCTTGCTCTTTGGTAGGATTCTCTTGGTTTCCTAAAACAACCAAGGTTCCATTCAAAATAAAATTCCAATAACATTCTTAAACTTCAAAAATCACAAAAATTGCAACAAACAAAAATTAATCTCAAATCTAACCTACCTATAGTCCATCTAGGATAGAAAACCTAAGACCTAGTTTAGAAACCCTAAAATCAATTGGGTTCTCCTAATTTATCTTCTTCCAATACAAACCCTTTTTTCCCTCTAACTCCTTCATCCTCAACACAACCCATTTCTTTAATAAAGTAAGAAGAAAAGATGGTTAACCTACCTTAACAAACTTGATTTCTATTCTTTTCTTTTTTCACCGAAACCTCTCTTCTTCTCTCTTATTTTCGTTTTTCACTCTTCTCCCCCTTTAATTCACGTTTTTCTCTTCTTAACAAGCAAGACAACATACTCTTCTTCCATTTATACCCTTAATGGGTCCAAAAACTCGATTTTACTCTTCCTTATAAGCTTATGTTCTTTTATGCTTAAGTGATCTCCCAAAAATGTCCTTGAACATCCTTATTACATTAACACTTTAATTCCACTTACCCATTCAATAAATCTTAATAACTTTGACATAATTATAACTTTAAAAATTAAATCTATCTAGACCTCAAAGTTATTTTTTTAAAATCATGCTTAACTTTAAAAAAAATTTAGGGTCCAACACCATAGGCCATATCCAGTTGGCCCATAGGCTGGTTTGATTGGGCCAAACCTGTTGACCACGAGCCAGATTTATTTTGACATGCCTAATGGCATATGAAATGTGAATTTCCATTCAATTGGTTGAATCAATTAATTTGTGATAGGACTTAGAATCAACTAGCTTTAATGTTATATATTTTATTAATAACTAAGAAATGAATTTGAGGCTAGATTATTTCTCCTTTTCTAATTTATCTTTAATGGGATTGTGAACAATTTGTAAGGTCATTTAGTAGTATATTTTTAGATTCAATTACATTTTTACCTTATGATTAAAAAATAAAACTGATTTGAGCGGTTCAACTGTGAAACTTTAAATTGGTCAACTTTCTCGTTTAATTTTTAATTTTTCAGTTCGATTTACTTTAATAACTCTTGTTGTTGAAAATCGATCAGTTAATTATTTAATCGGTTAATTTTAATAAACTAATCAATTTTTATAAATTAAAATAAACTAGCTAATTCTAATTTAATAAATTTTAATTAAACTTTAAATTAAGGATAATTTCTTTTAATCATATTTTAAAATATTAAATTTTATTCAATTTTTAATTAGTTTTATAACGGTTTAATATTGGTTAAAACTTTTAAATTTTAAATCTCTTATCTTATCGATTTAATTTTTACTCTAGTTTTTGAAACATTGCATACTTGTTCGCTATTCTTGTCTCTTGTCAAAAAATAATCATATTTTATGCATTGTAAGTGTTTCCTATTTCTATTTATAGTGTATTTTAAAAGTTTGTATTCCGTTAATTATAGAGATTAACCAAAAACTATCATCAAAGATACATAAATGGAGGACCATTTGGTTTTAAGGGATCAATATTTTGTTGCTAATTAAATAGGATTTCATTTCATTTCCTTTTTTTAAAGTAGTTATCTACTTATCTTTCATTATTTGTTCATTTTGTGTCATTTACCTTATTTAAACTATAGTTTTAAGCTACTATATGGTTATATAGGTTGATGAGCTTATTTAATTAATCATATCATAACTTGTCTTAATATGTCACTTTTTTTTGTATAATATAGCTATTAGTTTTCATTCTTCTTGAGGTTGATCCTTTCTTAATTCTTATTGGTTTCCACTTTTAGACACTAACATTTTTGGTAAGACATTTAATTATTATCAAGCAAGAAATGAAAAAAAGGTGGGAACTTTTATGATTGTGACAAATTTTGTTGGGAAGAGAAGTAGTAAAATCAATAAGTTTTTTTTTAAAGAATTGGTAATTAATTATATGAAATAAGTAATGTACAATCATAGTTTCGCTTAGACAACAACCTGTTCTTAGGTGATTGACACCTTAATACAACTTGAGTAAACAACTAACACAAATGGGGAAAGTTTATAAAGCCACGTGTTATTCATGCAAGTGACACACAATTTTTACTTCTTCTGCAAATACCAACACTCATTTCATGTAGGAGGTTATTGTGGTTTTGCTTTCTCCCTATTCATCTTCAGATTTCTATTGATACTACTTCTTGCGTTTGCTCTATTGACTGCATGTAGACTTCACCTTGCCCCTATTTACCTTTTATTGCATAATGGTGAGAATTAGCCTTTCAGGTCAAGTTTTATATTAGATATTCATCTTGGTTGATGTTCCAGTTTATTAAGACCTTACTACTAAATTTATGTTTGCATTTGTAGAGATTGATGTACATTATGATCTTATTTACAATGTTCCATATAGTTTCCTATGCTGTAGTCGAAAGGGATTTAAAGATTTTGTTCCTTTCAGTCACCACAAAGTAAGCTAATGCAATGTAGATTATCCATCTATCTCCTTCATGTATATGTTTAAAATATGTTTGAACAAGATGTGGGTGGATTGTTAACACCATATATAATGATTATAGATCTCCAGATTTTGTTAGATTAGGAACATAAGAAGAATAGGTGATCATGAGATTCACCGTGATTCTTGAATAGAGTGCACCAATTAGGTATTTGGAGGAATTTTCCTACTTTGTTTAATGCGACTAGTCTTAGTTTAAAACCTTTCCATAATATGTGCTCTTGCCTAAGATTGTAGTTTTTGTACTATAAAACCTAGTGCTAGTTAGCTTGGGGATGCTCTTTACTGTAAATAATTCTGGCTGAGCGAATGGAGGAACATCTTGAACTTTACAATTTCCATTCAATTTTTGCAACCTTCGTTACCAAATTGAAGTTAAATAGTAGTTGCTACATTTGAATTTGACTCTATGTTAGAGCATTGTTTCAATATGCTTAGACTACAAGCAACATTAACATTCTGATTGATGGAGCTTTTGAATCCTTCTAACTTAATGACATGATAGATAATGTCATACGAGGACCATGGATGAAACCAGAAGCTAAAGTGTTCTCAATTGCCAGCTTGGTAATTAAATTGTGGTTTTAGTTTGTCTTTAATTTTCATAATGTGTCTTAGCAATGCAATGGCATTGATTGAAATCTTAAAACCCCATAGGGATTTCTCCTTAACGTATAAGGCATTAACCCACCTAACCCCTAAAGATTACTTGTCTTGTATCAATCTCCATGTCTTTTTAGTAAGTAGGGATAAGTTCATTATTCTAAAGGCCATAATGCCTAATCCCTTTTGCTTTTGTGGTAAGCATATTGTAGACTACTTCACTTTACCACCTTTGGAGTCTAGTTTATGACCAGAACATAAGAAATTCTTGAAGATTCTATTAATCTTCTTAGTGATATATTTGGGAAAAACTAGCTGGGATCCCTGGTGAATAGCTATGGAAGAAAGAATTGATTTAATCAGTCTGCCTGTAATGGAAAGTTCTCTATGGCTCTAGCTGTCAATCCTATTATGGATTTTAGGGGCTTGTAGTCACTAAGGGATGGATTAGCTGAAGAGATAGGGCTTCTTAGATAATTGATGGGGAGTTGCTAAGTCCTAAAACCAGTAATTGAAGCTAAAAGAGGTGTAATGTTAATTGTACTTCTAGATACGAATATAACACTCTTACTATTATTGGTAGATAATCTAATCATACTATTAAACATTTTGAGAGCATTGTTGAGGGATGGGACTGAGTTATAATAATAATTGGAAAATAAAAATAGATTATCAACAGAACTTAGGCTTATGATCTTCAACTTATTGCATTTTCAATAGAATTTAAATCTGGGGTCTCTCTCTACCACCCTGGCTAGAAGCTTATTGAGTACTTCCATTGTAAGTGAGAACACATAAGGGGAGAGAGGATCCCCTTATTTGATTCCTCTTACCCCATTGATTGCTTTTAGTGGTACCTCATTAACTAGGACTTTGAAACTAACAATGCTTACAAATTATTGTTTCCAAGTAATGAAATGTGATGAAAACCTATATGCATATAGGATACTGATTAGGAAAGACTAATCCACCATGTCATATTCTTTCTGAAAATCTACTTTCATGGAACTCTTTCTTCTCCTTGTGTAATGCTTTAAGGAGTTCTTGAAAGATGGAAATGTTATCACCAATAAATCTTTTAGGGATGTAAGCTCTTTGTGTGTAATTAATGTGATTAGGGAGTATAGCCTTCAATCTTAGTGACATACTTTGGGGATAACTTTATAAATTATGTTGCGACAATATATAGGTTAAAAATCCCCAAAATTGATACTATTGATTTCTTTCAATAAGTTGCCTTTTGTTAATGGATCCATTACTGGCTCCACAACCATTTTATTAGTGATGTTCCATGTTTTAGTGATGTTCCATGTTTTAAAGAAGATGGCATTGAAACCATCTAGACTTGGAACCTTCTTAGAATGTAGTGATCTAAATGCTTAGTTGATCTCTTAGATAGAGATAACTTTAAAGAGAAGACTGACTTCTTTTGTGGAGAGCTGATCCTTAATGATATCTTTGATTAGTCTTGGTAAAGAGTAAGAATTAGAGGTTGACCATAAAAGATTGGTGAAATGTTGCTCAATAGTTTTGATAATCTTGAATTGAGAATCTAGGATGGTACTTAAGTGACAAATGGAGACAATTATGTTGGTGTCTGGTATGGAGATGATTGTTTTATGGAAAAAGCTAAATTCTTATCTCTATGTTGAAGCTAATTTGCTATGGTCTTTGTTTCATCAAAGAGTGATGGAAGTTCAAGGCATAGGAAAGAGCCTCAAAGCTTATTTCTCCGAGTTTTTGAGATGAATGGAAGGGGAATTACAATAGACAACATATTGAATTTGATTAAAGGCTTTCCTTGTAATAGATACAAGGTGATGAGTGTTGCCCATGTTTAACTTGTAGAAATTTTTTATTTCCTCTTTAATACTTTGGAGCTTTCTTATAAGGATGAACTATTTAATCTGTATAATATTGAACATTAGAATGTTTTTCCACAAAATTATGAAAACTTGCAATATCTGTGATAAAATTGTTAAATCTAAAAGGGAAGTGCATGGTTTTCTTGGAAAAATTGAGGAAGATCAAAATATGGGAGTTGTCCAATAGCTTAGTGTTGGGAAAGAAAGTTTGAGACTAAGGAAATTTTTTTATCAACTTCAAGTTAAACATTTGTCCAGTTTCATCCTAATGAAAGTGCTCTCATTTCGCTTATTGTTTTATGTGAAAAAATTACTCTACAAGGAAGATCAAACAATTGAATGCCATTAAGACATCTCTTTAGATATTGATAGTAATGTTTGTGAGCTGGTTTGGCTTCTAACTCTTCAGGGAATATTGTAGCATTAAAGTCACCTAAGATAAGCCAACGATCCTTCATCACAGGGGTTATGCTTCTAAGCTTGGTCTATAAAGCAACTATTTAAAATGAATAGTTGAAAGCATAAATGAAGGAAAGGTAGATGTTGACATTCAATTATATCGGACAAACTTCTAGGTGGATGATTTGATCCGTAATAGTAGAGTTAAGGATTGAAACTTTAGTTTGATCATAGACCATTAGTATTCTTCCATTGGGATATGTGTTATAGTTGTGAATCAACCTTCATTGACTTGGAAAAATTCCCAAAATATTACAATTGTTTTGCTTCATTCGAGACTCATTTGAGACTAAAATATGCTTAATATGATAGGCTTATTTTCCTTTATAAAATCATTTAACAAAAGTTTCTTCTCGGGGGAATAACAAATGAATGGATGGAGGAGAGGAGGGGTTTGTGTTACTTGTTTTTTTTTCCTCTTCTCATCCATCTTAATGTTTTTTTTTCATAACTCTTTCATTCTTTTCTTTTACTTTATGCATTTTTTTAGAAAATGAAGAATTTGATTAATTGCCAAAAGGAAAGACAAAGTTCATATAAAGGCTATATGATAAAGAGTAGATTTGGCAGTTTGGTCATGCCTGGCTTGACTCAATGTCAATGTGCTAGGCTTAAGTTGACTGAAATTTTAAAATTTTTTAAAAAATTGGGCCTTGGGCTAAGCTAGGCCTTAAGTTGCTAGGGCCCAACCTAACATGAATCCTAAAATGTATATGTAAAATGAAGTCATTTTAAGTAAAATGACATTGTTTTCTATTTTTAATTTAAAAATTAAAAAATTCATGCTAAGTTGGACTTCAGATTGCTAGGACTTAATAGGACTAGAGTGCCTTAATTTGGGCTTAGACTTAGACGACTCGGTATGGCATGGCCTAACCCATTACCATCCCTAATAAAAAGCTATAAGCCTTAAGCAAGCTTACATTACATAGAAAGAACAAATTTATTTTTATCTCTAGTTTCTTACACTTCCACGACTTTAGAATCATTTCTTTGATCCTTGATTCATTATAGTCTCTAACTATAGTAATCAATATCCCATTGACAAAGGTAATACCTTTTGTCAAACTTGAGCTTTAATATGGGCTTATTTATGGTTTAAGAAGAAAGTCTTATTTGGTTGATTAAGCACTACCAACTTACTTTTGCATGAGTTTCTCTAGTATTAATTCTTTAGGTTTCATTAGTAGTAGATTAGAAGGGATATTTCAACTATTAGCTATTTTCATGCCAATTCCATTTTTTGGAGCTTTGGTAAACACAATTTTTAAATCTAGATTAGTGTTCCCTCAACAATTCTTGAGTTCCTTTACTTATATTTTCAATGATCCTTTCATTCATTTACTTCTAGGTTGAATAAGTAAAGTAACTAAACACTATTGTAAAAGACTTGCCATTTGTTGTGCACATTTTGTAACATGAAGCTACACATTGCACTATTTGGTCCCAATCCTCTAACTAACATGATATATTACAAAGTTGTTATATTTTGGTCCAGAGGATGTAAGAGAATCGACACTTGAAAAATAGATGTTGAATACTTTCATTCCCTAAGTTGTAAAGATAGTATATTGGGCTTATTCCCCTGATTATGCTTCCTATCTTATCCTTTGTTTTAAGCTTTTTTTTTTATTGCTAACCATAAGACAAAGGAAGCCTTAGGAAGCTTGCAAACTGACGAAACAAAACTTTTCCAAGTAACCTTTGGGAAAGAAGTTTTGAAAATCAAGAAGTAGAATTTGTTTGTAAATAAGTTAGAGGGTGTAAAAGCTAGGCATAAATATTTAGTTGGTTTGGGTACAGTTCTATATTTTTAGGGTGGTAATTTTATCTGGGGATGCCCATCATTCAAAATGTTTATGTAAAACATTAAATAGAGATAACTTATAGGGTAGGTTTTTGCATGTTTTGTAGTTGTCTAGTGGATGACATATTGCCATATCAAGCCTTGTAGATTGAAACTTTCATTTCTTAGCTAATAAGAAAATAGGACAACAAAAGAAATTAATTTTAAAGATTTTTTAAAGGATTTGTTCCTTAGGATTTCTCACAAAGTACAACTTGTGTGAGTAATTAGGTAACAACTGTAATATATTACCAAAGGCATGGCTCTTACCATGAGTTATAATAGTAAAATGAATCCATTCAATTAAAACTTATGTCAGTAGTTTTAGATTCATATAGTGAATTCTTACAAACATATAATGTGAACTTGCTCATATTAGAATAAGATATATCAAGACATATTGATTCATTTATGTTGTTATCATTAGTGTGAGGTATAATGTTGATGTTACATTTGGTGCCATGTATAACATTGATTCACTTATATTGGAATTTATCTAAAGGTATTCATATAATGTTGGTTATGATATTTTGATCATATAGGTGAATCTCTTCCATATAAAGCTTGACATAACATTAGTTATATGTGACCTTTTTTTTTCATGTTTTATCTCAAATTGGTTTCAAAGTTATCTTGTTTATAATTGTTTTAGTGGATGGGCAAGTGAAGAAATAGTTTAAATTGAAGGAATGGATTCTTTGAAGATAAGAAGTGATGTTTGGACTTACTTCATTAAGATTAGGTCAAGTGATGAAGTTGATAAGGCTAAATGTAAGTAGTGCTATAAAATGTTGATTATGGGTAATAAAGGTGGAACATCGCATTTGAAGATGCACATAGACTCCTTTAATAAAAGAAAGTTGATATTATAAGGTCAATTTTTTTTAACCTTTATCCTAATGAAATAAAAGAATGAAGTAAGTATCAAGAGTTATGATTTTGAGAGATCTAAGAATTTGTTTAGAAAGATGAATATGGAGAATGAATATATGCTCTATATTATTGACGGTCAAAGCTTTAAGATACTTATCACCTCACTTAAACTAATCTTTAAGATGCTAACTTATAATACCATAAAGAAAGACATTTTAAAAATTTACAATGAACAGAGTATTTAACATTAAAGACATTGTTGAGTAATCATGGACAAGTTACTATCATATCTTCCATGTGGACAACTAACAACTAAGAGTTATATGACAGTGACAAAGTATTATATTAACAACAACTAGACTTTATGCAATTGAATCTTAAGGTAAGTACCAAACTTTAAAATATATTATCACTTGTTCACTAGTTATGTTATATTGAATTTGTTCATGTTTTTAAATGGTAAGTTTATTTATGTCCTAACACCACATTCAAATGGGAAGTTGATAATTTAGTAGTCAATTTCTTAATGTATTGAAACATCAACACAAAACTCTTAGCCATAACTTTGGATAACTATATCATAAATCATGTTATAATTGAAAAATTGAAAAACTAGGTTATGGGTTAGGAGATTGCCAATTGGTGGGAGATTATTCGGTATATGTTGTTTTGTGCATATAGTCGAATGGTTTAGAGATAATAAAAGAATGGGTAGTGGAAATCTGCAATAATGTATGTAGTATGTTGGAATGCAACACCTAAATGAGTTGAAAAGTTTTAAGAGACTATATGATAACTACATATTTCATACACAAAGAAGTTGGATCTAGATTGTCTAACAAGATGAAATTCCATTTTTAAGATGCAAGACTCAGTAAGTATATTAAAGTGCTTATTAGATTGAGATAATGAGACTCTCAATATATTTGTTTACTTACAGAAAACAGTATGAATTGGAAAAGGAAATTTATACAAAATTGGCATTTGTTTTACTAACAAGTGCAAGATAAAACTAGCATTATCTGAGTGGATCTTTGATTCCACTAAGGTGATTCAGACAATGCTAAAGCATTTTGTGGGAAAATTTGACACTTATTAGTCTATGATTGGTGATGCTGTGGCACTGTTAGACTTAGGGTATAAAATGAAGTGACTTCAAATTTTATCGATAGTTAGGGATCAAGTTAAAGGATATATTGATATCATTAAATACCTACAGTATGATTTGTTTAATACTTATCAATTAAGAATGCTCATAAAGTTAGATTGCAATAGTTCAATATCAAATTCACCTTTTGTTAATACATCATTATTAAGTACGATTGGAAGTTTAAGTAAGGAATACATTAAGAAAAGAAGGTTTAAGAATTCTTACACTAGGATGAATCTAGATAAATATTTGGAAGTAAATATTATGACTACGATTAATGAGTGATGTATATTATCATGGCGAAAGTAAAATGGAGCTTAACATTCGATTATGTAAGCACTTAGATGAGACTTGTTAGCCATTACATTATCTATAGTTGGTTTAAGTTTGTTTTTATTATTGTTGGTCAGATAGTGGGTGGTTATCATAGTTGACTTGTATCCTAAAACTGTGAAAGTCATCATATGTGTCCAAAGTTGGTTAGTAAGCTCTATACTTTATGATATTTTAGTTTTTACTTTTTATAATTTTAATAACTATTTATCATATTATATTTTGTTTTGTTTTTTTATATGGTGATAGATATAGAGAGCATTCATCAAATTGATAGTTTTTTCAAAGAAACATCTAATGATGAAAGTATATTTATTTGTCAATTATCATTCTTTTATTTAATAAAATTGTTGCAAAATTGAGTATGATTTACATGGTGTTTTTTATATATAGATGAAGGGGTGTGAACTATCCAAGCTATAATGATTATTTAGTCCATTTTCTTCCATTTTTGAGTTATTTTCTTTGATTTGTACATTTTGATTTACTTTTCCTTTGGATGCAACAATTTTTCTTGGTAAATTAGGATCTAAACATACACCTGAACCTTTTGGTATAGTTAACAAGGACACATATTATTGATCATATCTTCAGCTTTAAACTCACTCACAATTTGGAGGACTCCTTAAAATAATGTTGGGATCCATCATGTAACTTCACTAATGTATCATATAGGGATTTGCAAAGAAATCAATCCTCCAAGATGACTTGGCATAACTTATAGGCCAACCCTTGAGTATCCTTTATTTTGTGGTTAGTAATAAGAGAAAGATTGAGCACGACAAATAGATTGAGGAGTTTCCTAAATCTCCATACTACTTATTCTCTTTATAATGAGGAATGTGAGTCAATTGCTTATCTTTTCTTTAAGTGCAGAGTTTTCATCTTAGATTTAGGACCAAATTCAATTGCTTTGTAATATATCTACTCTAACCGCTAGCTAATAGGATTTGATTAATTGGATTTCTCATAATCATAATGTGAAGAAAGGTGACTTATTGGTACTTAAAATTGCCCTTGTTAATATAGTATATGCCTTATGGAAATAAAGAAATTAGAGGAATTTTCAAAGACAAACATTCTAGGAAAGCATACTCTTGCAGGAGTTGTTAAAACAAGGATACAAATAGTGGCTCATCAAATCCATTTAACATTTAATGAATCTTTGCTAATCAAGTAGTGTTTTCCTGTTGATGCTTAGGGAGTTGTATTCTAACCCTATGAGAAGTTTAGGTAGTTATCTCCTAAAGGATAGTAACTTAAACAAATGAAAATGTTTGGTGAAATGAATCCCTTTATCATATAGGTTTTGGATGAAAGCTGTAGCATCATCCTATGAGTGTCATATACAACTTATAATCTTATCCATTTAGTTTGTTGCCGAGGTGAAATAACTTGTGTCAATGTATTCTAAGCTGTTTAGTTAGTTATCAGCTTACGTACTACGCATCCTTTAATGGATTCTTTACTGAGATTTTTTAATTTCTCAAAAAACATTTGGGTTATTAATTAACATTGTAGATCAACAATGAAAACTATGTCATTATCTCTACTTTAGCTTCTCCAAATCTAAGTGATTATTTTTTTTAGACAATTTGAATTACTTTGCAAAAATCTTTGTAATTTGCTTATGCTGTCTCTGCAATACTTTTGATGTAGACATGATGTATAGTTTTATTTTGGATTGTTTTGAAGTTATTTGAATGGTTAATAGAAGAAGTTTCCACATGCTTAAGTTGTGTTGACTGTGAATTTTTTTTGAAAATTAAAAGGAATTTTCATTAACCATAATGAAAACTATATACAACAAGATAGTCAGGATTCTCTAGAGAATAAAAAGTATTACAATGGCCTATACTCAAAATTTATAAAGTATGGAAACAAAACTAAATGAGTTATAAGTTCCAGCTCAATCACATATTGTTTGTCAAATTTTGGGTTACATCTTCGGACATTACAAGGCCTCGGATCTGTTGATAAAGTTTGCTGCTAACTAGTATTGGATAGTTTGCTCTTGCCAATATAACCTTCGATTCCTCTCTTGCCAAATATTGTATATGGATAGAAATTATATATTGTTTTATTTTGGATTGTTTAAAGTTATTTAAATTGTTAAAGGAGGAAGCTTATTCATTTTTAAGTTTTGTTAAGCATGATTTAATTTCTCAATTCAAATAAGTTTTGTTGGGTTAAATCAAATTTAACCTGGAACTGATTAAACTTAGCCTACCTTAATTGAGTTTTACTCTGGTCCGATCAGACATGGCTCGATTTAAATGGGTTTGACTCTCACCAAGTCTTATGGAATTTAGGCTCGAGCCATAAATTTAGGGCCCGATCGAACATCAGGATAAATCTAAATTAAAATTAGAAGATTTATACTGGGCTTAAACAATAGACAGCCTGAATTCGGCCCAAACTTATACTATTCTTATTTTTGTTCTTATTTAGAGTGCTCCGTCGCAAAATGATAAAAATATTGTTGCGAGGACATAACCGGAAATACATTTAACTTAGTGACGAATATGCATTTACTAATTATAATCAACTTGTGGACCCCTTGTAATAATTTAAGATGGAGAAACACAGAAAATTCAATATTCAAAGTCTGGACGGTTAAAATCCGTGTGTAGGCCAGCTCTACTTACTATTCGATATTCAGCCGTGTAAGTCAATTCAACAAAGCACAAATAAATGCCAAAGTCAACTTTGAATCTCGTTTCACCAATATTTAATTTTGTTCTGCTTCCAATTCCAAGCCACATAGCTTTTATGAATGAAACTTTCCTGGTAATTGCTTGATTTCAGGTTCTCATGGATCCAAGGCTGTACAAGGCTGCCATGTCAGGCAACACCTGTTTCCTCAAAGAACTTTTGAATGAAAACCAAAATCTACTCACCAAAAAAACTCCTCAGGAGAACACACCTCTGCATATTGCAGTTCAATATGGCAACCAAGATGTAGCTGCTGAAATCTACTCTAGATGCAAACTCCTCCTCACTAGGCCAAACATCCATGGAGAGACTCCTCTACACTTTGCTGGAAGGTACGGTCACCTCCCTATCGTTGAGTTTCTGGTAAAGGAAACTTTCTGCGCATCCTGGAAAGGTATCCAGAAAGGTTTTGAGGTGCTAAGGCAGGGAGATAAAAGGAAAAACACAGTTTTACATGAGGCTGTTGGAAACGGTCATCTGAGTGTCACCAAGTTCTTGCTGAAGGTTGATCCCAAGTTAGCTTGTTATAAAAATCGCGCTGGTGATTCTCCGTTGTTTGTTGCTAGTAGAAATGGGATGAAAGATATTGTGAATCAAATTTTGATTGCAAGTCCATCTTCAGCTCATGGAGGCTCAGATGGTCAAACCGCTTTGCATGTTGCAATAATATGGAGACATTCTGGTAATTATGCTTCCTATCAATGCCATGTTTCTTCACATACTCCATAGAATACAAATAACGAGATGATAGCGATCATTGTTTTAAGCTTAGCTTGTGACATTCAGATATATCATTCTCCTGATTCTGACTATGCCACCTCATTATACAGTTGATATGAGCTAAGTGTTGATTGAAAACGTATCGTACTTAGTATTGCTTCTCAACTAAGTAGATTTCCTTCAATACTTGTTTTGTTTCCATCAGTTCAAAAGCTATAATCACTATAGTATCTTGGGTCAGTTAGTCTTTCATAACTGCAGGGATTGTGGAAGACCTCCTGGAAGCCAAACCACAGCTCATCACAGAGACTGACTTCCGAGGCAGGACCCCACTTCACTATGCAGCGGACTTAGGAGACCATAAATCAGTTCAAAGATTACTAGACATTGATTCCTCTGCTGCATATATATTGGATAAAGAGGGCTATGCACCAATTCATATTGCAGCCAGGAAAGGTCATATCCATGTGTTGAAGCAAATTATTGACTTTTGCCCAGATTGTTTAGAACTTCTGGACCTCAATCGCAGAAATGCTCTTCATTTTTCTGCTCTTAGTGGGAAACCAAATGTAGTTAGGTACATGTTAGAGACAGCAGAACTGGAAGGACTCATAAATCAAGCAGATATTGATGGAAACACGCCTTTGCATTTGGCTACAATCAAAAGGCATAGATGGATTGTTCGCTACCTCATTTGGGATAAAAGAGTTGACCAAAAGGCCAAAAATAAGACTGGCGATACAGTGTTTGAAATTGATGAATCAATCAAAGAATCTTGTCTTGCATTTCCCAGGGGAAGCGTAAGTTCTTACTGACTTGCAAGGTTTTACAAATAGAATTACAGGTCCTTTGCGCTTTTGTTTCTCTTTCCTTGGTCATTTTGACACAACATGATTAGAAGCTTCTTCGAGTAATTTTACACAAAACTTTAGTGTTTGTGTTAATCTGTTTCCTTCCTTTTGACAGAAACTGATCACAAGCTTCTTTAAAGCACTAATCTCGCCACCAAATTGGGCTAACAATGATAAGAATACGCCTCTTACAAATCAAGATGCCACTTCATTGAAGAGTTACAGGCAAATGGGACAGACCCTTTTAATGGTTGCAACTATCATCACAACAGTTACATTTACTGCTGCTTTTACAATGCCTGGTGGCTTTGACAATGACGTGGGTCCTGGCCAAGGCCTGGCACTTCTGCAATCAAGTAGAGACATGAAATGGTTTGTTATTTCCGACACAATTGCCATGATAAGCTCCCTAGGCGCAGCATGCCTCTTATTATGGGGAGTAATGAGCAGCGATGCATGTTATGTTTACTTCTTTGCAAGTGCTAACATTCTAACATATATAGCCCTACAATTTACATGGTTGGCCTTCATAAGAGGAATAAGGGCTGTTATGCCAGAGCAACAATACACGTGCACCATGGCTTATATTGTAGGGCTGATTTTCCATATCAGCAGCTTCTTTTCTATTTTGCAGTTGTTGCAGATTTTTCCAATATCCGAGTTCTGTCATTTGTTAAACACTCGGCTATGTAAGATGAAGTATACCGTTTCAAGATGAACATCATCCATCATTGTAACTACATTGTGATCTTCTTCCTTCAATAAATATAAATCTTCATCTCCTTTGCTGCAGTTGTGTGCATCAAATACAATCCCCCTTGACTCTTAATGTTCAACTATTGGATAGTATTAGCTTAATATTTTAACGATTTTGATGATAACTTTATAATATTTCAAAATTTAAATTAGATTTATTTCCTTATATATAAGTAATGGTATAATTCTTAAAAGGAAATAAAACCATGAAATAATTGTTTTTCTTTTTACATGAACTTTTTTTATGAACTTACCTTATTAAAAAATAGTTTATTCGAAAAGACTCTACTTATCATGGAGGTCATATATTAGCCGCAAGTATCCAACAACTACTTAAGAAAATTCAAAACAATTAAGAAAAAAATGCAAGAACAGATAAACATTAATGCAAAATCAGCTTCTCGATATGCAAATCTTGCTCAAAAAAATCTCTAAATACTTCCATTAATTCTATTGTTTTTTGTATGGCTCATTTGTACTTATGATATTATCTTGCATATCAATATATTATTTTACTTCCTCCCCATTTCTTTATTTTTTGTGTTTTTGATAATGACAAAGGGGAGAGCTTATATGGACATATATTTTGCATATATATGATATGATTTCTCTATGCTACCTTGATTATATCTGTGATTGATTCTGCTATGAAAATTTGTGATACATAATTGATAGGCTCCTTTCTTAAGAGGCAGGCTCCTTCTAACTATGTCTGAACATATAAAAGTCTCAGGTATCTTTCGAAATCATCCATTGTCTTTTTAAATTTTGAAAAATATTTCTATTATTGTTTGTCATTATAAAAAAGGGGGAAATTGTTAGCTCAACGTTCATATTTTAACGATTTTGATGATAACCTTATAATATTTTAAAATTCAAATTGGATTTATTTTCTTATATATAACCAACGATATAATTATCAAAAAGAAATCAAACCATAGAATAATTGCTTTTCTTCTTGCAGGAACCTTCTTAATGAACTTACCTTATTAAAAAATGATTTATTCGAAAAGATCTTACTTATTTTGAGGGTCATATATTAGTTGCATGATTACTGGAAGATTTTTTTGGCAAAAATGACATCGAAGTTATTTAGAATTAAATACATCCAATTGATTAAGGATGCAAGTGAGGTAATAGCTAGTTGAAAGAAAAGCTTACTTAAGGAAGAGCAACTGCTTTTGGGTACATAGATTAGAGTTAGAATCACATATTAGACTTTCAAAATACAACTATAGCATAAATTCTTTTAAAAGTGATATCATTGAAAAATCTCTTGTTCTTTAGAAAGTGAAAATATTTTTGAGAAAGATTAGTGTAGCACATATCGAGCAAAATTTATTTTTTTATTGAGAGTTTGTAAAGTCTAGCTAAATATTACTAGTTTGAAAGGTTGGAGAACCTTGAAAAATATTAACTTGTGAGCTTGGAGAGACTTGTCAAATTACTACTTAGATTTTCATAGTGAAACACTCAAGTTAGATACTTAGGGACTAAACGTAGGATTGGGTTATAAGCCGAACTAGTATAAATCAATTGGGTCCTTCTTCTCTTCTCTCATAACTTTTATATTTCAGCATTATATTGTGTGTGTGTTTATTTCAGCAAAAGGCTCCTTCAATTCTAAAATAGGTTTCTTCAGTTTATAACTTGCTAAAGGTTCCTTTTATTTCAACAGGCGCCTTCTGTTTTAAAATTTTTTTAACTACTCTATTCTTTAGCAGGCTCCTGTTGTTTAATAGGCTACTATTGTCTGACAGACTCCAATTTTTTTTAATTTTTAACAGGCACCTGTCTTTATCCGAATTGAAAGCAGTTTGTAAAATTTTTTTAAGTCTCTCACAATTCATTTCCCTTTTGCTTGTGTTTGCTTTATCAAGTAGGAGAGTGCTATTTGGTTCTTATTGACAATAGTTATTAGAGAAATAATATTTGTGACAACATATGGAGTTAATACGATAATTGGAGTTCTTTATATCCACTTTATATTAACCCCCAGATTTTTTCTTTAGTTAAACATGGCTTAAATAAATTATGAGGTTTTGATAGATTAAATTATTTTGGATTTTAATTATTATGTTTATGTTAGTAAGATTTATTTCATTGGATTGTTGAATTAAAAGCAGTAAAAATACATAAGGGCATTTTTGGCATAACACTTAAGCATTTAAGTTATAAGGCATTAAAGGAAGGGTAAAAGGGACTTTTAACACTCATTAAGGGTAGAATTGGAAGAGTAAAAATGTTGTCTTGCATTTGAGAAGAGAAAAACATGAACTGAAGATAGAAAGAAAAAGAGAATACCGAAAATAAAAAGAGAGGAAGAGAGGCTTCGATGCTTAAAAGAAAAAAAGGAAGTTTGTGCTAGGTTTCACCATTTTTTAGTTTTCAAGAGAGAATTTGAGGTTGCTCAAGAAGAGAGAAAGAAAGAGAGAGAAGAGATTTCTGTTGAGCCAATAATCTTGTTATTTGGTGAAGATTTAAGTTAAGTTCAATTTTTACTCTTTTGAATTTTTGGAAGGATTTTGGTTCATGAAGCTTAGGAAATGCATGAGTTTAAAAATTCTAGGATCAATTTTAGTGAATGTGTGTTCTTTAGGTTTTCAATTTGAATTTCTATTGAATGAGACTTTTGTCATTGTTGAAGGAAATCAAAAAAGGCAAGAGGAGCAAGAGGAGAGGCTTTCTTAAGCAAACTTTAAGCAAGGAATTTAAGTTGAGTCTCATGTTTATAATTGAATAAATAAGCCATTAGTGTTTCTTTCAAATAAATAGAATCTAATGTTTTCAACTACTTTATAAATGTGAATTTATTATCTTTAAATGCTTTTAGAAATTGCTATATGTTTGGTATATGAATTATGATGATAATTTATGGAAAGAATATGAAAATGATTTTTGAAGAGATGTTATGTTTATGATATCATGTTTCAGAAATGTGCCATTATGGGCAACACGTTTACAAAATGTGAAATGCATGATTATGTGAGTTTGTGGTAGTCCGTTATGTTATGTCAAGTGCACTTTGACTTTATAAAAAGCTTCTCCTGCCTGCCCGCTAGTAGCACGAAGCTACTTCATGGACTCCCTCATGTTTACAACTACTTAAAATAATTATATGGGATTGCAATAGTATGTTCTGTTTACGACTACACAAGATCATTATGTGGGAATGTGTTAGTACATTCTGTTTACGGACCTACCCAAACCATTCTAAATTGCTTATGTGTTTATAATGGGATGAAAATGCATATGTGATTTATGTGTTTATGATATGTGGTGATAAGTTGAGAATTTGGGAACTATGTGTTTTATGGGTTTTGATATAAAGTGATTATGACATTGAGTATTTCAATGGTTTTGCTTGTTTCTAATTATAAACTTGTTACCCACGAGTTTTTAAACTCACCCCTATTCTCCTTCCCATATTTAGGTGATGAGCAAAAGATCGAGTGAAAGAGAGTCAAGGCATGACTCCAAATTTGCATAATTTTATATTTTAAGATAGATTTTGAGAATACAAGGCTTTAACTGCATTTCAAGTAATAATCATATACCTTTTGTATTTTGTTTTTTTGAACATTGATGTATTGTTCCTTGAAATACCCATTAAAGCTTTGTAAACTCTTATCTTTTGATGGTAATGAAATATGATTGTGTTTTGCTCATGATTCTTAAAGTTCATGTATTGCATTTTCAAGTTTTTTTTCATAGGGGTAAAAATTTATGTTCTGAATTCAGGGGAAAAACTATATTAATCTAGGCTAAATTAGATAAAATGTCTTCTTGGAAGTTGTATTTTATCTTTCTAGCTTTCCAATAATATAAAGTATGAAATTTTTGGATATTGGGGTTGAGAAATATGATCTTTATAAGTTAGTAATGCTGCATGGGTTGTAAATACTGGACAACTGCATTACTTTGAAAATTTGACCTTTTTAGAGGCAAAATCTCGCTTCGAGTTCTTCTCAAAAGTTGTAGATCTATAATTTCTATTTGAAACCATCCTAAAATTACCTTAATCTGATCTATCTAGTGAAAGTTATGCCTAAATATGTATCTAGTGCGATTGTGAAGAACAATGGTGCGAGGATGATAGAAGCTGTGGATTAAAGGAAGAACAACATCACACTGGTGCGATCGCGAGAGTATCTGATGTAATCACACTCAGGATTTTTGGTCATAAATTTATCATCTGACCTCTAAATAACTTGATTCTTGAATCAATAGATTCATAACACATTTTTCTATCTGTTCATAAAAATTGGTAGCCATTGGAGTTGATTTGAAAAAGAGTTATGGAAAGAAAGTGAGGGAATTGATTAGAAGAGCATGAATTGTTCATGAACATACTTTGACTTTTTAATCATATGTTGAGCTATAGAGCTTCGAATGAGATGAATCTTATTTCAAAATAAACTAGAGACATAGGGATATAATTGTTCTGAAAAAGCCTTTTCGATTTTTCACAATCTAACTGGTGTGGGCTCCCTTTGTGGGATGCGTGTTCAGATGTCACTTAGGACATCAAGCACGAGTCTCTCGAGGGAGAGGTGCCCAACACTTATGATATTAGAGCGACTAGGTTTAGGAGTATCCTTGGCATGAAATGGGTAGTTTTCAAAATGAGCATGCATTGTTTTGAATGAATCACGTGCATTGTTTTAAATGAACAACTTGCATTGTTATTGTATTGTTTCATATGATTTGAATTGTTTCACATGATTTGAAGTTGTTTTACATGAAACATAAATTTTAAATTATTTTAAATCGAAGGAGTGATTATGCCACCATGAAAGAGAACTCAAGGAGCCATGACTCGATCTTGCTCTCGCCAAGGGAACAGGGATGAATCTTATGTCCTACAAGATGCGGGGACACATTCTGCTCTTGATTCTAAGGCACTTAATGCTCAATATGAAGTGCCATCACCTCCTCCTCCTATGCCTCAAGTAAACCCTCTGGATCTACGATTCTTTCAAACCTTTGCTTAAACTTTCACATATGCCATGGGTCAAGGGTCACAAGTTCTGGTGCAAGCTCCAGTGGAGAGGAGTGGGTAGTATGATAAGCTCCGCAAGTATGAGGCTGTTGCTTTCAACAGGACTACCAATCCCGAGGAAGCTGAAGTATGGTTAAAGAGGACAGAGAGAGTCCTACTTCAGATGAAGTGCTCCAATGAGGAGAAGCTAGATTATGCAGTGAGCTTGCTACAGGAGGATGCACTTCATTGATAGAAATCAGTACCCCATAGTTAGGTCATGCCTGCGGTATTTCCATGGAGAGACTTTGTAGAAGATTTCAGGAAGAAATACCTCTCGAGAGTTTATGTACAGGAGAAGGCCGGGGAGTTTCTGAATCTCATAGAGAGGGGTATGAGTGTGAGTGAGTATGAGCTAAAGTTCACCTAGCTTTCACGGTATGTGACCAACATTGTTGTGAATGAGGAGGATAAGTGTCCAAGTTTGAGGGAGGTCTTCATTTAGGGATCAAAGAGAAAGTCTTGATTCACAATTTCTATGACTATCAATAGTTGGTAGATGTTACACTACAGATAGAGAAACTGGAGAACATAAAGAATGAAGTGAGTAGGAAAAGAAAAAATCGGGAACAATCTTCCAAGAAGGGAATGAGTACTCCAATGCCTGAGAGGAGTATGAGGAGTTTTCACACACAAAGTAAAGTGAGAAGTAGTGTCTCTAGTAAGAGCAAGCAAGCCAAGGTAGTTTCAGTGCAAGCCTCAACTGTAGGGGGTAATAGAAAAACCCCCAATGTGAGCATTGCGGGAAGTTTCATAGAGGAGAGTGGTTCAAGTTATTGAGAGCATGTTTCTGATACGGGAAGAAGGGACACATGATTAGGGACTATTCCCAGATACTGAGGCAAGAGAGGTCGCAGTTGTAAGCTCCAAGGAGAGCTGAAATAGTGAGAACTAGGCTAGTCACTGAGGTGGGCAATTCTGGAGCAGCAAGGAAGGTTATTCCTCCAAGAAGGCCAAGGGGTCAGACACAGGCAATGGTATTTGCTATAACCAAGGAGGAAGCTGTAGTTACAGCTGCACTTGAAGTTATTACAGGTATGTCTCAGTTACTTAATTTAGAAGTGTATTTACCAATTGATTCTAGTTCCACGTATTCTTTTGTTTCTACAAGCATCACATTACATTGTGTGAATTTGGTGCTATTGGATAGTCCTTTGATTGTTATTACTCCTTTAGGGAGGAATGTGATAATCAGTCATATTTATAGATATTGTGAACTCCTTATTAATGGTGTTAGACTGGTAGTGAATTTACTGCCTCTAGACCTAAAGGTCTTAGATATTATACTTGGGATGGATACTATAGAGAAATATCAGGCAAGATTAGACTCTAGCCTCAAAGAGATAGAATTTGATCTTGGTAATGATGAGAAGGTGATTTTCAGAGGAGATAGGAGAACACCATCACCAAGAATTGTTTTAACTTTGTTAACTGACAGGATGATGATAAAAGGGTGTAAAGCATTCTTGGCACACGTTGTGGATACCGATGTGAATGAAGAGAAGTTAGAGGAATTTCCAATTATGAGGGAACTTTTAGACATGTTTCCAAAAGACTTACTTAGTTTGCCACCGATGAGGGAAATTAAATTTGCCATTGACCTGATTCTAGGTATAACACCTATTTCTATACCACCGTATAGAATGGCTCTAGTTGAGCTAAAGGAGCTTAAGGAATAATTGTAATAATTGTTAGAGAAGGGTATATAAGGTCGAGTTTGTCATCATGGTGAGTGCCGGTTCTGTTTGTTAAAAATAAGGATGGAACATGGTGGATGTGTATTGACTACCAGAGACTCAACAAAGTGACCATCAAGAACAAGTATCCTTTGCCACGAATCGATGAATTGTTCGACCAGTCGCAGGGAGAAAGGGTCTTTTCTAAAATTGATCTCAGGTCAGGTTATCATCAGCTAAGGATCAAGAGATCTGATGTGAACAAGACGGCCTTTAGGACTCATTATGTGCATTATGAGTTCCTAGTCATGCCAT
>JANSVA010000005.1:26223161-26234394 GCA_025504915.1 Erythroxylum reticulatum | reverse complement strand
GTTTTGTTTTTATGAAAAGACCCAAATGACTATTGAGCAAGACGGCCTTTAGGACTCATTATGGGCATTATGAGTTCCTAGTCATGCCATTTGGATTGACCAATGCTCCAGTGGCATTCATGGACCTCATGAATAAGGTCTTCAGGGAGTTTTTGGATCAATTCATTATAGTGTTTATTGATGACATTCTGGTTTATTCTAAGATTGAAGAGGAAGATAAGGAACATCTCATAATAGTGTTGTAGACACTAAGGGAGAGGAGCTCTATGTCAAATTCAACAAATGTGAATTTTGGCTTCATGAGGTGACATTCCTTGGACATGTAATTTCAAAGGATGAGGTATATGTTGATACAAGAAAATTGAAGCAGTGGCGAAGTGGCATGCACCAAAGACAATGACAGAAGTGAGGATTTTTTTGATTCTGGATGAGTATTATAGGAGTTTTATTGAAGGATTCTCTATGATAGTCACTCCGATGAAGAAATTATTGAGGCAGAATCAGAAGTTTTTCTGGAGTGATGAAAGCCAGAAGAGCTTGAAGGAGCTTAAGCACAAATTGAAAAGTGCTCCAGTTCTGACCTTGCCTATGGGAGATGAGCGTTATATGGTTTACAGTGATGCTTTAAGAAAGGATTTAGGTCATATGTTGATGCAAGGGGATAGGGTAATAGCTTATGCTTCACAACAACTAAAGCCTTATGAGTTGAATTATCTAACTTATAATCTGGAATTAGCAGCAGTAATCTTTACCTTGAAAATTTAGAGACATTATCTGTATGACGTTCAAACGAGGAATTTTACAGATCATAAAAGTCTCAAGTACTTATTGAGCCAAAAAGGGTTGAATTTGAGACAGAGAAGGTGGTTAGAGTTGCTTAAGGATTATGACTTTTTGATTAAATACCATCCAGGAAAGGCAAATGTAGTGGTTGATGCCTTGAGTAGGAAATCCTCCATAGCTCATGTTCAAACAGTTTATTTGTCGCTATTGACAGAGATGGCTAAGCTTAAAATAAACTTGAAATAGGAGGAACCTGATTACATCATTGCTAATTTCAGAGTGAGACTGATACTCAGGAAGAAGGTTAAGGAGTTACAAGCATAAGATGCAGAATTGAGCAAGCTCCAAGAAGAAATTAAGAATGGCAAGAAATTCGAAGTGGTAGTGAGGGATGATGGATTTATGGTTATAGGAAACAGACTTTGTATTCCGAATGTTAAGGAAGTAAAGGATGAGATACTCGATGAGGCACACAATGTGTTTTATGCCGTGCACCCAGATAACACCAGGATGTACAGGGATTTGAGAGAGCATTTCTAGTGGAAAGACATGAATAAAAATGTAGCAGAATATTCAAGCAAGTGTCTAGTGTGTCAGTAAGTCAAGGCTGAATACCAGGCATTATCAGGTAAGTTAAGGTCTTTATCTATTCCCGAGTGTAAGTGGAAAAGGGTGACTATGGATTTTCTGATGGGTTTACCCAAGGCTAGTAGGACAAGATGCTATATGGTTTATTATTGATTGTTTGTCAAAGTTAGCTCATTTTCTAGCAATTAAATAGACTGATTCTCTGCATGTGCTAGCAAAGAATTATATTGGTGATATAGTGAGATTATATGGGATCCTAAACGCTATAGTTTCTGACAGAGATCCTCGGTTCACTTCGAGATTTTAGGAAAGTATGCAAGAAGCTCTAGGGACCAAGCTAAATTTTAGCGCTGCTTTTCATCCTTAAACAAATGGTCAATATGAGAGGACCATTCGAACCCTAGAAGGAATGCTCAAGGCATATGTGATGGATTTCAAAGGAGCTTGGTATGAGCATTTGCCATTAGTCGAATTCGCTTACAATAATTCGTAACACTTAAGCATTCAGATGGATCCTTATGAAGCACTGTAGGGGAAAAGGTATAGAACTCCTATATGCTGAAATGAAGAAGGGGAAAGGAAGTTAATAGAACCAGAGTTATTCCATATGACAGTTGACAAGGTAAATTTAGTTAAGCAGAGGCTTAAAGCAGCTCAGGATAGAATGAAAAGCTATGCTGATGCACACCGAAAGGAAATAGAGTATGAAGTTGGTGAGAAAGTCTTTCTTAAGACATCTCATTGGAAAGGAGTTATGAGGTTTGACAAGAAGGGCAAGTTAAGCCTAAGATATATGGATCCTTATGAGATTCTTGAGAGGATCAGACTGTTAGCCTATAGGTTGGCACTGCCACCTGAATTATCACAGATACATGATGCCTTTTATGTTTCCATGTTGAGGTGGTATAGATCAGATCCCTCTCACATCATTTAGACCACTGAGGTTCAGTTGAGAGATGATTTGACTTATGAGGAGACTCTAGTGGAGATTTTGGGCACTAAGGAAAATATCCTCAGGAACAAGACAGTTCAACTAGTTAGTCCTGTGGAGAAAGCATTTTATAGAAGAGGCCTTGTGGGAGCCCTTGGAAACCATGAAGGAGAAGTATCCACTCCTCTTCGATGACTCGAGTAAGAATTTTGAGGATGAAATTCTTTTAAAAGGGAGAGAAATGTTGGCCCCAAGTTTTTTTCTTTAGTTAAGCATGATTTAAATGAGGTTTTTGATAGATTAAATTATTTTTGAAGTTTAATTATTATGTCTATGTTAGTAGGATTTATTTTAATGGATTGTTGAATTAAAAGTGGTAAGAATACATGAGGGCATTTTTGGCATAACACTTAAGCATTTAAGTTATAAGTCATTAAAGGAAAGGTAAAAGGGACTTTTAACACTCATTAAGGGTAGAATTGGAAGAGGAAAAATATTGTCTTGCATTTGAGAAGAGAAAAACGTGAATTGAAGATAGAAAGAAGAAGAGAATACCAAAAATAAGAAGAGAGGAAGAGAGGCTTGAGTGTTTGAAAGAAAAGAAGGAAGTTTGTGTTAGGTTTCACCATTTTTTAGTTTTCAAGAAAGAATTTGAGGTTGCTCAAGAAGAGAAAAAGAAAGAGGAAGAGAAGAGCTTTCTTTTGAGCCAATAATCTTGTTATTTGGTGAAGAATCAAGGTAAGTTTGATTTTTAATCTTTTCGATTTTTGGAAGGGTTTTGGTTCATGAAGCTTAGGAAATGCATGTGCTTAAGTATTCTAGGATCAATTTTAGTGAATGTGTGTTCTTTAGGTTTTCAATTTGAATTTCTATTAAATGAGACTTTTGCCATTGTTGAAGGAAATCAAGAAAGACAAGAGGAGCAAGAGGAGAGGCTTTCTTAAGCAGATTTTAAGCAAGGAATTCAAGGTAGGTCTCATGTTTACAATTGAGTAAATAAGCTATTAGTGTTTCTTTCAAATAAATGGAATTTAATGTTTTCAACTTCTTTATAAATGTGAATTTATTGCTCTTTAAATGCTTTTGGAAGTTGCTATATGTTTGGTATATGAATTGTGTTGACAATTTACAGAAAGAATGTGAAAATGGTTTTCAAAGAGATGTTATGTTTATGATATCATGTTTTGAAAATTTGCCATTATGGGCAACACGTTTACAAGATATGAAATGTATAATTATGTGGGTTTGTGTTAGCCCATTCTGTTATGTCAACTATATTTTGACTTTATAAAAGGTTTCTACCGCCTACCCGTTAGTGACATGGAGCTCTTTCATGGACTCTCTATGACTATGCAAAACCATTATGTGGGATTGCGTTAATATGTTTTGTTTACAACTATACAAGACCATTATGTAGGAATGTGTTAGTACGTTCTATTTACAGACCTACCTAAACCATTCTAAATTGCTTATGTGTTTATGATGAGATGACAATTTAATGCATATGTGATTTATGTGTTTATGATATGTATTGATAAGTTGAGAATTAGGGAACTATATGTTTTATGGGTTTTGATGCAAAGTGATTATGACATTGAGTATTTCAATGGTTTTGCTTGTTTCCAATTATAAACTTGTTACCCATGAGATTTTAAGCTCACCCCCATTCTCCTTCCCATATTCAGGTGATAAGTAAGAGATCGAGTGAAAGAGAGTCAAGGCATTGCTCCAAATTTGCATACTTTTGTATTTTAAGTTAGATTTTGAGAATATAAGACTTTAACTACGTTTTAAGTATTATTCATGTACCTTTTGTATTTTGGGTTTTTTTGAAACATTAATGTCTTATGGCTTGAAATGCTTATTAAAGCTTTGTAAACTCTTATCTTTTGATGGTAATGAACTATGATTGTGTTTTGCTCATGATTCTCAAAGTTTGTGTATTGCATTTTTCAAGTTTTTTTTCATAGGGGTAAAAATTTATGTTCTAACTTCAAGTTAAAAATTATATTAATCTAGGTTGTATTAGACAAATTTGTCTTCTTAGAAGTTGTAGTTCATCTTTCTAGCTTTGCAACGATATAAAGTATGAAATTTTTGGATATCAGAGTTTAGAGATATGGCCTTTATAAGTTAGTAATGCTTTATGGGTTCTACGTACAGGACAACTACATTACTTTGAGACCCTTTTAGAGGCAAATCTCGCTTTGAGTTCTTCACAAAAGTTGTAGATCTAGAAGTTCTATTTCAAAATGTCCTAGAATGACCTTAATCCAACCTCTCTATTGAAAGTTATGCCTAAATATGTATCTGGTATGGTCGTGAGGAATGGTGCGAGCGTGATAGAAGTTGTGGATTGAAGGAAGAACAACATCACACTAGTGCGATCGCGAGAGTGTCTCGTGCGATCGCACTTAGGACTTTTGGCCATAACTTTGTTATCCAACCTCTAAATGACTTGATTATTGAACTAATAGATTCCTAACAAATTTCTCTATCTCTCCATAAAAATTGGCAGCCTTTGGAGTTGATTTGAAAAAGATTGATGGAAAGAAAATGAGGGAATCGATTGGAAGAGCATGAATTGGTTATGAACATACTTTAAATTTTTAATCATATCTCGACCTATAGAGCTACGAATGAGATGATTCTTATTTCAAAATAAACTAGATACATAGGGCTACAATTGTTCTGAAGAAGCCTTTTTGAATTTCTGCAGTCTAACTGGTGTGGGCCCCCTTATGGGATGCATGTTCAGATATTGCTTAGGACGTCAGGCACGAGTCTCGCGAGGGTGGGGTGCCCAACCCTTTATCCCTTCCATAACTTCCAACAACATATGGATTTAGTATGATAAATGGAGCTCTCTAGGTCTTTCTTATCTCCTTATTCAACCTCTAGAGTATTGGACTACATTATGTTGATAATGCCAAAGTCACATTACTAATTAGATATGGAGATTAGCTCTGCAATAATATAGAAGCTCCTACTTTCACAAGTTGTTTTTTCTAATTAGAAACTCAACCAATTCCAAGAGAATAAACCTATTTGGTTAGCAAGTTCTACTAGAATATACACAACCAAAGCACGCAAGGACCTACTTAGAAGTCAAACTCAGAGTGTGACCTAGCGCAAATTAGTTTGGAACAAATATTTTCTCCTAATATTTCATTTATACTATGGCTTGCGATCAGAAACGGTCTAAAACCATTGTTAGGCTCAAAAGTCCTCATCCTCATCCTCTTCCCATTCTACTCTATAAGCTTTGTCAAGGAGCTCTAAAATCCAGTGAACATCTTTTATTCACTTGCACATTTTTTTGCAGACTCATCATCATTATCATCATCATCATTAACACTCAGTTGAATCTTGCACAAATGCAGCATTTGGGGAGGTTTGATAGTACGTAGTCTTAACCTTACTTAGTAGAGATGCTATTTTTTTATAGACTTACATGTAAATGTGACATGAAGATATTAAAAAAAATCAAATAAATATAAAAGATGTAATAAAATAACTAAAGACCTTTTAAAAAACTTTATAAAAAGTAATAATAAATAATTTAAAATAGAGTAATACCATCTTCGGTAAAGGAAAAAATAGGTAAAATCCTAGAAACTTCAAGAGAAAGAGCTAAGTATAAAAAAGGGTCATCAAGCTCTTGAACCATTCGTTAAACATGTAATAGAGCCAAACTAAAGTAAGAGAAGAGCCAAAAATTGAGGAATCGAGAACAGGAAGAGAGAATCAGAGAGTGAACGTGTACCTTAGGTGAAGATTTAAGTGTAGGGAAAACAAACCCAAAATAAAAATTATCATAAAAGAGTGGAAGAGAAAGCTTTTGTCAATTTTTGCAAACAATTCATCACATATACCAAAAAGAACAAAGATAAAGCTTGAAATTTTGGACCAAAACCAAAACAAAAAAGTAACCTTGCTTGACGATCATTCACTTTAAATCAAGAGGCAGACAAGACACAAGATAAAAAGTATCATAGCCAAATGCAAGAGAAAGCTTTTGTCAGTTTCTGCACACAATCCATCACATATACTAGAAAAACACAGATAAAGCTTGAAACTCTAGACTAAAACCAAATCAAAAAAGCAACCCTACTTGATGATCATTTACTTCAAAGTAAGAGGTAAACAGAACACAAGATAAAAAGTACCATAGCTAAATGGAAGAGAATGCTTCTGTCAGTTTCTGCATATAATCCATCACATGTACTAGAAAAACACAAATAAAGCTTGAAACTCTAGACCAAAACCAAATAACAAAAGTAACCCTACTTGATGAGCGTTCAATTCAAAGCAAGAGGCAAACAAGACACAAGATAAAAAGTATCATAGCAAAGTGGAAGAGAAAGCTTGTCATTTTTTGCATACAATTCATCACATATACCAGAAAAACACAGATAAAGCTTGAAACTTCAAGCAAAAACAAAACAAAAAAACAACCTTGTTTGATGATCATTCACTTGACAGTAAGGAGTAGATAGGACATAAGATAAAAATTATAATAGAAAAATGCAAAAGAAAGCTCCTGTCATTTTCTGTATACAATTCATCATATATACCAAAAAAAACACAAATAAAGCTTGAAACTTTATACCATGAACCAAAATCAAAAAAACAATCTTCCTTGATGATCATTCACTTTAATACAATAGGTAAACAAGATGTAAGATGGAAGAAAATGGAACAAAAAATGGAAAAGCACAAAATCTAAGAAAAGAGGCAAGATGGAAGAAAATGGAGCCTTTTTTAGTCATAAGAAAACCTTAATCGTACACCCCCAAATCGAAGATGACAATAAAGGTTGAAGATATAAATAAAAAAGCCTGACCCAAAAATCCTATATTTTGATTTAAGACCAAACAACTAAGATATCCTATCAAAGCGGGAACAAAAATAAAAAATGATATAATATTGGTGTATCTCGTACCAACCTAAGGTGCCACTTAGTATTCAGAAATGAAAGAGAAGGGATTGAAGAGGAAAAGAAAGGACCTTGTAGCTTTTGATGGCAGTTGAGCTTTAACATCTATAAAATTAACGATGGGTGTGGTACTTGAAAGCGAGAAACCCCATCATATTAAACATCAAAAACCAAAGAACTCGAAACTCATGCCATATGAAGCTTATAAGTCCTAAGAAACATGGGAACTAGAAGAGAACATGAGGACTCAGTATACTCAACTATTTTGATTAAGCATGAATTTTGAAGACAAAATTCTTTTAAGGGGGAGAGAATTGTAAGGCCCCAAACTACACCCTAGTTGAAATGTTACATGTTCATAAAAGTACATATATGACAGCTGTTAAAATTATGTTATGATTTAAATGTGAATTGCATATGTCTAGAAGTTTGGTCTAATGCATTATATTTAGTGATTTGGAATTCCTTGGTACCATTAAAGAATTAAGGTATTAAAATGTACATTTGGATTAGGACAATTGTCTAGTGGCAAGTCAAATTGGTAGATGGAAAATTAGAATGACTAAGCCTATGAGTTAGTGACATTTGGCATAGCTAATGCATTGACATTTGGCAACATTGTTGAGTGACAAGTGGCCTGGTTGAATTATGGAATTTGACAACATTCATTAAGTGACAAATGGCTTAATAGAAGTGTGACAATTGGTAGCTTAAATGCAGAAGTTACGTGATACGTGTAAAGGAGACACATGTCTTATGGTGGGAGTGACACCTAGCATCAAATGAGTCCAGCTAAGGCAGAAGTGTTTCTGCTGGTTATTCTTTCTCTTCTTACTCAATCAAAACCAAAACTATTCCTCTCCTTTAGCTCTGAAATTTTGCTACAAATCTGTGTATTGCCACTCCAAATTCTTAGCCAAATATTGCATTAAGGAAGTAGATTATGCTGTCTTCTTGGTGTTAAGATTTGCAGCTTGATCTTGGACTTGTGTTGGTTGCATGAAGGGTTTGATTGGATTGTAGTTTGGAGTAGGAATTTGAAGTTAAGAAGGTAAGGAATTCTAAACTTGATAGCATGATGTAATATGAATTATATGATGCTTGAATTGGATAGAATATGTATTGAGTTGACGATGAATTGAGGTATGAAATATGATAATTGTTTGATAGCTTTTTCTTTGGATTTTGGTGTATGTAAGATAATGAATAGTGAGTTGCTTAATAAATGATTTTTTAATTGGTTTAGACATGAATTTGATGAGGTATTAAAGCATGAATAAGGTATAATTGAAGTGAAATTGATGGACTTTGGTGAAGGTGTGTCGAATGGAAGTGAAGAAGTTAAGTTTTAGGAATAACCTGAAGGTTGTGGGTGAGTGAACCTTCAGTTCACTCATGCCACCATCATGGGACTTATAAGGCACATTCCCACAGTCGTGGGAAATGGTTAGGAAGGTTAAAAACTTGGTTTTGTGCAATTGTTGAAGTATATGAGGTTAAGGTACTTAATAATGGTTTAATTGGACTTAATTGAGGTTGAAAATGAACCTAGATGATGTTAGATTAATTGAGTGATAGTTAATTTAGTTATGGATTGTTAATTGAGGTAATTACTTAAGGAATGCGTGGGTAATGAATAATGTGTTTAATGTTGAAATGTATGGTTTATTCAAAGACAAATGTGTCTTCATGATTAAAAGTGTGTTTCAAAGGATTTTTGTGATGTGAATTGAATATGATTGTTTATGAATTGGAAATTTGTGTGATTATATGTAATGTGTAAATACATAATGCATTTAATGGTCCATTATTGCAAATGATTATACTCATAAGGTATGTTAAGTTTGTTTAGATGTGCATTTATGTGTTCAATTTGAGAAAAATGAAATAAAGACATATGTTATGTATTACATTTTTTCATGTAATTTTGAAATCTAAAATTTTTTATTTTAAAATTGCCAAGTCCTAGTCATGCTTAAATAGGCATGTCTAGAAGGGTTTGCAGCTGCTCCTGTAACCAGACACTAAGTTTTCTTCCGATTTTAGACACTTTTGTGTCTTTTGTTTAAGAGACTTAAGTCTCTTCTGTTTCAGATACCAAACTAGGCTAACTTGTTTTATATTCTGTTACATGCTCAGCTCTGATATAATCAAGCTCAATTATGAAATAATTAAGTTTTTTTCTAATATAATTAGATACTATTTTGATACAAATATGTTTTATTCTAGTACTTTAAAGTTTGGTTATGATATTATGGTATTTTGTTCTTATACTTGTAAGTTTTGCTCTGAAGCAAATATTTCTTATTTTGATATGTTATATTGTGTTCTAAGATACATATTGTTTGGATTGTGATTTAATATGAACAATTAAAGATTGCTTAAGATGTGATCTGATTCTGTATATGTGAATGTTAGATGACTGTTAGAAACAGTCGCCAAATTATATATTGTTTATTTATTTTCCCACTAAGCTTTATTCTTAGTACAGTGGTTTTGCCTCCATGTAGGTTTTGATAAGAAGCTTTAAAGACTAGGACAAAGACAAACACAGTGGCCAAGGGCATTGTGTTTTGTTTTGGAAATGTTCAGCTTGTTTTTTAGTTATATTTAATGTAATGAGACATATTGGAATTTGTATTTTGTTTTATGGTTTGTAATAACCTTAACACTGGTTGGATTTGGCATTTAAGGCTTGTATGTGATAAGTGTTAGACCCCGAAATTTTTTTTCCAATTTTTGTGATTTTTTATGTAGCTTTTATTTAGGTTTTGGCTGATTATTCCATTTTCTGATTATTTTTGAACGTAGTCATTAATTTAGTAGCATAAACAGAGATTAGAAATTTATGGAAGGATTTGAATTAAGTTAGAATTAATATGGGAAGATTAGAAGTAAGTTAACTTAAAGGAGTTAGAAGATGAATTAAATGAGAGAAGGGGCAAAATGGGAAGGACAACGTAAATGAAGGATAAAATGGGAAAAGACCATTAAAATGGTTTTGTATAAGAAGAAGAGAGAAGTGTCGTGAGAACCAAAGAGAAAGAAGAGAGAAACAAAAAAGGAGAAAAGAAGAGAAGTTTCGGTGAAAAAGAAGAGAAGAAAAATCGAGTTTGTTAAAGTAGGTTAACCATTTTTTTCTTGCTTTATTAAAGGAATGGGTTGTATTAAGGATGAAGGAGTTAGGAGCAAAGAGGTTTTGTGGGAAGAAGATAGATTAGGAGAACCCAATTGATTTTAGGGGTTCTAAACTAAATCTTAAGTTTTCTAACCTAGATGAACTGTGGGTAGGTTAGATTTGAGTTTCGTTTGTGTTTGTTGTGATTCTATGATTTTTTTTTTAGTTTATAAACTTTATTGGAATGTTGGTTTTGAATGGAACCTTGGTTGTGTTAGGAAACCAAAGGAATCCTACCCAAGAGCAAGGAGAAAGGCAAGCTTGACTGGGATTTTCACAAGCCTATCAGGTGGGTAATGTATTTATAGTTATTATGTAATTGGGTAAATTCTTGCCTATATGTGTCTATGTGGTTTTCCTTAAAATTGATATGCATAAAATTGAAATAATTGTAAAAACTTGGAAATGCATGATGCATTGTGGTTATGTTATACCTTGAAAAATGTTATAACATTTGGAATTGAATGAAAAGAAGAAAAAGCATGAAAATATAAGATTATGATGAAATGAAAGAAGCATAAGAGTGCAAACTGTGATTGACTAAATTAAGCATAAATTTGATTGTGTTTGGGCGAGAGAGGAACCGTTTAGTATTCACGTGCACATCGACGTAAAGCCTTTTCCCGGCTGCCCACTTGTGGTACACAAAATCCGAAAAGTGGTTCGTTTTGTTCACGGATTAAACTTCGGTTTTTCTTTATTGTTCATGGAACCCTCGTGCCAATTGTTGTGCCTTACATCTTTAGATGTTCAAGTATGGTGCATAATAAAGTGTTATGTTTAAATGGCTGAAGTTTATGTTGTGTATTAAGTT
>JANSVA010000005.1:26212446-26223061 GCA_025504915.1 Erythroxylum reticulatum | reverse complement strand
TAAGTTTGAGTTGTATTGATCAATGTTTAAATTGCTTGAATAAAGTACGAATGCTAGTATTGCTAAATATACATATACATAAGCCTCAATATGTGGCCAATTGCCAATGGCTATATATATATTAGTCACTGAGCCGTGTAGCTCACCCCATTATTCCCTCCTCAGATGCAGATCGAGAAGATAAGTGATCCTTGCAAGGTATTTGGACAAATTCCAAGATCGTAGCTTTTGTCACTAAATTAGTTTGTTCACTTTTGGGATAGCTTCATAAGCATGTAAACATGGAGCATCCTATATATGTTATATTTTGGGGTTAAGCCCTTGTTCAAAGTGTATTGATGTAATTAAGTGATATATGAGTTTCTGTTGCTTGGGCGAATGAGTTAAACAAAAACTGAAAAGTCCCCAAGCGTATGTGCATGTTTCTTTGGTAGATGTACAGTTCTTGATCTAAGCCTTTCATAAGTGTAGAAATTGTGTGCTGACTTCTAGGGGAAACTAGAATAATTAAGGCTAAATTAGTTAAAGTTGTCCTATGAAAAGTGGTAGTTTGATTGTCCAACTTTCCATCGACATATAGTATAGAAATTTCGGACTTTGGAGTCAAAATTTATGGTCTTTATAAAGGAGAAGATGTATCATCTGTAAAGACGTATCATCTGTGATGACATCATATCGTCTGTGATGACGTCATTCGTCTTAAGAGATGCATCGTCTGTAAGGATGCATCGTCTGTAAAGACGTATTGTCTGTGATGACATCATATCTTCTGTGATGACGTCATTTATCTTAAGAGATGCATCGTTTGTAAAGATGTATCGTCTGTAATGACGTATCACCTATGATGATGTCATATCGCCTGTGATGACATCATTCATCTTAAGAGATGCACTGTCTGTAAAGATGCATCGTTTGTAAAGATGTATCGTCTGTGCTAACGTCATATCGTCTATGATGACATCATATCTTCTATAGAGTTGTTTCGCCTATAAAGACGTTTCATCTTAAGTTGACCCCGTATCGTCTTAAAACTTTGCTTCGTCTTAAGTTGACCCTACATCGTCCTTTTGCTTATCTGTCTTTGCTTCGTCTGTTTTTTTGTTTCGTCTTCCCTCTTCGCTTGGCCTGTCCTTTGTTTCATCTACTTTCTGCTTTTATAACCGAGACTTCTTCCTTTGTTTACTATTCATATAATACCATCGTCTGGTCTATTTTGACTCTTCAGAAGATAAATTCTATCTTTAAGGTCTTCACGAAAGTGGTAGATCTTGAAGTCCTCTTTTAAGTTACCCCAAAGAACACCCAAATCCGATGCCCATGATGAGGGTTATTCAAATGTCCCCAAAATAGGTTTAGTAAAGTTAAGGGCAAGTACTATTTTCCATCAAATGTCTCCAAATGTTTGGGTTCCGAAAACGGGATCCAACGATAAGTACTATGTGGATGTTATGTTCTGAATATGACCCAACCTATGAAATGAAATGTATGTTACTTAAGTTTTTGGAAATGCTTTAGCATGTTTTGGATTGTTTTGGTACCGCTGTTTGTGGCATCTGTATATCCTCCCAAGGGGTATGTGGGTGTTACAGATCGACACTTCCTCCACCGTCTTCATTGCTATAGCAAGAGTTAATGTCTCCAACACATTATTTTCCCCCGTTAGACCCGACCCGACCTGACACGACCCAATACTTGAAAGTATCAAGCATGTACTTATTGATCTCCTTGAAATAAAGCTAAAGGATCTTCAGATCATCTTCCTTGGAAGAAGCAGTGTTTGTGATGATGTAAGCCTCCTCCTCAATGCTACGAGTGGTGGTCGAGGCCTCGTCTTCAGGAATGGTTCCGTACCGCTTAGACGGGACAGACTCTAGAATGAAATACAAACAAGTTACAATCACTTTTGCTCTATGAATGATTGGCATGGAATTTTCTTTGGGTTTCATCACCTTACAACCTCTCCGAGGAGGATTACAACATCTTTACTATAACATTTGCTTCCATAGTATACTCAATATGGTGAGAAAGAAATGTTATTATCTTTAAAGGCATCAACTCAGACAATCAAGTGCTTGTGGCTAAGAACTTCAACAGAATATATGAGCTTGTCTTGACAAGAGGTGCCAGCCTAGACATTCCTTCTAAATTAACTAAAAGATGGGATCTTTGACTCAAGTCCTCAACCATTAGGGAATGCATCAAACTGTGTCTCAAAAACTACAAAGTATGTCTTCCAAAAACATTAAGCTATAATCTAATTTGGTGCTTAAAACTTTGTCTTAGTTTGTCTTATTTTACTGGTTAGTTTCATCCATATCAAAGAAGAGGAATTTAAAAGAGAAAAATATTTGGTAGTTCCTTCTCAATGTCAATATAGTTAACATGTTAGTAACTTGCAAAGCCATATATGAATATAAAACCATAGATACCAAGTCTAAAATATTGATCCATAAATTAGCAAAAGATTTTTATTAGAGGAAGTTACCAAAACATTTCACTAGATAAACAAAGATAGGATTGATGATGATGCAGTAGATAAAAAGTGACATGTAATAAAAATATTAGTTTTCAGCAACCATTACAAGGAAAGGATGAAGAACAGAGGAAACATTACTCATAAACTAATTGCTTTCCTTAAAAATGAACTAGTTTACAACATTTTAAGTAAAATACAAAAACTAAAGATGTTTCTCTGCATAACATACCTAATCCTATTAGTTTTTTACCTTATCAAGTTATAAATTACATAGTCAACATTCACCATAACTTCTTTTATTTTTGTTGAAATTACACAAGTTGGTTTGGCAAAATAGTAATAAGAAAATTCACACTTACCTAACACTCATCAGGAATTTTCTTCATAACTCCTAACATTTTTCTTATAATTTTGAACTTTTGTTTAGTAAGACTCGTAGTTGTGATGTTTCAAGAAATGGAAACAACTTTAGCACTCCTCTTTAATATTTTTTCTCTGAAATATAATTTTTTTACTTTGATGCTCTATATCTCCTTCCTAAAAAGATTTTCTTTATAATTGTTGAAACTTCCTTCTCTAGTAATAATAAAACAACATTAATTTGTTCTTTATTTTTTTCTTTGTATGATTATGATACCTCTTTACATAAGAATCTTGACAAGAATTCCAAAATCTTTCCTTTTTGTTTAATCATATCTAATTTTAGATATTTTGACATAAAATCTATTTTTAAAAAGATTTTCTTCTTGTGTTCCGTCATGAATTTTAGTTAAAGAATTGTCAAAATTCTCTGCTAATTTTAAAATTAAGCTTCATAACTTTCTTTTACTTTCAAAATGAAGTAATAAATGAATCTTGTTAAACCTTAAAATTTTCTACCAGTTTCATCTTTATTGGTTAGAAAGCTTCATTATCATTCAAATTCTTTCTCCTTGACAAATGCTTAATAGACAATATTTTTAATCCTATGTTTAGTGCATTTTGTTTGTTTATTTGAGAGTTTTTATTTTTTATTTAATTACTTTATAGCATTTTTTATGTCTTAAATGCCTTCATGAATCGAAAAGAGTGGAAGTTGAGAAAAATTGAGGCAAAAAACTAAAGAATTAAAGATATTTTGGAAGGACGTGCCCATGCTAGTGAAGGACACTACTGTGTGAGACTTATACACAGTTATGTGGGAGACTGTGTAAGTCCCTGTAACTATCTACGAGTTAAAAGATGTTGTTTTGTCCTTGTTGAGGTCAGACATACCTATGTGATAATGGACACAACCATATTCACTACTTGTGTAAGGTGTTAGAATTGTGTTTATGCACGACTATTAAGTTTTGAAGTGATTTTGGGGGACACAAACACCATACATGGCTATAAGGGTGGCTGAAATTTTGAAGCAAAAAAATGCAATTAAGAAGGTCAACAAGGAGAGCTAGAGTTTTAAACATATTTTTGAACTTTAGAGCGGTAGATAATCAAAGATTGACTTAGACATCTGAATAGAGGAATATTTCTATCAAAGTATCAGTGAATTTTATTAGAAAAAAGGGATGTGTAATAAATTATATTGTTTTTAATTCTTCTTCTGAATCTTTTGATGTGTTTTATATTTTTATGAACTAAATTTGTTTAGTTCCCAATTGGAATAAACCTTGAGATGGACTTTATGGTTTGATTATTTGTTTAATGCAAATTGATTATTGATTTATTGGATTTAATTATGTGATTTGATTATATCTTGAATTAATATTTTTGGGATATTATTTCATCTATGATTTTATACAGTTCAGATCGAGAAATCCTTTGTATGAATAATATAACATAATTGAAAGGAGTTGTATGCAAACTATAGATAGGATGACATAAATCATTTAGATTAAGGTCAAACCTAATAGTGAAATTGATAGATGCATATTTGACCGTATTTATACAACCATATTTGAAATATTTTTGTTTGATATTTTATATTTTTATTATATATTTGGTACTTAATTCGCTCTAAGTGCATTTATAGGTTATAATTACCTTTATAGACAAAAAAAGAAGAATTTGAATGAAAACACATCATTTTGAAGCAAATAAGGGATATACTACCGTGTCTATGGTCGTATAAGTCTCTCACCCTATGTAGAATCACAAATATTGGAGATTTGGGCTATACACGATCATGTATCTCCTAGAAATCCTAAAAATTACTATGAAAAGAGATGAGTGGAGGCAGATTAGGAGAGCAGATTTATAGAGGCAATTCTAGATGTGGAGAACTTTTAGAAGGGAAATATTAATCCAGTGATGTGGAAAACAAGAACAAATCATCGACAAATCCATTAGATTACAACAACAAACATCTTCCTTGCAAGAACATTTGATAGAAGAGAAAGGAAGATTTAGAATTATAAACCCTTTTTTCTATTTTTTTTTCTTCTGTTTATGTTTGATTTTGTTTTACCCTTACCTTGCGAGAACATTCGATAGAAGAGAATGGGAGATTTAGAATTATAAACTCTTTTCTTCTATTTGTTTTTCTTCCTTTTTATGTTTGATTTTGTTTTCTGTCATGTGTAATTAAACGCCTAGGTGTAATGAACCCTACTTTTTGCTATAATAAGTTTTAACTCTTTTAATTGATGCAATTGTTTTGATTGATCTAATGTGATTCAATTATATATTCTAATAGATCTGAAATATTAGTACATAATATGATCTCTTAATATAGAGATTGAGAAATATTATGTAGAAATAGATTTACCATAATTAAAAGGAGTTGATTGCAAACTTAAAGATAGGTCGACATAAATCCTTTGGATTAGGGTCATGCATAATAGCGGAATTCAAAAATCGATAAACCAATCTTAGAAACTCTAACTTAAGTAATTCATTTGAAAAAACTAAGAGTAATTGTTAGTAGTCTTAAGTGAGTTATTATCATATAATAGGAATTTACATGGTCTAATAGTCAATAAAAAAATTCCATAATAAAAGGTTAACTTTCTATTGATTTTAGGGGGATTCATTATCTAGACACTAATTCTTGATATTGATTGTTTTTTAAGCCATTTCTTTGTTCTTTGCTCATTATTACTTTTTACTGTTTAGCTTCTTATGTATTATTTTTAATTAGAAAACCAACACTTGATATTGATTGTTTCTTAAGTTATTTCTTTGTTCTTTGCTCATTATTGTTTTCTACTTTATTTTATCTTCTTATGTATTATTTTTAATTAAAAAAACTAACACTCAATTCGTAGACTAGGTAATAGGATAATGATAATTATTAGTATTCTTTGTCTTTGTGGGATTTAACCTATACTTATCTATGCTAGCTACAGTTACGCCATGCACTTGCGGTTAATTCATAGTAGTATAAAGTAACCAATCAAGTTTTTGATGCCATTTTCGAGGACATTGATATTAGGAACACCTTAATGTTATTACTCTAGTTGTTATTTTTTATATTTATTTATTTATTTTTATTTTATCTTGCTATATTCTTGGCTTATTCATTTAATTATCTTTTGAACTTCTCTACATTAACAGTGTGTTTATGGTTAATCTTAGGGAGTAAGGTTTAAAGTCATCACCATAACTCACAATAGAAGGATGGAGTAGACAATACTCTTATGGGAGTTACAATATGTCTGTGCAATACATAACATCACCATATAGGAAAAAGAGGTTTCCTTGTATATTTTCGGAGGCTCAACTAACATCCATGGCGTGTTGCAAAATTTGTGGGATTAACTAGTACAATCATAAATGTCAAGCACCAACCTATATATAGGAGCAACTGGGCACATACAGTCAACCTCAAGGTGTACTATATGAGAATGGTTATAATTCAAACTAGAGCAACTCTTACGCTTATGGATAGAATGATTACGCTCCAGCTAAATATTTATAGTACCAAGCACCTCAATTTAAAGAGCCAACTCTAGAAGATATGATAGCTAATTTTATTTAAGAATCAATCACAAGGCATTAGGAAAAAGAGGCTCGTATACAAAATATGGTGAATCAAATTGATCAATTGGTAGAGATAATATCTAATGAGATGCAAGGGAGTTTTCCTATTCCTACCAAAACAAATCTTAAAGAATATAAAATGGCAATATCTGTTAGTAGTGAAAAAGAACTCCTAGAAGAAGAAGAAGAAGAAAAAGAAGAAGGGAGTATTATAGACAAAATAATAAAACTCCTGGCTGAAATGAAAGCTAACCGATACGAATTCAAAGGAAGATTTTCTTTACCTGAATATCTTGAGCATAATATATAATATTATTTGAGCTTATCAATGCAGCAAAATGAAGAAAAGACAAGGGTTGGCTTCATGAATGAAGCGACACTCTCAAGAAGAGCTTCTGAAAGAAGAAGACAAAGAAACACCATTCGAGAAGAGGAAGAAGAGGAGTGACAAGAGATAATTGAAGAAGACAAGCTATAATCTTTATTCAGGAAGAGAAAGAAGAAGGGTGGACAAAGGTAGATAAGGAAGAATTAGCGTAAGAACCATATATGGAAGAACTAGACCTTCCCAGACCCTGCGTCTCGGTGGGATTTCTACTGGGTGTTATTGTTATTGTCTTATTTATTTTTAATTGTCAAAAATAATAAAAATAATTGTCATAATCAATTATGTGATTTGTATTACGCATATCAATAAAACAATGTTTAAAACCTTAATAAATTATCAAATTAATAATAATCAACTTTCAAAAAAATAATAATCAAATAATTGAGTCAATGTAAACAATTAAGGAGAGTTTGATACCACTTTTAAAATTCAATTGTGAATGAATCACGAAAGCATATAAAATTCATTTTGCAATTTTTTTGTGAAATCTCTTTAATTGAATAACTTAAAATATATGATTTAGAAATAAAAAGAGTTAAAGTGTACCTGATTTAGATTCCTAAAAAAATGCTCTTCTCGAATTGTCAATTATTCTCGTGTATCAGTGAGATTCATAGTAGTAGTTGTTGTTGATGATGAATTGTCAACTACAAATTGTTTATATGTTTAACCTTTAAGGGTATTTATAAAGTAGAGAAAAAATTCAAACACTTTTGAGAGGAAAAATGAATAGTGCTAACTCCTTAACGTCTTTTTCTTATTTATAGAAAAAGACTTTATGTTTTTGTCTTTCTTCAACTAAAAGTAAACTTCTAATTGAAATATAATTCAATTATAATTGTAATTTAATATTAACTAAATTAAATATCTCATATTTAATCTATGTCCCGAATAACCCATTCTAGTCACATAAAAGCGCTAAAACCTAAACAGGCTACCATCGAGAGAAATAAATGAATTCTAGAGAATTATAAATTCTAATTCTATTTCATAAGAATTACTTCTTCAATAAACAATTTATAATTATATATTAAGATTGACGTCTAACAATATGTCATAATTACCTAAATAAGAAATATCAAAGTGGTTTGACTTAATCTATTTATGTATAGTTATAGTGTATAATTTAATCATTTCTTTATCTAATATTTCAATTCGAGATAAAGTAGAATTAGTATATTTTTTTATTCAAATTTATTTATGTTCGTTCTCACTAATTAGTAATTAATATTTAAATACAATCTTTTCAAAACTCAATTTACTTTGGCTAGAGATTTCTTTATGTCATTATTAATTAAGAACAATATAACATATTCCATAATTATTTTAGGAAGATGAATCATTTATTGAACTCAACTAACTCCACATAATTCATTAGATATCTAAATACTAGAAATTGAGCTGTTTTAAATATAATATGTTATAAGTAATATCAAAATATAGTAATTATTTTATGCAATATTTTGATGATCTCAAGTTTAAGGATAAATTATACAGCTATCATAATGAAGAAATCTATATACAATTAATATTCCACACAAGATAATTAGGTCAGTTCAAGTATCTTATTCTCTAATAAACACTTTATGTTTAATTAAGTATATTCATACTTTAATCTATAAGATCAACTACTTCTTTTATATAGAATAAACACGACATATAAATGACTAACAGTAAACTAAGAATAATTTAAAGACAATATATAAATATAATATGAATTTCTTATTTATGAAATTATTATAGTTTATTTATAAAATATATTTATCTCATTAATTTTATTTTATATGCTAATTAATTAAATATATAAAATAAAATATTTTCAATTAATTATATCACAAGCCATAAATCAAGCAATGCCAATTTATCTGTATTGAATATCGTGGTACACTGCGAGGCAGGTTTATAAACTGACAGGAACACAAACTGCAGAATGGCGGTACTAAAAGATTGCCGCCCACGTAGAAAAAAAGTCAGAAAGTGTCCCTTAACAAGCAAGAGATTGTGTAATGGGTGGCGTCAAATCAAAAGAGTATATTTAAGTTGATGATGGAACGTCATCCTATTACAGCTCCAAATAGGTTTGAGTGTGGGTATTCAATATGAGACATATCTGAAGGGATGAGTTCAGATTAGATTGTAGACTTGACATGATTCAAGATGGGAAAGGAGGTTCGAAACTATCAAACATAATTGATAATTGCTTTCGATTATCTTAACAGAAGGAGAGGGAGAAATCAAAGGTTTTTTGGCCTCTCAATTTTAGGAAAGACTTGGCATGTTATTGGACATCTGGGACTTGCTGCATGATTTCATCGACAATTAACAATTCATTTTGATGTGTTCAACGCCTTTCCAGATATAGCTTCCAAGTAACCAAAAAGGCCTTGCTGAACTTTCTTAGATATTGGATCGTTGTCACCAAGAACAATTCAATGGGAACTAAACACAAGGTACTATGACTTGGGTATTCAAAACAGCAGCAGAAGACCAAATACAAGGGCATCGGCTAGTGTTTTTCCCGTAACTACGCGTTGCCATTCACCTTCTCCTGGGAATCAACACATACTCTAAAAACCAATCATAACAATTTTTTCTTCAATTTAGTGAGAAAGCATTATCTAATATTTATTATGAAGATATTTTATCCGTAGCTTGTGCCCCACCCCACCACTTTCAAAGGCTGTGGTATTTGAAGGAGATACTCATCCTGCTTTTGAAAAAAACAAAAAAAGCAACTTAACAGATGCCTTTACCATAGACAAATGTAATGCAGAAAGCACCCACTTTACGTGCTGACCTGCCCACTAAAAAAAAAATTAAAGATATCCGGAATGTCCAAAAGAGATAAGGGTTAATATGACTATTGGCATTCAATGCACAGAAAATATTCCGTTCACACAACTTTCGCTCTTAAAGAAGACGTTTGCATCAAGAAATTTACGCAATTTTAAAAGGAAAAGAAAAGCAGCAACGGTAGCTAAATACCACACAATTCTTCTTTCTTACTTTCCCGGTACCTCATTTATCAAACTAATAGCCAATCAAGGTGACCATGATAAGCTGCAGGAAGAATGCAGTAATTTCACATCAACAACCAAAGACATCTATGTATAACCTAGTTTTTAAACAGATAACAAAACTACACAAAGAAATCTAAATCTGTTAAAAGCCAATTTTTATGTTATCTATATGAAGGCAGGTGTTACGATGAAAACTATTGAAGCATTTGTAATTTTATAAATTTAGCAGATCCGAATAAGCTATAACCAACAAAGATAATATACATTAAAAAAAAAAGAGCAAAGATAACATACACATATGAATGCATAACATACTTGCACTTAATTTTCCATCTAGATAGATGTTCCTACCCACTTCGGCTTTGCTTACAGCTAACAAATACTACGTCAATAAATGCTTAAATAACATATTTAAGAGGCGGTTGGTTAGCACGAAGGAATGTCAATAAGAATATGAATGAATATAATGAGAAATGGTAACAGATATTATCATTATAATTATGATGGTTGGTTAAGAGGAAGGAATGATTGCCATTACTATTGATAGTGGTTGGTTTGTAAAAAATATTGTAAATTAATTAATTACAATATTTTAACTAGTGAGTGAATTATATTTTAATTAATTATATTGTAATTAGTTAATTATTTATTTTTAATTAATTATAATGTAATGTAATTAATAATAATATTTTAATTAATTAATTAATTACAATATTTTAATTAATGAATGAATTATATTTTAATTAATTAATTAATAACAATATTTTAATT
>JANSVA010000005.1:26147846-26172581 GCA_025504915.1 Erythroxylum reticulatum | reverse complement strand
TTTGGGTAGTCATAATGTCTTGCTAGAGGCCGCTTATGACTTATAGGCCTTGAAGTGTGATCAAGCCCATTGCCAACATCAAATGAGCCTACATAGGTTCACACAGAGAGTGATGTGATCTGGGCTTATTCTCTTTGGCCTAATTTATTAGGCACTGAATAAATATATGTGGATATATTTATTGGGGTAGATTGAATTATGTTGTCGGCCTTTTATTATATGAGATATAATATGGTCGAAAACTTATTGAGCTTCCATAATTCTAATGAGTTTAGGATTATGATATTCTTATTCCTAATAGAAATAGGGATTAGGTTTTCTCTATAAATAAAGAACTCATGTCTTATTAGATAAGAGATGAAAACCCTAGCCAGCAAAAACCTATTTGTTCGTTCTTCTTCCGAGAGAAAAATTATGTGACGTTAAAAAAGTGTTTTAGAATGTGCTAGCACACATTAGCCACTGCCCAGATCGTTCATCCTCGCGTGGATACCGATAGACGCGAGGATGTTCGTGCACTGCAACGTCTACAAATATGAAAAACAAATACCAATCCGCGTCAAGAGGTAATTTCGTATATGTTGTAATTTTTGGTTATACTTCTTGTTGTGTAGTATAGTCTATTCCGTTGCGTATTGTGAATACCCAGGCCATAGGCGATCCAACAAAAACACCCTCAGGATGATCATTTTATTTTCTCTATTAAAGTTGTTGGGTCATCCGTGCATAAGGGCTTACCTATAAAACTTGCCAAATAGCTAAGACTTTTATAATTCAGTATCCTAATAGAATGGAATGGATATTGATCCATATTAGTATATGGTTTATGACACTTCCATCAATAGTTAACCTAGCTTCCATTGTTGGAGGAAGAAGGGAATGTTAGAGATAGTTATGGCCCTGATTAATAATCTTTTGAGCTCCTACCTTGTGCTAAAGGTGAAGAGGAAAGTATTTTCTTCATTTAGGAGCACCTCTGTTAAGCCTTAGCCCTTACAATTTCTTAATGCCCATGTTTGAATAGTAAGGAAAGTAGGTCCTTTCCTAAAGAAGAAGCTGAATAATGTTGAGGACCAAGAATTAGCTCCTTCCCTTAGTAACTCTGAAGGTAGAGTCATAATAGAGAAACCTTTACAAAGAGGGGGTACAAAGTGCAAATTGTTTTGAGGGTATTTGTTTTTAAGTTATCCTTAAGTTAAGGGGGATAAGGAACTCATTAGGGATGGCTTCCTAGGTGGTTGAAGGTGGAGAAGAGATGGGAGTTTGGTTTGCCTTATGGGAGTAGCATGAAGATGGTAAAGGAATGGAAGGATAATACAAGGGAGTCTTGATAGAAGGCTACTAGAACTATAAGCGTCAGTGGTAAGAAACGATTTGGTTAAGAGTAGTTTAGTCAACTACTAACTAGGGTTGATCTATTACCAAAAGTACCAGGGAAAGGGTAGGTAACTCAAATTTTTTGAAATATTGTTCGTAAAATGGCAAATAAGAAGGCACGAGAAAAGTAAAGACAAAATTACCCTTGCCCTAACTCTTATTTAAGATAACCAGAGAGAGGAGCCATCAATTCCTTAAAATCTCTCTTAAAAAGGGTCCTCCATCAATTCCACCTTCCTCTCCAAATATCTTTAAATTCACTTTCTCATCCTTTACCCTTAGGAATAATTTCCCATCATGCACTTTTATAATAGCTTTAGTAGTAAATAGGAAAGGTTATTCTAATATAAAAGGAATATCTCCATTATCATCTATTCATAATCATAAAATTAATAAGAAAGATAAACTTATCAACCATAATTAAAATATCTTCTATAATGCCCCTAAGATATCTATTGCCTATACACTAATTAAATGCTCATACTACTAATAAAGTTCATGGTCTTCTAACTAATAAACTAAAAATAGAAAACTTTACGAATTGTCTTTATCAGGCTGAATTAGAGGACCTAAGATATATTGAAAATCATTATACCTAGAGTAACAAGAAAACAAGTACTTTATACTAAAAGAAAAAGTGGACTTATGAATGCATCCTACTCAACACATTTCAATAATAATGTTTGCAATTTCTTAACCCTTGTGATCTTTGATTATTCACCTATTGAGTTTCTTTTAATTGACCAAGTTTCTTTTAAGATGTTCCCATTTGGATTCAACAATCACCTAGTTCATTACCTAAGCTTTTAAAAACTATTACTAGAGGGTTATCCAACAACGACTTAGGCTAAGTGTCCTATAAATGCATCACCAAATTTAAGGCTATAAAGATGAGCTAAAGGCTTAGAAATTTTCCTAAACACTAAAAAATTACTAGAAGTTGCAAAGCAGACACTCAAGGTTTTCTAAAATTAGCTTTCAACTTTACCAAGTGATATGGCCCTCTTTTCCAAAGAAAGAATAGCTCTTAATAACTATACTCAAGCCTTAAGCAATCATCATTCCTTACAAAGGAAAAGAGCAAGAACTTTATAGCTAAAGGAAGGTTATTGCAATGGTAAATTCTTCTATATCATAATTTTAAAAAGGAAAAATAGTAATGGCATAATCTCTTTATTGAAGAACTTGGAAGCTTCATCTTAACATCAAATCCTTTTGGGTGTAGTGGATTCAGTCCCACTATAGCAAAGGGAAAAGCATATAAAATATTAAACCAAATCCTTATTTCTCATAGACTATGATCCAAATGCCAAAAATGAGGGATATGCTAGCCCCTACATCATTCATGTAATTAAAAATGGCAAGGAAATGATATTTTAGTTTGATTTTTAGCACCCATTAGTCCCTCTTCATAAGACACTTATAGCATCATACCTAATACATGTATATTAAAAGCAACAAAAGTTATTAAATTTATCTTTAGTGACAGTGGAGTGGTTCCTACTTGGTTCTTAGATATTGCATTTCCTATTTTAACAACCTACCTAATTCTTTTAGCGTTAACAAGATTAGTTAGAATTGATATAGCTTGAGTACATTTACTAGTAGAAGTTGTTTAAGCTTGTCTATATGCTTCTTACCTACTATCACGTGGTCTATATTAGTTTGGGCCCCTGCTAACTAACCTAAGACAATTTTATTATGTGGGTAGTTGTTAAATGGAGGTTGAGCACTAAAGATACTATTTTTTCTAGCTCTAAGGACAATTGAAGATACTTTCTATGCAATTCCCAGTTAGAAGACATCAATCACTTGTTTTTTCAATGTATCTTTGTGAAACAAACATGGATTGATATCCTTAATTGTACAAACTTTAATGTCCTTCTACCCTTTAGAACCAACTGATCAGTTGGGCTTCATCAATCAAACTAAGTGTTAGTAAGAACTATAAATTGTTTGTTGCTACTTTAAGTGGTATAGATTGTACTACTTACAAAGAAAGGAATAATAGAATCTTTAAAAGGAAGAGCCAAGACCCCAGTTCCTTTTGCAGAAGCACTCTAACTTAGATAAAGGAAATACTAGTGATAAGAATGAACATAAATGAAATAAGCTCAATTATGGCCTATAATTGGAACATTTAAAAGCCAACATTATAAGAGCTTATTAAGATTCTTGCTAATTCTATAAAGTTGGTTGTGAGAGCTTTAGTACTCTGCTACACCTTTATAATCTCAAAACTTGGGTAGCTTTATTAGTTCAGTTGCTTCAACTTTTGTAAGCTAGGTATTTGGGTAGTAATACTTGGTTCTATAGTATACCTTGGCTTGTTTAATGTTAAGTTCATTACTAACCATCATATCTAAGGTATGATAATCTATCGTATTGATGTAGTTCCCAAATCATCTATGCATTTTAAGAAGTGACCTTCTATCTCATCAGAAAATATAGTGACGGTGAAGTCATCTAACACTTTTATGGAATAGAAGTGGAGATAATAAGAAATATGATATCCTCCCAAAAATCATCCCTTTCTAAAGGAATATTAAAAGCATAGGAAAAAAAATTATGTTGGTTAAAGATGGATGAATTATTATAAGATTTGGCCATTCTCAATCAAAATAAAATTAGGATCAAACGTTATTGATATTCTCCTGTTGGCATATACCTGGTGGTTATTTAAAGTTAACTAATTCTTTTCTAAAAATCAAAAGTCTCTTTTAGGTTAGTAAAACAAACAAATATGTTTAAGAAGAATAAATAAATTGTTGATTTAAGGTTTGGGAAAAATTGGTGTTAGGAAGAAAAAAATTATAATCTAAATTTTTATATAATTTTAATAATATAAAATTGACAAAATATTAATAAGAGTCATTTCATCATTTAAATGACAAAGGTTGTACAACTAGTATACCACACATTGTGGGGTTAACAGCCACATGATGAAAATTCATTAATATGGTACAAATAGTGTCATTTTATAAATATTAGAATGTAAATTAGTATGTGAAATGATAGACATGAATTATTTTATTTTTTTACTAAATATTACAAATAATTTTCACTTTTACTAAAATAAATTTTAGTATAAGGTTAAAATATGCATTTTACTTCTTTGTGTACTCACGAGAAAATACACTCATAAATAGAAAGAATTTTCTTTAAATATGAGAATTACCATCAAACCTATTGAAAAAATATTGTAATATTTTTTAACTTTTATATAAGAAACAAAGGCAAAAGGGTCATATTTAAATATATTTTTTCACTAATTGACAAAATTGACCATAACATTCTAACGTGAACAATTGTAGCTCTAATATTTGAAAAACGTTAAAGTTTAATCTCTCTATAACAAAAAATTTAAACATCTTTGTTAAGTGTTGACTTGACACTTAAAAATTAAAATTTTATTAAATTGAGTGGCTCCTGTATCACGCCAGTGTTGTTTTCGTAAGGTGAAATCTATACTTTAATTAAAAAAAGAAAATATTTATTTTATTATTAAGTATGAGACCCACCATTTTAAAGAAACATTAAACAAACCTTAAGTAGAAGCATTAGATTACTGGTAAACAAAACGATCCCACTTTTTGTGTTTTGTTTCCCTTTTTTCTGAAATTCCTTCGACCCTCTGTCGTTCTTTCAACAAGGCTTGGAGTTAGGTAAGGGCAGGCAGGGTCTTTGCCCAGAATCCACTCTCATGACCCTTATAAAAAGTAACAAAAAAGACTCTTATTTTACCTATTTATTCTCATAAATAACAAAATATGAGTCTTTTTCTACTTTACTCGGGTCAACAAAATGTTAAGAATGACCTTGCTCCAACTCTCCCTCGTCATTTTCTGTTTGAGCATCCGGAATCGTTCACTGCGTGAAATCCGTCCGTCAATGCTTGGAATCCCTTACCTTCTCATATCCGTTTCATTTGTCACTATCATTATAAGGTGAGGCGGCGTTGAATTTGGAGAGAATTCGCCGCAAGCACCATTATCGAATAACAGACCCACTCAATTCAATAAAAAAATATTTTTCAAGTACGCAGCTAGTGCTAACATGAGATTTTACAGAATTGTTTGAATTTTTCGTTAGGATGGATATAAACTTTAACGTTTTTTAAATATTAATTTTATAATTGTTAGAGTCATCAGTAAAAAAACTTATGATAAAAAGTGACAATTTTATTAAAAAAAAAGTTTATAACAAAAATATTTAAACTTTTGTAACTATTCGTAAAGTAAGGTATTCATTGCCCCCGTCCTCTTGTTACTCAATCTCCTTTGCTTCAGTGTCCAAGGTTCAGTTAGCATTGCTTATTTGCTCAACGGTTGTGTTAAGTACAAAACGATTGATTAATGTTTGGCGCAATTGAAATACTCATTTATCAGTCAAAACCTAGCAGTGCGCAAGACCACCTGCTCTTGTTTAATTGAGGGTTTTACGGACTTCTTGTACCTACGAAACTTTACACTATTTGGTGGTGGGTTTTGATTATAAACTGAAGCCATCACCAATATTGCAGAATCAATGTCCAAGTTGAAGACCCTTAGCTCTATGTTTCGCTCTGCTGTTAAAGAAACTAAAACCACCGCCACCACCACGTTAAAGCAGCCCTCCACCACTTCTAAGGCCCTAAATACTTCTTCTTCCTCTATTATCAAGCTAGACGACTCCGATCCAGATTCTGGTACTTTGTAGTCTTAATTATTTTGATGGCAATCCTTTTAAATCTTTGCTCATCGTTTGGGTCAGTTTATAATTCTTTTCTTTTTCTTTTTATGTTGTGTTGATTATTGCAGAATATAGGACAAGACATGTTTGCAACGAGATAATGGCTGTACTGCGTGGTGGTAGGTAGATTGTTTGTAAAGTTTGGATTTCGCATACGATTGTAATGAGGTTATACAGTTTCTAGCAAGAATATAACTCTGCTCTCCTGAAATTGTGTCCTTTTGGTGCGAATGAATGACCAGTCTATCTTAACCTGAGAGGATTTTTTTCATTTGATGTTGATAATTTTTTCAGACGCTGCAGCTGATTCTAGAGGAATCAAAGATGATAATTCATCTAAAGCTTCATTGAAAATACCATGGGTTTCAAGTTTGTCTCAGAAGAAAGCAAATCTGCTTCGCAAGGAACAGTCTCGGACAAGAAAACAGAAGTGGATTTTCAAGTCTACAATGCCAAATAGGATTAACCGTTTAATTGGGATGTGCGCACATAATCTTGGGACAGAGGCTATGATTGACGTACTAGGCAAATTGGGACGTGAAACTGGGCAAAAGGAATGCAGTGCCTTCATAAAGATTTGTGTAGATGAAGCTAGGAGAAATAATGATGAGGATGTTGCATTGGAACAAATTTCAAAAGCATTTCAAATTTTAACATATATGAAAGAACAGGGTTTCCAGCTAGAAGAGGAAACCTATTGTCCAGTTCTTACATATTTAATTGATATGTGTATGTTGGAGGAGTTCCATTTCTTCTGCAAGGCAATAAAGGAATGTAGTCCTAGTTCAATTCCAAGATTAGGGTATTATGAGATGCTATTTTATATTAGAGTTGATGATGAAGAAATGATAGAAGAACTCTGCCGTTGCATTTCTGTCAATAGGAGACCTGAGACTATGGACTTGCATGGTATCTATGTTTGTATTGAACTACCTAAAAACTAATTGCTTTGTTGGTATATAGACTAATAAATATGGTATAGAGATAAAGAAGAGGTAGATGGAATAACAAATACAGCTTATATATACTCTTTGTGACTTCTTGTTTGACATTGGGCACACTTGTTTTGTAGCAAATTACCTGTTGGCACTTTGTGAGAGGGAACAGAAGGACAAGTTTTTGCAATTGTTAGAGGTTATAGACATAACCAAGGTTTCGACATTTGACAGTGTATGCAGTATCTTTAAATTCTTAGGCAGATTATCCTTAGACCCCTTTGCTGAGAAGTTCCTTCTGGCTCTCAAAAGTAGTGGTACGCTTACACACATAATTTCTTTTGCTAAATGATGCATTTTGTTTGATTTCATACAAAATGGTATTAGTGATAAAATTAGTATTTTTTTCTAGTGTATAAGAATATTACTTTGTTAAAACTGATTCACTAATAGATATTGCTTTTTTTTTTAACGAAATTATATAGTTCTGTTTGTGACCTTATTTTTTATTTTCTAATATATGCAAAATGTTCTTGTGATAAGCTGCAAACTGTGAAGCAGAACGTATCTCAACTCTCATATTTAATTATGCTACTAGCACCCCAAATTTAGCGGTGAGGAACTTCTCATGAATGCTACTGGTAATGTCCTAGTCTGAGGCACATTTGCTATGCATGCAATTTGCTTCTTTATGGTAGATTCATGATATGAATCACTTGCTTGGGACTTCTAATGTCATTTTTATTTAGATTAATGATCATTGTATACAACATTTGATGTTTTGAAGCATGGTTGTTGCTCTGTTACATGATATATATTTGCTCTTACTCATCATTTATGAATCAATGATGAACAATTCATATCAATATAACTTTCTCGTTCACCACCATGAAGTTAAGCTGACTACCAAGATATTATTTAAGGTAGGTTAAAAACATTGTTGACCCGTGTGATTTGACATTTTTCTATTTCAATCATCATATTTGAAAACTATCACTTACCCATTATAGTATTGTTTAGCTTTTTCATAACTCTCTCCTTTATATCCATTAGTTTTCCATCTATTTTTTATCCAAAACTACATAGTATTTAAATTCTTGAGGAACAACCAATTTGTATAGCATGAAATAGGTTCTTTTCATTTGTTAAGATATCCCACATTCAATAAGAGCAAAAGCAAAACAAACCTAACATGATTTTGGTAAACCTCTCCCCATAAGGTTCCTTTCGGTTAAAATTAGGCTGACTTTTATCATGGTATCAGAGCCAACATTATTTTGATGTTGGATTGTTTGTAGATGTCTAGTCTTGTGAGCTTTGCACTTTGGATGTCCATTCTTACGCATGAGGGGTGTATAAGATATCCCACTTTGATTAGGAGCAAGAGCAAAGCAAGCCTTGGAGAACTTTTACTTTACGAAGTAAACAAAGCTGAAATGATAATCTAGTTAAGTAATACAAATGATGATTTTAAAGTTGAGGGACTTTAGATGAAACTCTATAATTGATTCTTGTCAATTTTTTGCTTGGGATTCTGGTTTTTTAGTTTTAAAGCTGAACGATCTGAATATTGAATTTAGTCAGGTAATGTAACTATCTCTTTGTCTTGTGCTGCAATTAGTCTTCCTCGTGAAGTTTTTAAGAGTTCCTAATGCTAGATATTCTGTTGTCATTACCTATAAAATTGCTTGAACATTTAACATATTATGTCTTTTATTTTTCATTTTATCAATTAAGATATTATTTATATTTTACTTAATCATATCAATCCTAGCATTTTCTTTTGAAAACTCTTCGGTTTTCATTCCTCTAAGCATGAGATTACCTATAATTGCTTATAAGGTGTTGTGTCAAATGATAGTTTACTACTATTAACTCATCTCTTTACTACTATTAACTCATCTCTCCAAATCTTTGTGATGTATTGGATGTGGAAATGTTTACTATTGAAGGTTGAGGATGTGATTTTAAAATTCAACAACACTCACACTGATCTGGAGATCACACCTTCAACACAACTGTATGAGAAGCTGATATTATATTGTTGCAACTTATCTGAGGTATGACTAGATCTTCTCGACGGCGAGACGAAAATAAGTTGATATTCCTTCCATTTCAACATATGATTTCATATAATTACTTCAGGAAGCTATTTTTATTTTTCTAAATTTCTTTTCTTGTGATCACAATATTGCCTATCGTAGGTGCACGTGGCTCTTGATGTGGTGGACCTTATGTGTAAAGCAGGTTTATCATTATCCATAGGCACATTACACCACATATTGCTTGCTTGTGAGACAAGCTATGAGTTTGACCTGGTATTTGTCATTGACTACATGCTCCTCTGCTTTAAATCATTTGACCACATGCAGTTTCTATCACATGATTTATTTTCAAACTTGAAGTTCTTTTGTATTTGGACATGTAAAAGAAATTGGGCTTTCTAATGAATCATCAGCTATATTATCAGCTTTTGGTGGTAGCTTACTTCTTCGTAATAAGCATTATATGCACTGAAAGGGCACATTATATGAATCTCAGGGATAACCCTCAAAATTGTGAATTCATAGAAACATTAACCTAGGCCAAGCTTTGACCATTTTCTTTTCTAAACAAACTCTTTCTGTATTGCATGACTGAATTAATTGGACTGCCTAAGACTTTGGGAGCGTCACTAATCTTACAAATATGTTCAGTGGAATCCTCAGAAGAAATGTCTTTCATAGTCCGGATGCTTCAAAATCCTCTGCTCTTTTGGTCGAAGGAGAAATTTTGCAGGCAGAATAGTGGGTGTTTGTGTCTCAAATAGGCTCTTTTAGAAGTGAATTCATCCCTGTGCCTTTTTTCATCAAGTATATTGAACATGAACATAAAAAGGTTGCATTCCATAGAAAGTTTTTAGTCCTGTTCCAGTTAGGTTCAGGGAAGAAGCAAGAAAACGTTCCCTTTTTTTTTTCTCTTACTGATCTGGTTGTTGTTACTTCCTATAGTTGACTCCTTTTTAGCATTTCCTTTTCTTTGGTCTATTTCTCTGAATTTCCCAGACCTTTACATCCATTTCTTTGTCATATTGTTAAGGTGAGAAGGATCTATCAAATGATTTGCCAGCATGGCTTGCAAACAAACCATGATACATTTAGGAGCATCATAAATTTGAGTGCAAAAATGAAAGATGTAAGTTGTTCAATCTCTCTCTCTTTGCATCTGCTTTGCTTGCACATGCTTGTTTGCATGTGATTGTACCTCTGAGCTTCTCATCTCCCTTATTGCAAATTAATACTTTCTAAGATGCTTTCTTTAAATTGATGCTACTTTTTTTTCCATGGTTTAATGCAGTTTCATGGTGCATATGCGATACTTGATGACTTAAAGAGATTTAATTTGAGCCCCACTGTTGGCATGTATAATGCTCTAATTCTAGGATATTTTCGAGAGGTAACTTTTGACACCTTGCTAAGTAATGTGCATAGTTAGTTCTAGTTAAGTTGGAATGATTTAATCTAAAAGTGTCTAAAAGAGGAAGAGCGATTACAGGAAGTCATGTTTTAAGCTAAGATTCTTACCACTTATTGGTTTGGTAATTGTAGTTTCTCAATTTATGCTCTACTTCCATTACTTATTTCTTCTGCAAGAATTGATGCTATTCTTCGGAGTTTCATTTCTCTTATTCAAAGAACAAGTTACTGGCTATTTATCTGTTGAAGTTAAGGCTTATCTGTTTTCATCTCCCTTTTATATCGAAGTTTTTTCTTTTCTGATTGCCCACAGAAAAATAAAAAGGGTGCATTAATGGTTCTTAGGCAAATGGAACATGCAGCTGTAAAACCAGATTCTGAAACTTATGGCTATTTAATAGCCAACTGCAAAAATGAGGATGAAATTGTGAAGGTAATTGCAAACCTGTGTTTTGGGTGATCTTGCCTTTGTGGTGTAGAAATTATGCAAAGCAAGTTTTCTGGAGGGTTGGCTTTTGTTTTTCGCTGTGGCGTCTTTGTAACAAAACATGATTTACTACATGTAAAACTGTAATATAAATTATCGCCCTTCTGATTCCTGTACTATGTCATTATAATGAACATAAGTTAGCATACACGTGGAACTTGTTTAATGCATATGTGTCTTGAAGCTGGAATATGATGTTACCTCCTGATTGCCGTGATGCAGTATTATGATGAACTTAAGTTGGCGGGAGTTGAAGTTTCAAAACACATATACATGGCACTTGTTAATGCTTTTGCAACCTCTGGTCAGTTTGAGAAGGCGAAAGAGGTATCTACCAGTTCTTTAGTTCTGACTGTAGCTCCTATTCAACTAACTCTGTCAATCTAATGTTTAAGAAAAAAAGTAAATTAAAGTTTCCATCCTATTGTCGTCAAAACTTTACATCTTTATATTATCTCGCATTGGGGACAGGGACCTAAACCAATGATTATTGAGTTGTTATTCAGAACTAGTCTATTTGCATACTCAGCAACTTTATGTTCTTTAGGATTTACAATTTCAAATGGCTCATACTAATAATATCCTACCAAAATTGCATGCAATTTCTTAGTTTTAATTTTTCAAGGATTTTCATTAGTTATATAGCTCATGTTATATTGTCTTAATTCTCACACTTGTCTAGTCTAGTAATCCATTTTGTGCTGAGTTGGTGTAGGTACTTTTGGACATGGACATTCCAACCAGGAACCTTAATGAAATAAAAAACGTGCTAGTCTCTGCCCTTGTATCAAATGGACAAATATCTGATGCCTGGAGCATATATGAGGAAATCGAGCAAGCTGGAGGTCATGTGGCACCAAAAACTGTTCTAAGCCTAATTGTAAGTCTTTTTGGGGAAATACTTTATACTTTTTGTCTTGTAACAACTGCAACGATCTATTCCACATCATTTAGGAGCACTTTCAATCTGAAGGAGAGTTAAGTAGAATACTCAAGCTACTTGAAAGGTTGGAAGATTCTAACCATTGGATGGATGGTTGCTTTAGAGCCATCTTATACTGCATTCGAAATAAGTATTTAAGGTAAATAAAATCCATTGCTTGAGTTAAATATCTATTGACAAAATATATCTGACCAACTCTTGATCCTGGGCTTTAAACTAGTTCCACTGTCAACCTGTTTAAGCAACTTAAAAATAGCGTCTGCAATGACGAAGTGGCCATGGAATCTATTTTTGACGAGGTACGTTCCTCGATTCACCAGCTTACATTCACTTTCTGTTTCCTATTTTATATTTGTCTCCTTCCGTGTAAGTACTAACTTTTTGTAATTGCTCAGAAGACTTTTTTGCTATGAGGACAAAGATAGGCTTGAAGCATGTCAAACATAAGTATCTAAATAATATGGTGCCAAAGTTTAGATTACCAACTTCTAGGCCTTTCTCTTTTCTGTGATGTAGGCTTTTGCAGTGGTTGCTGGGTTAGAGCCTACATATCTGCAGTTTGGTTTGGACTTGCTTCAGGCTATAAAAGATGAATTTGGTGTATTCCCTTCACGAAAATGCCTGGATTTTATGCTCAATGCTTGCATTAAGGCCAAAAATCTACAGAGTTCTATTCTCATTTGGAAAGAATATCAGGCTGCTGACATGCCTTACAATGTCTTGAGTTATTTAAGGTACTTAGAATCGTTCTCTAATAAATAATTGACGATATCAAATAGTCACAGTGAAACTGCTTGCCTTATTAGTATTGCTGTTACCTTTTGAGTTGCAGGATGTATCAGGCTGTCTTAGTTTCTGGAGACCATAAATCTGCGAAGGTTTTGCTAACTAAAATTCCAAAAGATGATCCTCACATTGGCATTATACTGAAGAAATTTAAGGAAATTTACCCTTCATCCACCTCCGAGAAGGGATTAGAGAAGGAGAAGAAGAAGACGAAGAAGAAGAAGAATAACAGAAAGGAAATGAAGAAGAATAAAGCTTGACGTAAACCTTCGTCTAGTCTAGTCGTGGGGAAGTCATTTGTGAGGTTGTAACCATGAATTCTGTTTACAAGCATAAGTATCATAATTGCTTAATGAGGCCCAGAGCATGTCCCCAGTTCTCAAAGGCGCTTTTACAAATTCCAATTTCGGTAAGCTCCGGCGTCTCAGATAAATTATACATTAGGCACAGTTAATAGGAAATGCAAGAAAGAGACACTCCAATCACAGCGGTTAAGTAGGTTTGGCGAAGTAGCATTAGACAAATGAGAGGTTGGTTGCAGCCAACCTGGAATGCGGTTGCTCTAAACTGCTGCTATTTCAAGAAAGGCACCACTGTGGTTAATGTTTCATAACATGTGACACTATTTTCAAGTGATTATTAACAACGGTGGTTTCGAAGTACTTGAATCGAGTGAAAATGGGAAAAGGAGAATAAATCGTCAGGTGATACGATATGAGTGCTTCGCCACAATTCTTTACGTTTAATATATAATCGTCGGGTGATACGATATGAGTGCTTCGCCACAATTCTTTACGTTTAATATATCTTTTCTTTTGTTAAGAGAATGGCAACATTCTGTTTCTGTTTTTAGTTATCTTCCCCTCCTATGTAGGAAATATGTTAGGAGATGAGCGACATGAGCCCACTCATTATGATTACAAACTAACACGACAAGCATGATATGATTTTGAATCTAATAAATTAGGATTCATAGGACCAAAGAAAATTTTTGAGTATCCTCAGTTATAAACAAAATATTAATTATATTTCAAATTATATTTTGTATTATTAGATACATACGGCTCCAATAAAATATATGCTTATTTATTTTAATTAAGGATACAACTTAGTTATGTTACATTATCATCTTTTTAAAATTTTAATACTATAATTTTTTAGTTAAAATTTTGTGTATATGTTAAGAATAATTCTATGTACTATCTAAAAAATTGAAAAATATATAATTAAAAATTTCATACTATTGTAAAGATTGAAACTTCTAAAAATGTTCTAAATATGATGGTCAAGTATGTTTTAACATTGAAAGTTGTTATACGTCATCACCAATTGAATGACTCATGTCTCGTTCCTCCTTTTTATGTCTCACTTAAGACTTCGTTATGCCTTTCCTATTTAGTAAATGATGGACTAATCATGCTTCCTTCACTTGCTTCCCCATCTGTCAAATATCACTTTATTCTTTGTTTTTACTATCGTCTCTATTTCTTTACCTTTTCCTCTTCTTCTTTGCAACTTTTCTTCCTTCATTTAGCTACTCAAGCGACAAGCAAATCACTTGAGAATTCATTGAGTTAAAAGGTAATTTACTGCTTCTTTACACTTTTCTTCCACAATACCATTAGAAAAGATTGAGATTGAGGGAGGGCTTAATCAATGAGGAGGGTTTACCATTTCAAATTTGATTTAGAGACTACTGCCTAAAAGATTATTGAGGTTGGCCTATGACACTTTAGTAGCAAGCCAAATTTACACCAAAAATGAAAACCTAACATTCATATGGAGAAGATGAAATAAAGTAGATACCTATATGGATCAATATTTACAACGTGGCATTAGAGTTGGTCTACCAAGAGCCTAAGTAACTTGCAAGCTTTATTAGGAAAAATTTTATATGGATGAAGCTATAGTTGGAATAAGAAGAGTAAGTTATGCTAGGAATTGTGTAATGGTTGACGTACATTAAAATTTTCCAGAATTAATTCTACTTATGAGGCTAAGAGAAGATGACAAATTGTTTGAAGGCACTGTCATAGTTTCATATTAGTGGAGGCCTAACTTAATCTACAAAGGTAAAAAATGGATGACAATTGGTAAGAAATTTCAAAGAGGGGATTATTATCAGTTAATAGGACTTGACCTGCCTGAGGAACAAGGTACAGACACTAGCAATAAGCAAAGTCAATAGCCGCTTGCAATGAGCATAATCAGTACTAAGGAAATCTATTGGAAAGTTATGAAACTATGTCTATAATAATGGAGAAGGATGCTAAAACACAATTAAAGGAGTTGGAGGTTGAAGAATAAATGACTACTGCTAATGGTTCTCAAATTAAGAACAAAAATAAGGTGAATAAGGAGGTTAAGCCCCAAACTCCCTTTATTAACCAAAATAGTAGCTCTAAGGATTTACTAAATGAGCAAAGAGGAATGTGCAATCTAGATAATGATTGCAAAATTGCTAATAGGAGGAGGTCAAATAGGAAAAATAAGGCTAAAAGCTCTAAAATTATTGGAATGTAGGGGGCTTAATGGCCCCAAAATGAAATTCATGCTTACGTGGATGCATTTTGTTGAATAATTTGAGAAAAATTCATGCTTATATGAATGCTCTATGTGAGGGGTTTAATAGCGCCAAAATGAAATTCATGCTTATGTGGATGCATTTTGTTGAATAATTTGAGAAAAATTCATGCTTATATAAATGCTCTATGGATAATCCTTAGTGATCTTAATATCACACTATATCCTTCTAAAGTAGAAGGTAACATTTACTAAAGAAATTACAATGATTACTTTAGGAATTGCCATACAAAAGTCAAGGATCTTAAGTTAAAATGGTGATTCTTCACTTGAAGCAATAAGAAAATAGTACATGGTTCATAAGAAAGAAACTAGATAGAGTTCTTGTAAATGATCTTTAGTTATCCTAATTTCCAAAAAGTAAGGATATATTTAATAACCCTCTTTTCTTGGACCATACTTCTATTAATTTATACTCTTGAAATTGAGGCTATAGAGGATAACTCCATTTTGCTTTAATAACTACTTAGTAGAAGTTAGAGGGTATGAAAGGGTTGTAACTAAAAGGGTGAGCTTCAAATTTCAAGGATGCAAATCCTTTATCTGCATGAGGAAATTTCAAATGGTTATAAAGGAACTCAAGAAACTTAACCATAAAAAATTCAGTAGTACTCATTAAGCAGCTATTGAAACAGAAGCCAAACTAATCTAGGTTCATAAAGACTTGTATTTGTCACATAAAGATGGTGCTAAACAAAATGAAGAGGTAATAGCCTTACTCAACTATACTCATGCTTTGGAAGTTAATTGACCCTTTTAAATAAAAGATCAAGAGTCTAATGGCTTAAATATGGAGACAAGAATACTAGTTTCTTCCATAAGGCAATCCTCTCCAGAAGGAAAATAGAAAAGATTGCATCATTGTTAAAATAAAATGGCCAATGTGGCTCAATCATAGCTTGAGATCCTACAAGACACTTACAAATAGTTTATAAATACTTTTGATTATTCTGCTTATTGTTGTTCATCTATGTAGGCACTTAAATAATTAATTTATGAGTAAATTATAGAGGCTAAATCTACTAGTTTAATTAGATCCTTTTTAACGTAGTAAACATGGAGAAAGCACTCTTCGCACTTAAATTAGCAAAGCCATAGCCTTAATGGATTTAATGCATCCAAAATACATAGAATCAAACCAAGAATATAGTCACTAAAGTAGTTTTGGAGTTCTTTAATAAAGGTAAGATGTTGAGGGAAATGAACAAAACTTTCATAAACTTCATTGCAAAGATACCAAATCCAACTTCCCTCATGGATTATAGGCCTATCTCATGTTATTACACTATATAAAATATCATTGCAAAGTTTTTAGCCTCAAGACTCATTGATGTGCTGAAATTATAAATCAACCCATCATAGAGAGCTTCCCTTAAAAAATTAAAAATGGGAGGCAATATTATGTTAGCTCAAGAGTTATTTAAGAACTAAAATTAAAAGCATTCAATCAAAATTTATGCAATCAACTTATAAGACTTTTGATACCATCAATTAGAACTTCATCCCATTTCTCCCTACCTATTTAAATTAAGAATCAAAGTTGTTGTTAGATTAATTAACCATACTATAAGTTAGGAAAGGAATTTAAGTACCATAATAAGTTCAAGAATTTAAGGATCTATAGTGTCATCTGTGTATGACTTGGTTCTACCTTTTCGAGTTAAACCTAACTTAATTTGTACATTTATCTCAATTAACATTGATAAGAGTCACCTCTTTATATTAGTTTGGGTAGTAATCTCTCTAGTTGACTCTCTAGTTTGATAGGCATCAAGACTATAAAGTCACCATTCACCTTTCTAGACATAAATGTCAACTATAAGAGACCAATATATATAAACCTTCTTCCCTTTATAAAAGTATAAAAAGGAGAATTAATAACTAGTGCAATATAAGTCTTTCATTTGTAGAGGGTCCAACTAACCTTAATAACATGCACATCTATTGGTCTTCAGACTTAGTTCTCCCTGGGAGCTTGATTAGGATAATAGAGAAGAAGTTAAGATGCTTCCTATGGTTAATTGATCTATCAAGAAAATCAATAGCCAAAGTAAAATGGACAGATATGTGCTTAATTAAGGATGAAGGGGGATTAGGACTCATCCCTATACAAACAATAAAAAAAAGTTTTATGATAACAATAAATATGGAGAATATTAAGTGATAAGGAGGAGTTATGGGTTAAACAAATAAACACAATATATCAAAGGAAAGAGTTTTCAAAAACTCAAAATAAAAACCAACTCCTTTTAGACTATATTACAAACAATTAAGTTAAAGGCGCTATTTTATTTAGAATTCATATTTATAATTAGGGATGGTAACTTAAACTATTTTTGGTATGATAATTACAACAACGTAGGAACCCTTGTAGGATTATTTTGCTTTCTAATATAAAAAAAAAATTCTTGATGTTGAAAAAGTAAAAGAGTCCATTGAAGACAATAAATGGCGATGCAACATTAGAGAATTGTTTGACATAATGGATAATGTTCTAGACTACAGTAATAACTTTAATGTGAAGGACTTATCCAATTAATTGAAACATTGTTTAGGGAAATTTACAAATAAAGCATGTAAAGAGTTGATTAAAAATTAAGCTAAAAAAGTTAAATGGTTTAACATTTTGTGTTTCAACCGGACACTTCCATAAATCTCTTTCATTTTATTATTAGCCATCAAAATGAGGTTATCTACCTTAAATAGGCTAAGTGGAACTACTAGCTCATCTACTTATTGTTTCCTCTATAAACAAGAACCTAAATCTATATGTCAAATCTATATGGCATTCTTCAAATGTAAATTCACCTTAAACATTTCGTAGAAGATGTAATAACTATGCAACTTTGTAAGTACACAAATGGATTGGTCTAAAATTATCGATTAGAGTAGTTAAAGACATAGAGAGTGCAAGGGTCACTTTCAAATCTACAGAATCACATTTAGGAGTATAGATTATTCCAACAAATCATTCAAGAAAGAATATAAGCTGGATTAGAGAGCAACTTATAATTCATAAGGTTCATATCCTATGTAGTGATGGAATTGATGCAAATTAAGATATTTCAACTCCATATCAAGATTCATTGTTGTGCCCAAAATAAGTTTAAAAAATACCTAGGCTATCCTACTTGCAAGTATACAAGGTCGTTGTAGTTGATTACCTAAGGTTGTCTCCTACGGAGGTGAAATTAGTTCACTTAAGTTAACCTTAAAAAAAACAAAAATAGATGCAATCCTAAACACTCTATGCTGATTCATTTAGGTTTTTAAGAAAATCACAAAATTAGATTGCAAAGTAACCGATTCAATCGGAAGCAACAAAAAAAAAAGATTAATCGAAGTGAAAAACTCTTGAGAATTAATTTCGCTAATTTAATCTCCTATGTGTGACTAAGGGGAAATGATTGGATAGTTGTCTTACTAAAATTACCAATTGGGTTCTAAAATCAATTCAAATAGCAAACTAATCTAACTTTCATACTTGATAAGTTTATCATCTAAATTAATTATTAAACCCAACTAATAATTACCATTTAAGTTAATATATTTCTAATTTTAACCTAAGAGTCCATAATTTTTCATTCCATATTAAACTTCTTATCTTGATCATTCGTTTAATACCGAAATGATGCAAAGTTTGTTCACGCTATTACATCCATTTAGTTCAGAAACTATAGCAAACATAAGATAACAACAGAGTCCCTCAATCATGCATATTTGACTAAAATAGCCACAGTAATTCTTAAGAAAAATAGGTCAGCCCATCATGGAAATAACAAGATTCATCATATTCAAATACTTCAATCCCATTTTTATCAGTAAAAGAGAAGTATTAAAGTAATAAACCAAGTGAATATCTGAAATAAACTATCAAAAGCTAACAGAGTATGTTTCTATCAGCTAACAGATGAGTCAGTTCAGTAAAATAAAAGAGAAATAATAAACAAAATGAGTAAACGAGTGTTTGAATGAGAGAGTTGCGGTGATCTCCTGCCACTCTTAAACTTTCTGCATTGGCCCTTGCCTTCTGCTTCTGCTTGGTTCTCACCCAGCCAACTGGTTGCTCAAGTTCACTGGGATTTAGCTTTAGCCCTCGCCTTTTGCCTTTATCCCAAGCTTCCACCTCTCTAATGTGTTTCTCTCTTTCTCACCTGACTGGTCTCTGCTTTCTCTCCTCTCTTCTCTGCCTTCTTTTTATCTATCTATTTTTGTCCCTGAATGAGTTTGTCATGTGTGGAATTTTGAATAAGAGAATGTTGGAATATGTGTGTTTGTGAGAATGTGTTGCCACCCTTTATTCCCCTTATATATATAGTATGACTCTAGGTTTAGGGTTTTAAGCCATCACCCTTGCAGCTTCCATGTAAATAATTAGACAAATAAAGTAAAAACATGTCATAGAGGTGAGTATGTGTAGGGATGGGTCCCGTGACTAATCTCGAGGTGACCAATTGGGGCAGTTGGGTGAGCATTATGCAAGAGAAAGGTCAAAACCGCTCAATTGGTAACAGAAATTTGCATCTTTGTTGTGACGAAACCATGGAGTTATCTCCATGGACCCTTTGAGAGAAGTTCATTATAGTGAAGTCCCCGGATTTAAGCCAAGCACTCTTAGGACAAATAAACTTTGCCGCGTCAAAGTCATGAAATTTAACCTAGGAAGCCCTCGGGACAGGTTCGCCGCAGCGAAACCTCCATACAGACATCGGACCCAAACATCCAACAACATAAAATTCATACACACTAACTTTCATCACAACATCCTATCCTATTCCATCTCTAGCAACATATAATTCTATTCCCAACATAATTTCAACAACTCATCCAAAGGATATAAGTGAACATACATAAAGATCTTCATCAAATCCAAATTTCCTTACTAAATCAAAGGGTTTGAACAACTTTAGTTACATATCAAAAGCCATACCATTGGCTTAAAACAAAATACAAAATACAAAATACAATGAATGTTTATGTTGATATGCTTATAAAGCTATCCAAAAGTCACTAACTTAGTTACAAAAGTCTCTATTCTAGGAGTTGCCAAACGTTTTGGAAAAATCAACGATCTTCTCGTTCTACACTTGAGGAGTGGAAAAATATTGGATTGAGCTACCAAGCTCAGTGATTAATATATTTATAGTTAGTGATAATGAGACACATGTCAAGCATATCACTTATCCATAAATGTATACATCTCATGCATTTAGCAATCTAATTATCCACAGTTCCACTTTCAATCTCAAGGTTCAACATATTCTCACATAAATCATATCATTTAACTCAAAATGATCAACATAACACTCAATTATGCATCATGCTTATAGATCAAAATGTAATGCACAAACAAATGGCTCAAGGGTCCTATGAAATGAAATGGAGAAATCGAAGTTTATATCGTGTACAAAACGAGTCCGATTTTTAGGATCTCGTATATGACAAGTGGCCAGCTAGGAGAAGGTTTTAGTCAATGTACACGTGACGAACGAAATGATTCCTCTCTTTCCCAATCACAAGCAGATTCTCATGTTGAAATCTATTTCATCATAGAATCATATTCTCACAATTTATTATGCTTTTTCCTCTTTTGATCCATCTTTTGTCTTCTTAATTCAAGACACATTTTCTTCTTGCTCTTCCCATTTTACCCCTCATTTATCTTGTCCTTCCAATTATGCCCTTTTTTTGTCTTTTATGTCTCTAACTCATTTAATCCATTTAACAACATATTATCCTAACCTAATTCTAACATTCTCTATTTAATAACTATAACTTCTATTCATGCTTGCTAATTTAATGGACTAATTTCTAAGCAAAATAAATAATAATATAAATAAAAATAGAAAAAATTGGGGTCCAATAATTCTCCACTCTTAAAGAATTTCGTCCTCAAAATTCTTACCTGAACTTTCAAAAATGTGTGGATATTTCTCCTCCATTGCTTCCAAAGGCTCCCATGTTGCCTCCTCTCTTGCATGATTCTTCCATAAGACTTTAACCAACTTCATAGTCTTGTTTCTCAAGACCTTTTCCTTTGAATCTAGAATCTCCATTGTTTGTTCTTTATAAGTCAAATCCTCTCTTAATTGAACTTTTGAAGGTTGGAATATGTGCAAAGGATCTGATCTACACCTTCTCAACTTCGGCACATGGAAAACATTATGGATCTTAGACAATTCTGGTGGCAAAGCTAACTTATAGGCTAAAGGCCCAATCTGTTCAGTAATCTCATAAGGGCCTATGTATCTCAGAATGAGCTTGCCCTTCTTACCAAATCTAGAACATCCTTTCCATAGAGAGGCTTTAGCAAATACTTTGTTTCTAACTTCAAATTCCATCTCCTTTCTATACACATTCGTATAACTTTTAATTATATTGCCTTGAGTCTCTACTTTACCAATTTAATCTTGTCAACTGTAACTTGTACCATCTTAGGCCCTAAAAGTCTCTTTTCACCTTCCTCATCCCAACAAATAGGAGTTCTGCACCTCCTATCATACAAAGCCTCATAAAGTTCCATTTGATTTCCCGAGTGGTAAGAATTATTGTAAGCAAATTCAATTAAAGGAAGATGATCATCCCATAAGCCTTTAAAATCCATAACACAAGCTCTTAACATTGCCTCCAAAGTCCGTATTATTCTCTTCGATTGTCCATCAGTCTGTGGATGGAAAGCTGTGCTAAAATATAACTTAGTTCCCAAAGCCTCTTGCAAGCTTTCCCAGAATTTGGAGGTGAATCTGGGATCTTTATCTGAGACTATAGAGCTTGGAATCCATGAAGCGTAATTATCTCATATATGTATTTCTTGGCCAAAGCATTCAAAGAATCTGTTTGTCTAATTCGCAAGAAATGTACTGACTTGATTAGCTTATCAACAATCACCCATATTGCATCATGCTTCCTGCTAGTCCTTGGCAATCCCATTAAGAAATCCATCGTAATGTTTAAGCTTACCGATAGGTGCTTGATGTTATGTTTTAACTTGTTGGCACACTAAGCACCTACTAACATACTCTGCAACATCTTTCTTCATTCCTCTCCATTAGAAGTGCTCTTTCAAATCTCTATACATTTTTGTACTCCCTGAGTGCATCGCATAAGAAGCATTATATGCCTCATAAAAAATCTCATCTGTCAACTCTTGCATGTTTGCAATACAAAATCTGTTACCAATCACCATTAATCCATCTTCTCTTATCTCTATTTCATAAGGTTTATCATTTTTAATCTCTTCTTTGAGCTTGCTTAAATACTCATCTTGTTCCTGTAATTCCTTAATCTTCTCATTCAACACTGGCCTTACTCTAAAATTAGCCAATATACAATCAGATTTAGTTTGCTTGAATGTCACTTTTAGTTTGGCTAACTCATTCAATAAAGGTAAATATACTGTCTCCACATGTGCTATAGTCGATTTTCTACTCAATATATCTGCTAGTACATTAGGTTTTCCCAAGTGGTAATCTATCATCAAGTTATAATCCTTCAACAGTTCTAACCACCTTCTCTGTCTTATATTCAACTTTTTCTGGCTCATAAAGTACTTAAGACTGTTGTGCTCTGTAAATACCCTAGTAGTGACTCCATATAAGTAATGTCTCCATATTTTCAATGCAAAAATTATGGCAGCTAACTCTAAGTCATGCGTAGGATAATTCATCTCATAAGGTTTCAATTACTTAAAAGCATAAACAATTACCTTATCTCTTTGCATCAACACACACCCCAATCCCTTTCTCAAGGCATTACTACATACTATATACCCTTCAGTACTAGAAGGCAAAGTCAAAATTGGTGTAGTTATGAGCCTATCCTTCAATTCCTCAAAGCTATTCTGGCACTCCTTTGTCCACACAAACTTCTGATTCTTCCTTGTCAATTTGGTAAGTGGGGTTGTTATCATGGAAAAGCCCTATACAAATCTTCTGTAATACCCAGCTAAACCCAAAAACCTCCTCACTTCTGCTACATTCTTAGGTAATTCTAATTTAGCCACAACTTCTATTTTTCTGATCCATATTGTTAGACCCGTTTTCGGAGCCCAAAAATCGAAGTCCTAAACCTTGTGCTTACAATACAACTTGACTTCTAAGTCTTTAGTTTTCTTTGAAGCAAGGATCATCTTAATTGGAGTTTTACAGCTCAAGATATACTTAAAAAGCTAAAGCGTGTTCATACCCCAATCATGCTCTCCCAACCAACCTCTCACTTACTCTAATGCAAACTTTCTCAAAACAACTCCAAAAGATACAAATTTTAATGAGAAGATAGTAAAAGATGTTAGGAATCCATTGTTTCAAGAATCACTTCATTTGGAGTCGGACGAGGAAGTTATACCCGAAAGAATTGAACACGTTTATACCATCAATCAATTTGTACCTATCTTGGCGCAATTTCCATAACTCCCACTACAATTATCTGATTGAATTCGTTTTTAGACTGTTTTAAAGAAGACTTCTATATTTACAACTTTCATGAGACTTTGGAGACAAATTCCACCTTTTGAAGGATCAAAAATGGAACAGAAGATGACAATACAACTAAGATGATGCAGAAGGTCAAACTAAGACGGTCAAACTAAGACGAAGCAAAACTAAGACGAAGCAAACTAAAAGGAAGTAAAATTAAGAGGAAGCAAAACTAAGACGATGCACCGTGCATATGAAGATGTTTCAACTGGGTCTTTCTCACATCCCCAAAGTTCTAAATCAATATTTATACTCTTCAGAGCATCTCCACTCATAAAGACTATAAATTTCAACTTAGATGTCCAAGTATTTCATGCTATATACCGTTAAAAAGATAAAAGAAAGACCTACAACTTTCCAAAAGATAACTTTGCGTAAATCAGCTCACATCAATCTATAAATATACCTGAAGTCAGTACACGGATTTTTCTCCTATGTAACCTTGAGAATCATGGGCGAAACCAAAATCATAAACCATTAGTATTAAAAGATCGTAGTTTTACAAAGCTTTAGTGGGCATTTCAAGCCCCAATACATGAATGTTTTAAAAATATCCCAAAATACAAAAGATACATGAACAATAAATTGCTCAAAATTCAACTAAAGCCTTGGTTTACTAGATTTGCTTAAATTACAACAACATTTCAAAAAGTGGAGTGATGCCTTGGCCCTTGACTACTTAATCTCTTGTTCATCACTTGCTTATGGGGAGGAAAGTGGGGGATGAGCTTAAAGCCCGTGGGAAACAATTTTATAGTTTGTAACAAACAAAGACATTTTTAAAACATTTTTTCATGCAGAAATTTATGGGTATGCAAATCATGAATGCATTAGTCCAATCAACTTGTCATGAACACATAAACACATCAAATGGTTTGAGTAAGTCCGAAACATGACGCACTACACATTTCCAATGAAATGGTCCTGTGTAGTCATGAATTCTTGAGGGAGTCCTTGAGGGAGC
>JANSVA010000005.1:26129762-26140045 GCA_025504915.1 Erythroxylum reticulatum | reverse complement strand
TATAATTTCATTTGCAATGTACAATTATCCCATGGACTTTATCATATACATCTAAATATGTACAAGATAAAGAATGCTTTTTAAATAATTTGTCATTAAACTACAACCAAAGCGATTGGCTGTAGGGCATAAATCAACATAAGCCTCATGTATAACGCTATAGGAACAAGGTTAGATGCAATATAATTTCTATGAGTGAATCTGAGAAATATTAGAGATAAAATCCCTCCAAATATTAGTTAAAAATCCAAGTTAGACTTGGTATGAAGGAATCAACCGATTATGAATATGTTCATTTTCTTTTGTGCAACAAGTTTTCAATTGAAATGTCTGGAATTTGTGTTTCTGGAAAAGGATTATGTTGCTTATTGAATCTGCAAAAAATTGCAAGTTAGACTGACGTGTACCAACCCAATTAACACATTAATTACAAGCCTTTTGACAGGACTAAAGCCGCCTGCCACAGGTGAATAGTTAAAAACATTTTTGGTTCATCCCTGATTCCCTAGTAGTTGGGCTTAACCACTAGGGAGAGCCTTCCACCAGAACACTGATTATAATATGAAGAAAATTAACTACGATTGTTACGGTTACAGGCTAGGTCCTAAATGTTTACTATACTTGGCAGGGTGCCTGGGGAAAAGATTAGGACCAAGCTTAATGGGAAGAAGCATTGACTCGGCCTTAATGTCCTAATCCTACTTCTCTTAGTTTGGTTTTCATGGTGAATTTGTTGACTAATTCATAATTTTTTGGCTATTTAAAGGTTCCTGAAGTAATATACCAAGTTCTGGGAAGATAAACTAAATGGAAGAGATGACATTCCTCAAACTTTAGAGGACTTCATGACAGAAGTGAAAGAAAAGAAATTAGGTGCAAAAAGTTTTGCTCTCAAGCTCAGAGAAATAGTATGAGTTTTAAGCTAAATAATAGACCGAAATGCATTACAAGTCCAGCCTACTATGTAATAGTGAATTTTGCATTATAAGTCTAGCCTACCACGTAAAAGTGAATTTGAATTACAAATCTAGCCTACTAGCAACTTCATATCTTAAATTTTCAGGTGTCTCTCCTGGAACGAAGGACTAGAACAGCCAAAATACAGGAATATCTCTACATGCATGTAGCATCAAGAAACATACCAAAGCAGCTGCACTGCCTTGCGTTAAGGCTCGCCAACGAACACTCCACAAATGCAGCTTCCCGTCTCCAGCTTCCCTTGCCAGAACTAGTCCCGGCACTTGTGGATAATTCCTACTTCCACTTTGTCCTTGCCTCAGACAATGTTCTAGCAACTGCTGTTGTTGCTACTTCGCTTGTCCGAAATGCTTTACGCCCCCAAAGTTTTGTACTACACATAATAACCGACAAGAAAACTTATTCACCTATGCAAGCATGGTTCTCCTTCCACCCTTTATCGCCTTCCATAATCGAGGTCAAAGCATTGAATCATTTCGATTGGTTTACAAAGGGGAAAGTTCCGGTTTTGGAAGCAATGGAAAAGGATCAGATGGTTCGGTCACAGTTCAGAGGAGGGTCATCTGCAATTGTCGCAAACAATAAAGAGAAGCCCGTTATAATTGCAGCAAAACTCCAAGCTCTTAGTCCCAAGTATAATACCATGATGAATGACATCAGAATCCATCTGCCAGAGGTAATGCAGCTTGATCAAATTTGATCAACTTTGTGAATAGGAGATAAAAATCAGCTTCATATTGTGCAGCTGTTTCCAAGTCTAAGCAACGTGGTATTCTTGGACGATGACATAGTTGTTCAGACGGATCTTTAACCTCTTTGGGACATTGACTTGAATGGAAAGGTTAACGGGGCAGTGGAAACCTGCAGAGGAGAAGATAAATTTGTTATGTCCAAGCGGTTGAAGAGCTACTTGAAATTTTCTCATCCTTTGATAGTAAACAATTTTGATCCTAATGAATGCGCTTGGGCGTATGGCATGAACATATTTGATTTGGAAGCTTGGAGGAAGACCAATATCAGCCTCACATACCATTACTGGCTCCAACTGGTAAGTACCTGCAAATAAATTAATTGCCCTTTTCTGGTTCACATGTTGAAAGATGGAAGGCTTTATTAAGATGAACGAACTTCAAGAAAATTGGATTTAAATGACTTTTAACTCAAAAAATGACATTATAATACAGTGCAACTGAAATGTCATTTATAAAACGATCAACAGAAATAATAAATACAATAAGAATAGACTACAATGAATTATGTAGGTGAATTTAGTCTTAAGAAGTCGTTTCTCTTAAGAACAGATTTTCTGTTCCGGTTAATATGTTCTTACTCTATTTCATATCATTTTATCCATACATTTGTGTTCGAATCAGAAAAATGTGTGGATGAGATAGTATGAAATAGAGTAAGAACAGGTTAATTAGAAGAGAAGATCTCATCCCGTTCTCTTGCTTTCTCAATCATTTCTTCTGTTAATGCAGAACTTGAAATCAGACTTGAGCGTATCGCAATTAGGAACATTGCCACCTGGTCTAATAGCATTCCACGGTCACGTCCATACTATATATTCTTTCTGGCACATGCTGGGACTGGGGTACCAGGAAAACACAAGTCTCGCTGATGCTGAGACGGCCGGTGTGGTCCATTTCAATGGCCGGTCAAAGCCTTGGCTAGACATAGCGTTCCCTCAACTCAGGCCATTATGAGCCAAGTACATCAACTTCTCTGATAAGTTCATTAAGGGGTGTAATATAAGGGAATCTTAGTATAAGAATTTTGATTCTTTTCTTCTTTTTTCTGATTATGATAACATATGTATGTATATGAGGAGAGGAAATAATAATAATAAAGAATGCAAAGAGGAAAGTTGTTAATACAGAATGTCAAATGTGAAATATCCTCGGGATGTTCAGGCAACATTCTCTGTTCATAGTAACTCAGTACTATGCTAGGATGCCCCATTTTTTGTTTTCTTGTTTTATGTTAAAAAACATATTGGGAAACCTAGCTTGAAAATGAATCAACATCTCCAGGGTCCTTGATTGAGAGATTTATCGCTAAATAATACAGCACAGTAACATTGCTAGTCTCATTGGTTGGTTAGTTTAGGCCAGCGAGACAAACAGATTCAAGTGAATCAAGAGAGAACTGTAGGCAATTATGAACTTCAGCAAGCGAAAATGCATCGGATTGGAAGTATTTTTATACTATTATTTCCACGAAATGCATGGACTAGAACAGCGACAAGCGTGGAAAAAACAAGTCATCAATGAAAATGTGATAACCTCAGTTCTTTTTTCCTGTTACATTTGATATCAAGTCCCTCAGGAACTTGGCAGACTTAGTGATAGGCGAGTTGATGGCCATCAAATTATACAACACATTCTCAACCTCAACAATTGATGGTCGAGTTTTGAACCTGGACACAACTTTTAGCTCTCCTTTATCTTCTTCTTCTTCCACAAGAACACTCCATTTCTCACCGCTTACAACCCCATCTCTCACGCACTTGAACACCACTCCCTTCCTCTTACTCAAAATACCTCTAACCTCCAACCCCATGAACGAATAGATCACTTCAAATGACCTCAAAAATTCACTCAATTCACCAAACTCACTATCCTCTTCAAATCCCCACCTGGGGTTGAACATCACCACAGGCTTTGGATACAAACTGTCACTAACGAATTTGACGACTGATAGTTGCGAACTCTCCGGAGCCATGAATACTGCTACCTCAGCAGAGTTCAAGATTCTGGCATCTCCACCTTTGGCTGCAGAAATATCAACATGGGTAATGTTGTTTAAGGAATGAGATTGGAACACTTGGATTGCCTCGTCTTTCAACTTGGAGCTTGGCCATATGATTGTGATCTTAACTGTTGACCCTTTTCTCTTGATAGGTATATTTATGAAAACATCAAAAGCGAGTTTAGAGATTGAAGTTGATGAGTCATCGATGAGAGGGATTTCGACTTGAAATTTGGGTTGCTTTAGCTTCTTGAATTTTCCAGCGAACTTGGGGCTGTTCAGGGGCTTTGCCAAGGTGGCGGCAAGGCAAGTTTTGGCTTGTAAGATGGCTTCATCTTTTGTGGTAGGTGGGTTGGAGTTGGAGGATGACAGAGAAGAGTGGATATGAAGCGAGGGAGTTAAAGGCTTGTGAGTGAAAGAAAAAAAATAAGAATTGTTTGAATAGCAATAGTTATGGTCTCTAGACAATAGGAGAGGAGTTTGCTTTCGGTTTAAGGGATTTACTGTTTTCCAGGTTCGAACGTTGAGTTTGAGAAGATTGGAGGCCATGACCAGAGGCAAAGAGACTAGGAAGCTTGACAAGAAGATGGGACGAACATGTCACAGGCAAGGAGCGGATAAGATTATATAGCACGACACCCAAAGGAATAGTCAGGCTTAGTCAGGCCCACGGATTATGAAATACAGTCGGTAATTGGCAGTACCCATTAGCTCTTTTCTTTTTAAGGTATTGTGCAAAGGGTTACGATTACTGGCATCTTATTGTCGATCAAATCTCTGTTGCTAAAACGTCTAATAGCCTGGTTTACCAAAGATCATAGTTACCTGTTAAGAACTCCTACATGGTTATTCCAGAGAGGGAAGATAAAGAGGAAAACTAATCTTCCAAAGGGCTCAAACATTTACAAATACGTGAACCTGAGGTAATGGGTAAGCACAGGACGGTAAGAATTTACAGGTGAAAACCAGAAGTAGTTCATAGAAAGAAACAGAGGCCTCAATACAGTCAAGTCACCAACCAAATCCAGTTAGATGAATCAGTAAACACAGAGAAAAGTAACAATTGACTAAATGAATACATTTGCAATGCTCCCCAACTTTAAGCGACTGGTGGGCGAAGCACATGATCTTGTGAAGTATCCACAGCAGCAGGTGGCATGAATTGCCACATTGCAACTCCTGGGTAACCAATAAAAGGGACCAACTTGTTACCAGGTGCTTGACCTTGGGCAGCAAACGCTGCAGGGATCGCTGGAGGGGGAGGCAAGAAACTAGGATGTGTGTTCATGGCTTTCAGTTGCTGCTCCAATTTATCTTTCTCCACCTTTAGCCTCTGCTTCTCGTCACGAAGCTCATTCTTCTCAGTCTACACAGGGCAAACAGCAATTTTAGTACTTTGGTTGCCACAGCTGTCAGTCCCAATTGCACAGTTCAGAATGTTGAAGATCACACGAAAGGAAGGCATCACATGTAGAATCATATATAAAAAAATTCTATGATTGCATTCACATGTTACTGAAAAGAAAAAGAACTTGTAAAGAGAAATTCACCTTCAACTCTTTGATCTTCTCTTGAAGACCTGAATTCAAGTCTTTCAACTTTTGTGCTTCACCTCGTAATTGGGTCACAATTCGAATGGCATCAATCAAAATAGCTGCCTTGTCTGTTTTAGGAGGCCTTCCGTGCTCCAAGATAGAACCCAATTCCATAAACCTAACAACAAAAACAAAGAAAAAAGGTAGGAACCTGTCATTTTCTATGATCTAGTTGTTTGGTCCTTTTACCATAAATGTTCACGTTTTTTTCTTTCTCAGTGGGGGGAGGGATTTGAGCATGTGTGGGGGGTTCAGGAATAAAAGAGAGAGATTTAAGACAGCACTTGTCATTTAGCCTATCTCTCCGCAGCTTCTCCCTACATGCCTTGGAGCTAGAAGGACCAGCTGCTTCAGATCTAACCCTGCATCAACAAAAAATGACAAAGATGAAATTCCTACGACAAGTTATTGCTCCTTCAAATCCAATACTTTAATGTTCAAATCAATCAAGGGCCAAGAGACACATATTCCACCACTCTATCAACAAAAAAAGAAGATGGAATGAACAGCATACTTGAGTTACATGACAAACTCGTATTGCCCTAGAGAATAAGAGGCCAAAGAATTAAAAAAGAGACTTATGCCAATTCGTTAGTATCCGCTCAACATCTATTGCTTTGAAGTAAAAAGCCATCAGTCAACAAGAAGCTCGCAACTGTTTAAAAATAAGAGAGAAATTATGATTTCATTTCTAGTGTTCCAGCCTCTGAAACCTAGACAACAGTTCCATGAAATACCGCCAACAAAACCCTTCCACAGAAAAGGTATGAAAAAGCATAGCAATTCTTAGTCAAGATTAAAGACTTGTACAACAAAAATCAACTTAATGCATCATAAAGCGCTGTAGGAGGACTAGTGAACACATAGTTTTCAACAGAATAAATAAAAATATAAAAGTATACTCAAAGCAAGTAATGTACCTCTTTTTTGAACTGGACTCCTTATGGGTATCAGAATCCCCAAGTGAACCATCAATCTCCACGCTGAAAAGGTTACGTTGCTCAGAAATAGAAAGATAAACCAAGAAAACATAAGAGCAAAAAGGTTCAACTGAAATGATTACATCATGTCATCAGAAATGAAATCCGTTATTGGTAATAAATATGAAGATTGCTTATGAAAATATCAAAAGCAAGTACTTTCTAAAACATCAGAGGAATATGCTTGATTGTCCTCCAAATCTAAGGAAAGCAATAAACTGTAATTAATTTAGAAAGCACTTGAACATCCTCATTTACGCAAAAAAAGTAAAGAATTAAAGGAAAGGATATCATAACCTACTAGTGCCTAGAAATACAGGTTTAAACATAGCCCAAAAAGCTCGGATTCCGGCTAAGAAACTCCAGACACTTAAAAATAGCATAAACTATCATAAGAAGAAGCCGAGTACGTAATGGTTAAACCTACTAATAAGAACTCTACAACCATAATTCGAACCATATGGTCAAAACCCAGTCATGTTCTAGGAGACTAATTCGAGCCAATTTCAGCTAATACCCTTCCGAACTCCATTTCATACACACACAAAAAAAAAAAAAAGCAACTGAAAATAAGCCAAATATTCCACTCATCGCAAAAGATCATTACCTACTCCAATTATCGGGAAATTGAAACAAGGTCAAAGCAGTAAATCAGCTAAAATAATCCGACTCCATAAACACCATCGAAACCCAAATCCCGAACGAAGTAAAACAAAAAAAAAAAATCCAAATTGGAAAGAAAATTGTATGAGTCTTAATTATACCCGACATCCGTAGAACGGTTAAGAGGTTGTACGGGCCAAGAGAAGCTAGAAACAGGAACAGAAAAGTTAGGGTCTGGAACAGGTATGTCATCGATCAATCCGTACTCGATCAGCCAATTAGTGTTCTCTGGAGACACCATTTTGGAAGCGCACTAATTGGGTTGTCTTTTGGGGAGGTTGCCGGAAAACTGGATCGATTTTCCGGGTACAAGTGGAGGTGCGTGGCGTGTTCGGGCGAAGAGAAAATTAGGGAGTTACGATTAATAATTTTCCCGGGAAAAGAAAGCAATTGCGTGGAAAACGACTTGGGTCTGCGCTGTGACTTGTCAGAATGGTGGCGAAAATGCGTCGTTATGAAAATCGTCACGTGGGCTTGCTAGTTTGGGCCAACTGAATTGATAATCATACTTCTTCAATCAACTCCATTTTCTATTTAAGTAGTGGAATCAAAGTGCACGCAATGCGAGGAATGTCGAATTTGAGACCGCTTCACCTATCTGTCAATCATAACATTGTGACAACGCAGTATCTCATTGTTTTGTTCTTTTAATTTTATTGTTTTCTCCAATACGCTTTAACATAATATTAATCACACAACATGGTAATTAGATAAGCGTCGAGTTTGTTTGAAAACTGGCTTAAGTTATATTATCAGTAATTAAAATTTATATAGACGTAATCAATTCCACAAGTAGTGAAATTCTAACTTATTACTCTCATCCTTTTTGTAATGATCCATTTGTTAATAAGATTTGTATGTTTGTTTTGATTATATGAGAATAAGTGTCGAAAATATAAATCAAATTGAATTAAATTTTATATTTTGGAAAAGCATTTAACTATAGTTTTAAGTTTAAAGAACTTATGTACCATATTGATAGAAAATTAGTACCTTATGTCTAGAAATTGCAATGCTCATTTTATACCAATAAACTTATTATTATGCATGGAGTGTTATCGGTTCAAGTTCAAACTTGATTAGGCTCATTAAACCCAAAATATTAGCTTGAAACTAAGCTTAATCCAACTTTAGCGGATCAAAGTTTGATTATGCTTGGGCCAAATTTGAATAAATATATTTTTTGAATTTAAAAAATTAAAAGTAACATTATTTTTATTAAAAATTTCTAACTCTTTGTTGTAAAATTTTAACTCAAGTTTGGTCAAAAGCACAATTTTTTTTTTTATAAAATGTTTTAATCTAGTCTAAAGCTCTATCAATTCGAACCACACCACAAATTCGATGAGCAAGCTTTACCATTCTTAAGTGTGCAAGATACATTTATAAACATGTCATCAAATAAATTTTACTGGATAAGATATTAAAATACCTTAATCAGATAGCCACAGAATATTTTGATTGAAAAACTCATATTGTTCTCTATCTCTATATATATAGTAGAGTAGTTTCACCGTAATATAACACATAACAAATTTTTTTAACCTTTTCCAAACATTAATTTCTAGAATAAAATTTTAAAATATTTTTTTATAAAAGTTAAAAAATCTTTTAATATTATTCATAAGAAACAAACTTGATTTAAAGTATTATGTTTCAAATTTTAATTAAAATATTTAAATTTATAAAAATATTATAAAATTAATGCAATACATAAAATAAAATGCTAAATATTATTTAATAAGGATAAATTTTAACTTTAAAATAATATTTTTCTATAATTTAAATATTATCATAGTTATTTTTTACACATCCATATAACCTATATATAAATAATGGGGTTCAAACATTTAATACATGAAAAATGTTTAAAAATTGTTTAAAAACTTTTATTATGTATATAAAAGAAAATAAATTGAAATAAAACACTATTAACATTTTTGATAAACTAAAAAATATTTCATAAAAATAAGATAAGAGTTAGCCGACTACAAAAGAGACTAGGTAAAGAATTGTCTTCTAGACATCAAGAAAGGTCTTCTATACACTCAATAACCGTATCATTTCTAACGAATTAAACTACAAGCTTGTAAAACAAGTTATTATTATTATAAGAGGCTAATGAATAACCCCTTTTTGAAGAATTTGAAACTTGTTATCTATTGAAAATGATATTTTATGATCTCACAGATTGGTGGTTGCAATTTTTATGTATCTCATGGGTTATTAGCTGTTTTCTTGTGGAGATTATTTTTTCTAGAAGCAAGTTGCCCTTAAGTTTGAATTTGCTTTGAAACACCTCTAACACTATATTGAATAAATTGCATTTCCCAATGAAATCTTATACTCCAGAGCATCACCTTTTCCATGTTTAAGAGTTTGGTAAGACCAAATTATTGGCTCATTCCATTACTATAAGGGAAAGGGAAAGTTGTTTATTTGAATCAATCCAAACCAAGAATAAAAGGAGTATTCACATTGGAAGAAAAGGGGTGATGTTATTTCCTTACATTGGAAGACACAATGTTTAGGAATGCTTTAACTTTATCAATAGTTGATAGTTTCCTTCTAATTGTTAGCCATAAAGTTATTGTGAACTTGGTTATGAGGCATCGAAACATGCAAATCCATGTTGAAAATGATTAAATATTCATGCTCAGAACTATCATAGTTTTATTTTAAATAAACTTCATACCTTAGAGTTTTAGTTCAAGTTAACTCCATATTATGGGGTTATTTTTCATTATAAATAGTTGTAAGGTGACAAACCTTGTTAACTTTCCTTATTTTCATTGTTTATATCAATATTTTTGACCACTTTTAGGTTTTCTTCAAATATTGGATTATATTTGGTGTGTTTTTCTATTCTTGTATTAAAATAGGTTGCTTCCACGTTTCATCACCTGAGATTTGCCCGAGGGAACCAGATTAGTTTGTGCCAATTTACACTCGAAACTGATGGCTTTAACATATCCCTACATGAAGAATTAGTAAAGTAACCATTAAGATTCCTATTCCACTCTATGGTATCTTGTTTATTAACATATCCTTGCATAAAGAATTAGTGAAGTTGTTGGTCCCCAACCCAAAAAGTGGAAAACGGAAACAAATCGGATAGCGAAATTGAAAGCAAACAAATCAAAAGCGGAACAAAAACTTAATCCGACATCCGATGACGAATATGTTAGAAAAACGCCGCGTTGGAAACCTTAGACTATTCCAATCGAAATCGGTATAAATTTTTTTATAAACTTTATTCAAAACCATTCCAATTTCCCATCTGGAATTGTTCGATTCCACAAACTCAAAAATTTTA
>JANSVA010000005.1:26098563-26109733 GCA_025504915.1 Erythroxylum reticulatum | reverse complement strand
CACAGAAGCATATGCAGTGTATATGTTACTGCTACATTTTCCAGCTTTTAAATTCCAACATTTAACATATAACCTATCTTGTACCTAAACCATCTTTTCTACTTCATTTCCTCTTCATTCTCAACTTCATTTCATCTTAATATCATTCACAAATAAATCATGATCTATCTTGGATCATTAACCCAAAAACAGAACATGTACATATACCATTCATTAACAATTTGTGAACATTTAACTCTTAACTAAAATCAAAACATGTTTCATTCATCTAAGTAAGAAGAATGATGCTTATACTTACTTGCTTATCCATGGCTTCTTAAAGAGTCTCCAAGAACCCTAGCTCCTTTAACATAAACGAAAATCAACTTTCAAGGTGGACTAGGTTAGGTTTTCATCACCAAAGTGAAGACAAGTGATTATTTAGAGTGGCTAGATGAAGGGTGTTAGTAAAGTTTAACGTTGATGTTTGGGTTGGGAGAATATCGTAAGTGAGAAGAAGAGAAGAAGAAAGCAAGTGGTAGGGAAAATGAAAGACAAAAATGAAACATGGTCTTTCATATGTAAATGACGTGGGTGAGTTTAAAAAGAAATGTAACAATTGCTTGGTGGGTGTCATGACACTCACCACATAAAATCAAATTAACACCTTGTAATACCATTTAATCTCTAGTCCATTTGTCAACCAATTTCTATCCCAATTGTCTCCCAATTTTCAATGACACCTGTCGTTAAATCCAAAAGTCATTTATCAAAAATTTCCACTGCCATTTGTCATTTATTTCTATCACTATTCATTAATTGTTCTACCATTTGGCATTTTTCCTAGTCCAAAATATCCTTAAATTCTAGAAAATTCCCAAATTTTCAGATATTTTCCTAAAATTTACCAAAAGTTTCTAAATCACTAGATATACTCTCCAATTTAGTTTTCAATATATAAAAACCACAACTCTCAATATAATCACGTTTATAAACAATTATACCCAGAATGTCAATGAATAGATGTACAATCATTTTAATGTGTGCAATAATCAACTTCACGTGTGTGCACGCTAACATTATGCGTGAGCATGAGATGCATTTTCCTAATCTCTCATTGCTATTTTCTCAATTACAAAAATCGAAGGTTCTAACCTTTAGTGTGGGAACGGGATGTTATAGTCCAGCTACATTTTCCAATTTCTCAAAGTCTTCTTTTCTTTAATGGATATTAAAGTAGTATTTCTTTAGTTTTTAGTGTAAAAATGGTCATTGTTGGCTAAGTTTTCTGTACTTGGTTGAAGGAAGTGGAAGCCCATTTTGGAACCTGGAAAAATAGAAGGCAATTGGGTTTTACTAGGGAATTATTTAACTTATTCATATATTGAATTAATTTTTTGTTTCATTTTTATGTTATTTTTATTGATATCTAAATTGCATAATTAGACTATTAATTGAAATAATCATTTTCTAAGTTAAACATTGAATACGTAAAAGTTCAATTCATTTAATTATTTGTAGCAATTAGGAGTTTTAATTTGTTGCATCAAAAATTAATACTTTTAAGAAAAGTAATAAACTAGATTAAATGTAACCGCGAATTTTATGATGTTTTGCTTCAATGTTCTTTCTTTTAAAGCTATTGTTTAATTAAAATTTAGATCATATCTAAGGTTGTTAATTAATATGGCAATTGAATTACATATTTTATATAAAATAATCCTAAGAAAAGATGAACATTTAGTATCACATCAAATATATGATTAATGAAAAGATTAGTTTGTTCCAATGATCAATTCAAAGGGTGGAAGCAACTGTAAACTGATGTTCATTTTATTGAATACTTTCATTATTTCCTTTATTTACCTTATTACAAAATTTCACAACATACTCCATTAATTATTTTCTTTTGTAACAATTGACTAGTTAGAATTTCTCATGATATTGACTCCTAGTTCACTATATTTATTTGTTGATTGCATGAACTTAGTAAATAATTTGGGGTATAGACGACATTCCCACCATAGTCTGACTCCTTTGCAATATATCATGTTAACTAGAAGAATGAGATCAAATTATGCAATAGGTAGTCTCTTGCTATAAAAGGAATAAAGTTGATGGCAAAATCTTCAAACTAGTGTTAGGTTTCATATTTTACGCCATCTGAAAGGAGAGGATTAATGAGAGGATCTTTTTAAAAACAAGCATAGGAATTGAAGATTAGTTAGTTGGGAAATCATCTGGATTAGATAGATCGTGTTAATCAGAACTTAAAAATCTCACATACATTTAGAAATGGTCAAAAACTAGAATCTTCATCATAATAGGTAGTTTTAAGAAGCTAGAGAACTTGATATGCACATTACTAAGAAAGCTCTAGAAAGAAATCAATGTAGTATGATTCAACTAATAGCTTGAAGATTCAAATACCAAAACATTGTTGGAACTTACTCAGTTGAGTCAAGTAATTGCTTGAAGTTAAGGGGTCCTAGACTATTGAGCAATATAGATGGTGGGTGTTTTATCCCCAAAGCTTAAGAGGCAATGAAATACATTCTGAACTTCATCTCCTAAAAATTGTCAGGAAGTAGGACTAATGGCTGGCTGCAATTATTATTCCAACTCTTCTAATATTAGTATTATGCAAAAAGTATGCCCTTATGTCACAGAGCTCGTTTAAAAATTGTCTTTTCCTTTTAGAAATTTATTTTTTTCAATTTCTAAAAAAAATTCTGATGTAATTACCTAGGTGTAATTATGGGCTATATAACTAAGTTAGGAGAAAAATGAGCCTATTCAATTATATCAAGTTCAATTTAAACTTAGTCTATCATATAATTGCATATGTTGACTCTAAAGAGTTTTAAAAGTCATTTGGTAAATTACTTTTACATAATATTTTGTTAAAAATTTTAATGTATGAATTTAAATTAAACTCTAATTATTTAAACCTTATAATTAGATAATATGAAAATTTCACACTTAGTAATTGTATTTTCTTCTTATTTATCATATATATCACCATACAAATCTTTCACTACGATAGTCAATATCTTAAAAATCCACCTCATGAACATAGTTTTTAGTTTTTTTGTAAAGATAAGTATTTTTCAGTATTGTAAACTTTTTATTGTTAATTTTAAAGAACTACTCATCCAATGTCGAAAAGTTTAGATTACAGAAGCAAAATTTATTTTTTAGCTTTGACATGTACGAGAGTCCATTTATCTACTCTTAATTAGTAGTAAAAGAATTTATTAATGACCAACTATACCATGTTATATTAGTTATCGAATTCTATCCTCTTCAACGAACATTTCTTTTAATTAAAGTGGTTTTGTATGCTTTTTTCTTAAATTTTGTAAATGAAAATATAATTAAAGGATGAAAAGGAAAATTTAAATTTTTAGGTCCATAATTATCAAATATTTAACCTAGTGGAGAAGATGGATTAATCTAATTAAATTGCAATATTGACTAACTTGATTAAACTCATTCGTTGTCTAATGTAAAGTTGATAGTTTGATAGGTGATTCTTTCATTTAAAACATACTTGCGTGCTTCAAAATTTAATATCGACTGATTAAATTGAATTTGTTATTCATATTAAAACATATAATTGAATACACTTACAAATGTAACCATAAAGAAATTTTAATAGCTCATATCTAATATGCCACATCAAAAATGGCTGCTTTATGAGTTGGGATAAGTCAAAACAAAAATCGACCTTGTGATACACTAGAATCTCAATTCAATTTCGACTGCCAAGTAAAAATTCATCTCCTTATTTGAAGTCAACTCGGAATAGGTTATTAATCCAACGTTTTCTCCCTCGTTAACGGCTTAATAATTATTTCGATTCTATATACCTCCTTAATGATTTAAAAATAAGTGGGAAAATGCCCTTAAATCACTAAGAAATCTCCTATTTTGGACATTAGCTCCCCACATCACCATCGTGAATGATGGAACTACGTACATACATATATGTATATATACACACACAAGCATGCAAGACCACAAAATTATATTCATCTGTATAGTTCTCAACTCTCACATTCTCTCTGGTTGATCATGGACAACATGGCTATACGACAGAAACTGGAGAAGAAAACCAAAGGCAGACAAAAGATTGAGATTAAGCGAATAGAAAAGGAAAGCACCCGGCAAGTCACCTTCTCAAAGCGCCGTGCCGGTTTGGTCAAGAAAGCAAGCGAGCTGAGTCTCTTATGTGGTGCAGAGGTGGCCATAATAGCCTTCTCTCCCGGTGAAAAAGCCTTTTCCTTTGGTCATCCCAACGTAGACTCCATTCTCGATGCTTACCTGGATAACCAGAGCTCTTACTCCGCCACAGACTTGAAGGTCTTAACAAGCAGTAACAACCCTCAAGTTGAAAAGTGGAACAAGGAGTACGAAGATGCTTTGAAGCAACTTAAGGAGGAGAAGATCAGACTGGGAATGATTGAAGAGTGGAATAGGCTGAGTCATGGGAGTGATTTGCATGGAGAGTTTTGGTGGGATAATGAGAGTGTTGAAGAGATGGGGCATGAGGAGCTGAAGGCCTACGTTATGGCCTTGCGCGAGTTGAGGAGGAATGTGACTGTTAGGGCTAATGAGTTGCTGTTAGGGTGTCGTTTCGGTTTTAGCGATGGTGGTTTTCAAGGTGATGGTACTGCCGCTAATCCCTCTGGTTCCGGTGGAAGGGCTTTCTGAAGTGATAGCATAGATATATAGTTGATTTTCATGGAACGATTTAATTAGCGGCTGAGTTAGAACTCTTTCGAAGTAGGGGTCTTGTTTTTCCCTCGATTCTCCATAAGGTTCTCGATTCTCTTGGGCTAAGATATGAGTGATTAGGTATTCAATTTTTGTTATTTGAATTGTACCAAAAATAAAAAAAGGGTTGTTCTATTTCAGTTTCGCGTTTATAGATTTACCATCTGATATAAAAACTATGAATCGAAAAGTAGTGTCTTTTTTAACTTTTTTTTTCTTATAACCCCATAAATTAAAAACAACCGATCTTGATTGACATAGATGATCAATTTTCTAAGTTAAAAATGCAATTAAATATTCCATATTGCTTTAAAATGTTACTTGTCACTCTGGAGTGGTTGAGTTGTAACATAATGAATATAAAACAATAAAAATTTTGTGTGACAATTAGGTTTAAGTTTGTCAAAGTTTAATCTTGAGCTCTTCTTTTTTTAATTTTCGAGCTAGGCTTGGGCTTAAGCCCAGGTCCCCTCACTTTCTAAGGTAGTGATTTTACTTTCTTTAGCTCACGACTTCATATTGTTTTTCATGTGTCATCACATCATCATCTTTTGAACTAACATGTACTTCGATAAACATAAAATTAGCCATCTTGAACAATCTTAGTTATGAGCATTTCATTATGCAGTCACTCTACTTTATGATTAAGTTAAGAAATAGCTCAAACCACTATATAATAAACCTCACATATTTGCTTACTTTCAAATTTTCTCATCAAAGTTGAGTACCTTTATACATCCTCAGACTTGAGATGATTTAGTTGCACCAATTATCTTTCATCTCACATCCAATTCTCATTCATTGTTGAAAGTTTCTATCAATGCACATTGACATATTCTAACTCTCACCTAATCTCAGAGATTTCATCAAGATATCATCTTTGTCTCACCTACTCGTAAATTTTTACATTGTATATTCGTTAACATGACATTTTTATGTCAACATGCATGCCAAGCATCAACCAAAATTGACCAACATTACACAAGTCAACCATTTGAATTTAGGAGTCTATTACTATATATACTCATTGTCCATTTATTTTTTATTCTATTATATAATAAATATGGTATAGTAACTCTTTTAAGTCAAAAATAAATTAACTAGTAAAAAAGAGAGTTAAATAAAAAAGTAGCCAAGTTAATAAGTTAGCTTATCTATACAGAAGTGGGGTTTAAGAAGGGACTAATAGGTTAATCTAAGAATTAGTGAACATTAATACTGCTTACTATCTAACTGCAACATTAGATGATGCATCGATTCGTGTGTATTTTTTTCATTAAAGTTGAAATGCTAAAGATGCATAAATTTGTTCGATAACAAACCAGGACATCCAATTCTAGTCCTTAATGGAAAGGAGGTTATCAATTAAGCTCATATCCTAATTTGCTTCATAAAGACATTATTAGTTTGAACATCAAGCATATACATTTACTTTACTGCGTCTTCAGCATAAGTTCCAATTGTTTGCTAGGCTAGAGTTGCATTCACTTTTGAGATGGTTTAACGTAATCAATCTCTTTGTTTTAGACTGGATAATCCTAAATGTTTGAGAAGATGAGAAATTGGTTCCCCTGAAGATCTTTATGTTTCTTTCTATCCATAAATGATAAACTAATGAACCAAGTGCAAACATTAATATCAGTTCATCCTTAGTGTTTCTTCCATTATTATTTAATTAAGTGACAATACTGTCCATGTTCTTGTCTTGAAAGTACTAGCTACAAGTAATTTGAATGTTAAACAATAGATAAGATGAGTATGTGTAGTGGGAAAAAAGATTGCCAATAAATTTAAAATCATTCCTACAAAGGGGGTAACATTTGATCAAATGAAAGTTGTTATGGACCTTGTCCACAATATATAGCTTACCTTTAAGGGAAAGCCATATTAGGCTAGGCTTGCTTAAACCATACCAATCAATGCTAGAATGGTTTAGGAGATTATGCTTTCAAGAATAGTTTGCAAGTTTTGTTCGATAATGCATTAGAAGCTTAATGGTTTGATAGTTATAGATTGCATCATGTTTTAGTGGGTAGTTTGATATGTGTTTTAATTTGATTATTTAGTATGTGTTTAGGTTAAAATTGTGTTAGTTTGTTAAATATTTGCGTTTTACTTATTTTACAGGTTAGAGCATGCTTTTGAGCTTCATTGTTGTGTGTTTGAGGTGCCTTAATGAGTTTGCTACTATTTTAGAGTCATATCAAAGAACGGGGTAGTCTTAGAGGGAACCCAAGCCATAACACAGGTCCATGATCAATCGTGGGCCAATCCTAATGCTTCTGTCATGCATGCCAGGATTATGATAGAGAGCCGACTCAAGGGCCACGATTGTGTCATATAGGCCACGATCTTGTCTAGCGTAGGGACAAAAGTGAGGACTCTTTCAAACTTAAGTTTTCAAGGGATTTTTTGATCTTTTTGGACCCCAAAAAAATCCTATGCCTTCCTTACACATTTTGATATTAGGTATCCACCATTCACATTTTTCCACTATTCACAAAAGTCACACGCTTCTAGGTGCAAAAGGTGGGAATCAGGATTGATAATCAAGAGCTTCCATCAAGCTTCCATCATTCTATATTTTCAGATACAAAAAGGGAAGAAAGCTACCATTGTATTTGTTTTATTTTTGTTTTGTTCAGTATGTTTTGTATTCTGGAGGATATGGATATGGTAATTTCTTCCTATTATGAGTGGTTGAATTTATTATATAGATTACTTTTAAACTACCTGTTGAACTCCTACTTTGTTGTTTCAAATGAATGGATGAATGATTTTGATAAATGTTGTCCTTAAACCTTACAATGTATTGAGAAATTGAATTGGGTAAATTAAGCAGGGTTGTACAATGAGAGTTGACACCTTATAGACCAAAATTTATCATGTTAATTGATTAGTTAGAGAGAGATCTTGACTAATTAGTTGATTACCTATAGGATAGCTTCATAACTATTTAAATTGGTGAACTGATTTGTACATTGAGAGATTGCATAGTCAATTCTATTTAATTTGGCTAGGGACATTTGATTACACCTTAAAGAGATGGTGATTGAAACATTAGGACATCAAAAGGTGAGGCATAATTCAGTCAATAGGATAGGAGGGAGATAAGAAAAGGAAAAAGTGATCTCTAATCTTTAATCTTGAAATCAAAGTTTCTACTTTTTTGTTACATTATTTGTTCATTTCTAGTGTCTTTGATTTAGTTTATTTTTTAGTTTTTATTATTTAAATTTGAGTCTTAAATAAAGTACAACCTAAATTAAATGGTGCCTAAGCATAATCTCTGTAGGACGACATTTGTCTTTTACTATAAGTAATGACCCGTATACTTGCGACTTTTAACGTAAAACAAGTAGTTTGTTTTTGCATTCAACATGGATCCATTAGATGGTATCTAAACAAGTAGTGTAAGTTGAGAAGCTTAGAGTTAAGTTTTAAAATCATAGGGACTTGAGGGACTAACCTGTTGTGTACAACCATTGAGGACTTCATTAACTATTGCACTGATAGGAATACTATTCTCTAGAAAAGAATATAGATTATTGTCATATAAAGGTCCAATGCTATGATAATTATCAAACCAGAAGCTTATGCTTTCTCCATTGTTAATAATGGATTTAAATTGGAGTATAACTTTGCTTTTAAGTTTAAAGATATGTAGTAAAGTCTAAAATGTATTAGAATAAAGGTCTACACTTCAAAAGTTTTTATTTTTTTTGAATTGCTATGGACCTATTTAACCGACAAAGCCTCTTTATCTTTAAGTAGTCTCTGTATTCTTTCAATCATGAATACTTTGTTAGTGAGCTTAATAGGCCAAATACCAAAGCATCCTTCCTCCTTATGTTTGCAAACTTCATTTTAGTTGAATTTTGCTTCTTTTTTTGGCTCACTAGACTATAAGAATGATCTTAATATCTTCTCAATTATTTTGGTGATTCTTGTTAGGAAATATAAATGTGAGGTCTAGTAGAACACAAACTTTAGGAATGAATTAATTAGTTAAACCCTTCTAGTATAAGAGGGGGTCTTATTACACCAATTGTGTATTCTTTTCTAAACTCTTTCAATCAACGACAAGAAATTTTTATAATTTAGCCTTATTTAAGAAAATAGGATTCCCAAATAAGTAAAAGAGGATTCCTTGCTATTAAGTCCTATTAGATTGGAAATCCAAGTTGTTATATGAGCAGTTCCTATTGAAGAATGTAGTAGTTTGTATCCTTATTCTCTAAAATACCTGACATGTCTTTGAATTTTCTAAGAGAGGTCATCAAGGTAGTAATTAAGTTAAGGTTCACTCTAGATAAAAGGATTAAGTCATCTGCAAAAGAAAGTGAGTGAATTTTTAAGAGTTTACATTTGTTATGATATTGCATTTTCCTTCCAAACTGATAGTTTTACCAATCAACATGCTAAGGACTTCTATTCAAAGGGTAAATAAGTATGGGAAAATAGGATCCTCTAGCCTCAATCCTTTTTCCCCTTTGATAATCCTGATTGCTTCTCCTTTTACCAAAATTCAACAAGAGATAAAGTTGATGCATACTTCAATATATTTGATGAATGGATTTGGAAATCTATATGCCTCTAAAGTGTGAATGATGAATTGCCAATTAATGGTGTTAAAGATCTTGTGGAAGTCCACTTTAATAGCAAAACATTTAAAGTCTTTCTTCTTGTTGTAATTCTTGAAGAATTATTATGCAAGCAATATGTTATCACCAATTTACCTCCCCTTAATGAATGCACATTATGAAGGGTGAATGATTGAGTTGAGAACCATCTCGAGTGTAGAGGATAAGAATTTATAATAATATTATAAGTTTTGTTATAACAAAAGATAGGTTTATAAACTTTAGATGAAGAGGGATAGAGGATTTTGGAATATGATTGTTGAAAGTCTTACTAATCTTTTTAAGAAGTTTACCTTTTTTTAAAGAATTTTAGGGCTAATGTGGTAACAACACTCTTTGTGAATCTCTAGGTCTTCTAAAAGAAAAAGAATTTAGGCTATTAGGCCCTACTGAATTATTAGAATTAAGATCAAATGGGGCCCTTTCGACATAAACTTTAGTAAAAGGAAAAAGAAAAGTATCAACTTCTATATTTAAGAGTCTATCAGTAATAATTGATCTTAATAGATGAAGTGGTGAAGGTCACTTTGTACTATTCCGAAGTTATTTGAAAAGTAGGCATAAACTACATTTAAGAGGTCCAATTGGGTATTTGCTAAAGATTTAAAAACGTTTTGGATATATAAGATCTTGTTTACATTTTTCCTTCAGAGGATTGGCCTAAAGAAAAAAGTTGTGATTATATCACCTTCAATGAGACATAGAGCTCTAGATCTTTTCTTGAGAATTAATGTAACACCCGTTTCCATATTAAGGATTAGGACCCGAAATGTCAGTATATGTGAGCTCAAAGAGAGACTAAGGAAATGCATTTCTTTTTGCTTATGCATCATGTTAACATATATGCACATAAATACTGAATGTTTTCGCATAAAAAGTGGTACATGCATTCATTGACAACTTCCAGGTATAATTAATATTAAATGTTATTTTATTGAAAAGAATAAGTAGAGGGAGCAGAGAAACTGATCTTGGTATGAGTTGTGATAAGGAAAGATTTGGAAACAAAATTGGTAGTGATCTAGAAAATATTTACTGAATATACTTCAGTCTTTTAGCCACAACATTTTCTCTAGTTGTACAAACAAGATGATTCTTGATTTGAATTAAACTAGAGATATATGGATACATTTCTTATGAAGACATCAAATTTCATTTCTGTCTTTAAGAATCTCAAAATTTTATGAAGTTAAGAATTTGGTGCAGTACGTTGGTGTAGGAATGGAAAGTTCACCTTTGGACTTTAGGGGCAAATTTGGAATTGATATAAATAGATTTTAGCAAAGGTACCTTCTGGAAAGTTGTAGATATTTCTTTTATATTTCCAAAGGTATATAGTGTGAAAATTTTAGATATCGGAGTCAAAAGTTATGATCCTTATAAGTGGAGATGTTTTGGGGGAAGAAATGAGACGGAAGAAATGATACGGAATAAAATGATACGGAAGGAAATGAGATGGAAGAAATGAGACGGAAGAAAATGAGACGATAGAAATGAGACGATGGAAATGAGATGATAGAACTAAGACGAAAAGAAAGTGAGATGATACAGAAGTCAAAAGATATAATTGGCCTTCAAAGTCTCCATGAAAGTTGTATAATTGGAAGTTCTCTTTCCAATAGTCCAAAACTGAAGTCAATCTGACATCTTTAGTGAGAGTTATAGCAATTGCGCCAAGATATGTACAATACAGTAAAGATATGAACATGTTGGATTCTTTTGGCCATAATTTCTTCTCTAGACATCCAAATGACTTGATTATTGAACCA
>JANSVA010000005.1:26014391-26028032 GCA_025504915.1 Erythroxylum reticulatum | reverse complement strand
GAAGCTAAACGTTGAAAAGAAGGCTCACTCATGATCACCCCTTGGATTTTGTACTAGCATAAATTTACAACTTTCCAAAGTCGTATTGTAAGTATAAAAGGCTTGTTCTTACTTAAGCTTCAAAGATATACTTGCATTACAATCATAAAGCTTTCTGTGACATTGCAAAATTGTATATAACATATTTAAGTGCTTTCTCAATGTAGTTTACATTTTCAATTTTAGATTTTGAAGTTCCTATTTAATTCTCATGAGTTTCCTATGGAACTTATACTATACATAGCCATGAACATGCAATCTCAAACCCTGATCTAGTGCATCATGGAATCCATTAGCATTACATGAAAAAATTAAAGAAAATGAAATGTGAGCTCTTCCACAGCCCTTATAGAGATCTAAAAGCTTAATTAGTGAGTGATCATAACATAATGACCTATTGAAATGATCTTTAATTTATTAAAACCTTTAAATCCATTCATAATTAACCAATTCCCTATTTAGTTTTCTTCCATATGATCCATAATCTATCATGTTTGTTAAACCAAGTTAAGAAACAATCATTGGATTTAAAGTCTATGACTTTTATGTCATTTTTCCAAATTCTTCTCCTTTAAGTTTATAAAAGCAATTGTACTCTATAAACACACTTGGAACAAATTATGTACCAAATATACAATAAAAGTATAATTTATCAAGAAAAAATACATCAAATATGAGATATTATTATGATCAATTAACATCTATCATTTAATCTTAACCTAGAACATTTATATGGCCCTACTTTTAGGGTTCTATGTAACTTTCATTATTTATGCTTTAACCTAATTACATATAAGATCTTTTGTGTTTGTTACTTCAATCCTATATATAAAATTTTAAAAATCTTCAATTACTATTACTTCAACCTAAAAAAAAAGAAAACATGACCAATTCCTACGAAAACTAGAATCTTAGATTAAAACAAAGAAATAATTCTAATTAGGGATTATTTCACCGAAATCTATATCCTAATTTAGTTTATCAAAAATAAAATAAAAATAAATAATAAAGAACATATGATAAAAAGAATGGTTTTTCGACCTTTTTCTGAAAATAAGAAATATGTATTTAAAATAAGAAGTTGCAAAACCTTTTTAGGGATCAAAGTGACCTAAGTTACAAAAGCATTGAAGACTAAACTTTATGATCATAAGGGTTTTGGAAAGTAGTACATTAGCCATCTTTCCTTCATGTTTGTGGATAATTTTTTTGTTAATTATCTAGCTACCATAAAGAGTCTACACTGGAGAAATATTTGCTAGAAAAGTGTCTCTCTGTTTCTCACCTTCTTCCTAAAAATTCTAAAGTTTCTTTTTTGACATATGTAATACATTGTAGATGGAAGGTTGATCTTGATTATTTTATTGTCTGCTTTGTTTTCCATTTTGAGGTTTTCTATCTAGTGAATCAATTCATTCCAGGAGCTTGTTGTTTTCCTAATACTGAGTAATCTTTACACTTTGTTCCATATGTTTTTATGTATAATTGCATTTTAATAGCAGATGATCTTGTGTTTCCTAATGGTGGTGGAAGAGTTCACACTCCAAATTATAGGAAACTTAATCCTATCCTTCATGGGTAGTCTTCTTACAAACCCCATCCAAAGTATGAATGCATGTGAGGGGTTAATATCACAGTCCCATACTATAGTTCTCTAACTTACTCTATTACTGGTCTCCCTTTGTAGGGAAACTCTACATGTTTTTATTTTAAATGTCTTTGGGCCCATTGCAATCCATTGCACTTCATCTTTTTCAGTAATTTGACAAGTTGGCATTTTTTCCATCAAGACGTCTACATTTCTACTACTAAGATAGGGCCAGTGCCATTAATATTTCTATTCAAGCTACTAACTTAGCATCTGATCTGACCAATAGCTTTAGGTTTTGCAACTCCTCAACTTTGTCTAGAGGTCCTTTTAAATGCCAATTGTCAAACCAAAACATTTCATTTTTTCCATTTCCAATGTTGTGTATAACTAGGTTCTACATCAACTGTCTTCTCTTTACGATTTGCTTAAGGTTCCATATCATATTTTGTTTTATTTCTAGTTTCCATATGTTTCCCTTTTTGATGTATATTTGATGAATCCACTTCTCCCACAGATCTTCCTTCTTACTGCATAACCTCCACATATTCTTGGCCTGACTTACTCTGTTTAGTAATCTTACTAATTGTAATCCCAAGCCCCCTTGTTCATTTGTTTTGCATATTGTGTTCTAGCTTACTATTGCTTTCTTGCTTCTATTCCCTGAACCCCCAGAAAGTTTCTTAGTATTTTATCTATCTCATTCAACACACTTTTTGATAGTGATATGTAGCTTATCCTGTAGCTTACCGGGTTACTCAGTATTGCATGTACCATTTATAGTCTTCCCCCCATAACTTAGAAACTTATTACACCAATGATTTGTTCTGCCTTGAAAGGAATCCATCAATGGTTTACAACCAGCAGCGGTGACTTTTCTTTTGTGAACTTGGTACCTTAAGTATTTTATAGGGAGATTTCCTTGATGTAGCCTTTTCTCTATAACTTCTGAAACAATTTCACAATTAATGTTTAAGGATAGATAAAAATAGCCCTTCCTCATATTGCTTTTGAATCTTGATATGGCTTTAAAGTCATCCAATGATTGCATGAGTACCTTGATTGAATGTTTGTTAGCCTTGTAAAAAAGTAATAAATCATTTGCAAAAGTTAGATGTATTATTTTGTTACCTTTACCTCTGTGATGGTGTTGAAAAGCTAGACAATTTTCCACATTTCACGAAATTGTGATTGAAAGCATCTCCATTTATAACAGAAAGAGTAATAGGGATAGAGGGTTCATATGCCTCAGTCCTCTGTTGGCTCTTATCAGATTTATGGGTTCACCATTTACCAAGAATGCTAGAGAAGCTACAAATACATATGTTTCAATCCACTTCCTAAACAACGGAGGATACTCTATTGCATTTAAAATGCTAAATAGGAACTTACAATTGATTGAACCATAAGCCTTTTCCAGATCAATCTTTAAAGTTCAATTCTTTATTTTGGTATTGGTTTTGTAGCTTTTGTGTTTCTCTTGGCATAATAATATGTTTATGCTTATTGTTCTGCCTTTAATAAAAACATTCTGTGCTGGATCAATAATTTTCCCCAGATTCTTTCTTAGTCTATTTACTACTATAATCGTAATGGTTTTGTAGAGTATGTTGCAACAGGCGATAAGCCTAAACTGTTCCAGCTTGGCATTTTGTTGTTTAGGGATTAGGCTCATGAAGGTTTTATTCCACTTTTTCAAGAAGGTTCTTTTCATGAAGAAATCTTTTACTTCTTCTATTACTTCCCCTCATATAATATTTTCATTCTTCTGAAAGAATCTTCCATTATAGTCATCCGGGCTTGGAGATTTGTTTGGATTTATTGAAAATACAACTTCTGTTAGCCCTCGTCTAGTAACTTCTTTAATAAGTTCAACCCTTGTCCTCCTCTTTATATCTTCTGCTCTACTTCATCTTTTATCCCATACGGTTTGCTAAAATGCTTAAGTGTTATTATTTTCTTTTGTTCATGATCATAAAGTTTTTGTCCTACTTCATATTCTAGGTACTGTATATGGTTCTTGTTTCTCCCAACTCTTATTGAATTCATATAGTCCTTTATGCATCTTCCCCCTTCTTTTGGCCATTACACTTTAGCTTTGTTTTCTACACATTTATTATATTTGTTTAATCGATCTTTTCCCTCTTGTTTTAGCTAATTATCTTCTGGTCCTGCTAGCATTCTCCTCTAACATCTTTGTAATTCTTTTAATGCATTTGTTGTTTCCTACTATTCAAGAATTATGAATTCCTTGCTTAGAGTTTTAACCCTTTCTTAGAGTTTTCTCTGAACTATGGCTTTTCCATTAAATGGTTAAAAAATTTGAATAAAGCTCTCCTTCTTTCAGTTGGGGTATTGAATTCAATCACAATTGGATTATGATCAGAGGTATTAGGTTCCTCAAAGTTGATAGTGCAAAGTGGGAAGTGTGCCAGCCAGATTCCATTAATCATACATTTTTCTAGCTTCTTCAATAAGAACAAGCTTCCACTCTGCTTATTCTTCTAGGTGTAGTCATTCCCATAGTGTTTAAGGTCTGTTAGCCTAGTTTGCTTTGTTAGTTTTTCTAATTCCCTACATTTTTGCTCAATCCAATTTCTTCCTCCCTATATTTCACTTGTCATGAGAGTGTAATTATAATCCCTTATGATAGCCCAAAGGTGATTATTTATATTGCTAATCCTCACCAGTTCCTCCCATAGAGATTGTCTTTGGAATGTATAGTTAGCTGCAAACACATTTGGGATTGTAATTGCAATAACTGAATTTTTTATCTTTATGTCATAGTATATCACTTGGTCTATAACTTCCCATAGAATTGGTTCTAATTACTAGGTATTATACCCAATTATAATTCTCCCTCTTATATGCTTATCATAGTTAGAGATCACCTTCCATCTTTCCCCTAAAAACCTCAGGTTATTCTTCATTTATTCCATTTTTATTTTGGTTTCAAGTAAACAAAAAAATCAGCTAGCTTGCTTCTGATCAAGTCCCCAACAACTACTTTTTCCATACTACTAACTCTATTATTTCTTTTTCTTGTCAGACCTCTTTCTCATGTATTTCCTACCAGCTCCAAGAGAGGTGTCATTATTCTAATTAGTTATAGAAGTTTCACCAATTTCTACTGAAGGAGTTCTCCCCACTTTGTCTTGCTTATTCTCTTAATCAATTATTGCATGCTTTCCTTTATTAGAATTTTTGTTGTTATCTTGACCTTGTATCTAAAAAGTTGTCTTCTTTTAGTACATTTCTCTCCCTATTGTTTTTCTCATTTTGTTCTATCATTCTGGTTTCTTAATTTGGTCCCTTACTCTCTTCATTATTTAACTTGTTTATCCTTTCTTTGCTCACTTTGTTTTCTTCTAGATTCTCTTTCTTTCTCCAGGCCATCCGTTCCTCTATAGTCTTAGCTCTCCACATATATTTTATCCCCATTGGGTCCTCCTCTAATTCCCCCTTCTCATTCAACCTCATGATCCTTAGGGAATCTAGTAGTTTCTTAGTGATATCAACATCAATAACCATCCTAGTAAATCCTATCCTACTCATCTTTATTGTGTTTTCATCCATCCTGAATGGTTTCCCAATCTTTCTAGCTATGTAGCCCATTCCCTCTGCAAAACAATACTCTAAAGGGGCTCTATGAAAATTAACCCATAATGGAATTGTCTCCATTTTACTTTTGTCTATGGTTACCCATAGGTGCCATTTCTTAAGCAAAATTGGATGTTTTAGGACATGTCATAGTCTTGCTTCTAATACTCTTTGAGCATTCTCATTAGTATTGAATTTAAACATAAATAATTCATCTTCATTCACCACAGTAATTACTAAACCCATATTTTTCCATGCATTATTGCCCCATTAGTTAACAATAGGAAATGCTAAGCATTTGTCAAGGAAAATATCTACTAGAAAGCTCCATTTTTTTCTTCAAGTTGAAGCACCTCCAAAAGGGCTTGAATGGGTTCATCTCTTGTTGATTCAACAAATCTCAATTTGCCCAAGTCTCTAGAATCTCTTATGATGAAGCTCTATGTATTCTTTCTCTTTTATAATCCTTTTAGGTTTATGATGAATCTTGATGGGACCTTTATTTTCTCTAAGGTTATTTCCATCTTAATGAGCTAATAAAATTTATAGAGCCTTGTGATTGTTTTCTAGTCTTTTTGGATGTCTTTTTCTTTTCTTCTTTGTATTTCCCTAATTTTCATTTCAATAAACCCTAAATTTTTGACAAATATAAGATAAATATGTAACATATTGATCATATTTTTCTATACAACTACAATAAGCCTAATTTAAATAGACTTTACTATTACCACAAGTTACTAAAATGATACCATATTGATCCCAATATTGGACTTTTCCCTTGTTTGTTTAACACTTGAAATTCCTTATTTGGAACATTGGTTTAAATTTAGGGGTCATAAATTCAACCTAATGTATAAAATAAATAAATATGAAAAATATGCTTTGACGTTTAAGTATTTTCATGATCCTTACTGAAAGAAAAGTAAAAAAAAATAATTGTAAAATAACACATAAGAGCATTTAGAAGTTTGTTTAAAAAGGCACTTGACCTTTTAATGTGGGAGTAAACACCTTGATATGAATAATTCCCTTAGCTCAATTAGTTCATCATTTTAAATAGATGCTAAAACCACTCCTTATCTTTAAAATTTTTGTTTGGCTTAAAGCTAGCAGATTGAATTTATTCTATGCTCACTTATTAACAATTTTCTTTCTTTTTGTGATACTGAAAGTGCTTAAAAAGAGTTCCCATCTAACTTGATTATATGTACAAATTATAAAAAATGTCATTGTGAAAGTCAAACATCCATTATCAAAATTAAGAAAGAAAATTGAAATCAATTTAATAATCACAAAACTATTTGACTAAATAAATCAAATCATAGTAACAATTAAACTCACAACGAATCATCTTGATTAATATTTTCTCAAAGTTAAAATTTTTCTCAAAATTGTTCCTATTAATTTAATTATAACAAAGTGCTTTTCGAGAAATAAATAGAATTCATTAAATAATAGGAAGAATATAGTGTCTTAAAAAGAATGTAAAAATAATTTATCACATAAAGACGTTTTTCCTTTCTCTAGTCTGGATACTAGCACTTACTGAGATTTGGTTTTCTTCTTACTTTGGTGCTTCACTTTCCAACAACTTCTTACTTCAATTCCAAATAAATTATTGCAGGGAATTCTTAAAGTTGGTATTATTAGTAGCTGTTACTAAAGCTTCTCTTGGAGTATCCTTTATTAGAGTTACATTTTTCATTCATAAATTTTACTAAAGTATTCCTTACCTTTATAAGTTTTAACCTTTTGTTTTGTGATGAATCATCACCTTTAGAATTATTAGACTTCTAAGAGTGGAAGTGATGAATTATGTGTTCTATAGAATTACTTGAAGCTCACTTTTCAAAATAGTCCACCTCTTGGTACATTTGTTATTTTGATGCTTATGTATTTTTTATTCTATGGTTGGCTACTCTATGATCCATATAATAAGCTTATGTTTCATTTGTGTAGTATTTTTTCAGATCGCCCAAAGCTTTTGTTATTACACTTTTTCCATTGGTAGTATATATACGATGAAAATGCTATTTTAAGGACTGACTTGTCTCCTTTAGATTGCCTTTTATTTTCTTAGAACCTACTTATTATATCCATATAATTTAGACCTTTCTTTTCTAATAGATATGTGTGTATAGTGGCTTTCCAAACCTTTTTAGAGATTCTACAATTTAAAAAATAAATATTTTGTTGTTTTAGAGTCTTCCTTGCATAATACATAGGTATCGGTTTAGGAAAGTGATTACGTACAATATAGTAGCTCTCCTTTTTACTAAAATCCATAGGAGCAATGATAATTTAGATGGTAGATTTCTACTCTATATTACCTTCTATAAATCCATATAAGTTCTTTGTCTAAATAATTCCCATGCTTAGGAGTTAGTATACCTACTAGAATTATGCCCCAACGATGAATATTCATCTTTTCTCATACTGTTAGGATGGTAATTTGGGATATATCTTTCAAAAACTTCTAGAATACTATGATAATGATTATGGTTGATCCACTTATTAGCCATAGTATTTATCGGGTAACTATTGTTTAGTGTGTTCATCAAGGGGCTATTACATATAGGATCCACTTTGCTCCAATTGTTATCAAAAGGAGACGCAACTTCCCCATTCCCAATTTTTCATAGAATTTTCTCCCTTAGTTCATTGCTTAACCTAAGAAACCAAGATAAAAGTGATTTGGCCCTCAGTACCTATATGCTTTTATCTTTTAGAAAGTATATGTGAAACCATTTCCCATAAGGAATCCTTTTAACCATTAACCTCCATAGCCTCTTACAAAGGAAGACTTTTTTGCTAGTGTTTATAAAAATGATGCACTCTTTAAGAGATCTGTGTACATCCTTCTAACCTAAGTTAGATAGGAATTCGCCCTCCTTGTCATCATTCTATGGGAATATTCTTAACTTCTCAATTTCCATTTTTAGTCCCTTTGAAAGCAAGAAATTGGAAGATCAATACAAATGCAAAGAATTCAAGATAGATTTTATTAGAAGAACTATACCTATATTAGATAAAAATCTAGTGCACCAACATCTCAATCTTCATTGTATTTTCTCTAAGACAGGAATTAAATATTTGAAGAGTATCTTCCTTAAAGAAATAAAGAGTCTTAAGGTACTTGAAGGGAGGGGACATTATTTAGATCCCTTAAAAAGTTGAAAACTAGTCCTTATATATTAAATAATCTCTAGGATAACTAGATGACTTTTACTTTTGTTAATTTCTAAATCCGATAGTTCCTTAAAAACCTTTAATAAAGCTATAAGCATACTTATAGAGGCTTCATAAGCTCTAGAAAAGATAATTAGATAATTAAAAAAAATAAAGATAACAATCCAGTGTTTTTAAATTTACCATCAAATCTGAAGCTTAGATTAATATTAACATTGCTTCTAGTTAGGTTTTCTAATGCCTCCATAAATTAAGAGGTAGCCATACATCAAGCCCCTTGCTCCTTGGAATATTTGTGTTAGTTTTCCATTGATTAGGACATTGCAAGAGGTTGTTGTAATGTAAAGTTTAATCCAGTTCTAAACTTCTTAGTAAAGTTAAATGCTTATAAAAAAACTTAAGATGAATTGCTAACTAATCATGCCATATCCCAGGTTCTTGATTCCTCTTGGAGAACTTCTAATCCAGGAGAGACAATGACTCTACCCTTTTCTTCTTTGAGAGGGGAGTAAAGGAGTGTTGAGTCTTCATCCACCCCAATCTCCTGTTTCTAGCTTTTCTTGACTTTAAAGGAGGAAGAAGAGCCTTTCTCAACTGGCTTAGGTAGGGTTAAGAGCAAGGTTTTGAGAGGGTAGCTAAGGAAAATCAACTGGTCACAAAAGGTTGTAGCTTTAGGTGTAACATCCTGTTTTCCCCTTGTTAAGGGTTAGAACCCTAAAATACTAAATATGAAAGATAATATTGAGAAAATTAGAAAATACATTTCATGCTCATGTATAATATTAACATGCATATATGTGGATTTGATTTTTCTGTACACGTTACAATGACCGTTCAAGCACTCATTTGACATTTTACAGGTATAAGTGATTTTTAAGTGATTATGATATGAATAGGGAATATTTTGTCTCAAAAATTGATTTGGCAAGTATAATTATTGATCTAGAATTTTTGGTGAAAATTTGAATTTTTTTTAAAATTATGCGTATTTTTCGATTAGGAAAAATGTCAAGTAGCAAGATAATTCATTTATGGTAATAGGAATAAGTGACAAATGACAGTATAAATATTGATGTAGGATATTAGGATTTAATGATGAATATAATAGAAAATTTAGGAGACAATTGGATTAGAAATTGAGTGACAAATGGACTAGAGATTAAATAGTATTGAGTACCATTATTAAAAGTGGTTAATTAATTTTCAAGTGGTAAGTGTCATGACACCCAGCAAACAAAATTTACCTTGCTTTTAACCCACCCACGACATTTACTTTTGAAAGACCATCTTTTTCTTTGTCTTTCACATTGGCCATATGCTTTCTTCTTCTTCATCTTTCTCCTTTTCTTCACTTATGACTATCTCACTCTCACCCTCATCACGTTGAGTTTTTGCTGTCCTTGACCTTGTTTCTTCAAGATCCTTTCTATCTCTTCATCTTGTAGCTAAAAACCTAACCTATTCCTCCCAGAAGAGTTAATGATTGTATAAGCATGGAGGCTAGGGTTTCATGGTGATCTTGAAGAGTTTGGAGTTTTATCAAGTAAGTTATACATTAATCTTCATGATTTGTTGAATGAAACATGTATGGTGATAGTTAGAGGTTAAATGATCATAAAATGGTGTTTTATATATGTTGGAACGAGGGTAAAGAAATGAACACATTGATTTTGTGTTTTTGTGTTTATGATGATCAATAATTCATAAGTTGTTATAGAGATGAGTTTGAAATAGAAAGATCATTAAAAATGGTGTAGGAAAAAGTGCATAAAAATTTGATAGATAAATGGATGTTTCATATTCTATTTTTGGTATTATGATCAAACATAGAATAAGATTTGTTTGTGATTAAAATTGAGCTGAAATGGAAGTAGGAATGAAGAGGAAATAATGAGTTCATAAGCTAGAAATGATAAACTAAGCAAAAGAGATGAACTAGGATGAAAATGATGACGAAGTGTGCTGAAATATGTTAGATGGAGTGTTTTCACTAAATATGCATCTGTATTTTAGCCATATCTTGATCTTTATATATTCAAATGGGATGAATTTAAGTTTATATTAAACTAAAGACAAATGGATATATTTTTCATGAGTGAATCGACTTTTAATTCTATCATTAAGGGTTTAGAAATTTGGCTTGAAGTTGAATACAGTGTGTTGTCGCGATTTGGTAACAGTCTATAGTATTTTAGGTATAGCTTGCATAATACTGAACCAAAATGCTTGAAATTGGTGTCATTAGAAACTTAAGACATAAAATAACATTTTTTTTAAAGAATGTATTACCTAAATACCTCATTTACTTTGTCAAAATGGCCATAACAAATTAGACCAAAAATCTATTTTGAGAAAAGCTGGAATGATGCTTAAATAAGGGAATCATCAGGTAGTGCATGATTGTGCTTGATAGAGACGAAACATTATGAAGTTGCATGATCATACAGATCGTGACAAGAAGGATCGTTTGATGGTTGCACGATCATGCACAAGCACGATCGCACATTGCTGTCTGACAGCTTTAACACTCCTTACTCTTTTGACCATAACTCCTTCTCCGGACCTCTGATTACCTTGAAATTTGAACCACAAGCTCCTCACTCATTGTACTTCCTCTATACAAGAATTAATTGTCATATGAATTCATTAGGAAAGGATTGGTAATTGGTTAATTGATGAACTTAGGAAAATCATGTTTTGCAAAATATGATATATGAGTGATTATAAGATGTGAATTAAAGAAATATACCCAGGATTGTCATTGAGCATGCATTATACATGTCATATATACATATGTATATGATTGAGTATTTATGAAAATGTGCAAATTATTAATGTGAAAATGTGTATGTATTGCATGATATAGAAGACCAATTAGAGTGACAACATCAAGACAATATCGGGATGTCAAGGCAATAGCTATCTGGAGCATACTGTTAGTAACCTAGATGGTCTCACATTGATTTATTATTTTGTTTAAATTCTAAATTGAATTGTTATGTGATGTTAATGTGTTGATTCCAAATATTGAATGTCCGAGGCATTTGACGTATGAATAATATATTGGAAGTGCTCGTTGTATGTGAATTTGACAGAATATACGATACTCATCTTAATTGTTGAATGTCGAACCAAGGTTCGATGGTGATTGTGAATGTGAAAGAAAATTGACCATAAGTGAATGATTGAATATATATGTTGCATTCCACTACATAAATGCATGATAACATAAAGGCAGTTGTGACTAGAGTCACTAGTGAAAAAGAGCTTAAAGCTCAAAATGTTGTAAGAGCCTCTAGTTGACTATATATAATGAGCCTTGTATCCCTAACGGATAAGGGACAGTTATTAATAAGCCTGGAATTCACAATGGATATGGGATAGTGAAAAAGGAACTCAGTTACAACAAAGTAATAAATGAAAGTGAGTCTCATGAACATTGCACATACAATTTATTATGCATTATATGAATGATTGAATTGAATTGAATTGTATGAACTATTATGAATGTAAAAAGTGTATAAGTGAACAAAGTGTTTTAAGGTGCTTTTTTATAATTGGTGAAAGATGTGCATTATATGATGACATGAATTGTTTGTGAACTTGAAACATGAACTATATGTGTTATATGTTATGAGTGAGCCATCGATGATGGGTAGCTCACTGAGTTCACAAAACTCATCAAAATTGCAACATTGACTTTTCAAGTGTGAGAGAGCGGACTTAGCATCTAAGACAATTTAGAAGAGATCTAATATTGCTTTTTGATACAAGAATTGGCTTAAAGGTCGATTAGCTGAGATTGAAGGATTTAGATAGAATTTTGTATAGTTTCTCATTTATATAGCATATGGCATATTTTTGTAATAGATATGTCTTTGATATTGTATATAAGGACAAGTATGTAATGCTACAATGTATATTTGGTTTTCTGAAATGAAAATGAGGAATTGGGTTTTTAAATATTGTGATAATTATGTTTTAAATGATAATGCCATGATTAAGTTAGTGACGTGATTGCTCTAGCACGCCACCCTTGTGGAATACATACTCGAATATCCTTTAGAATGTAGGGTATATGTCTTGTGAGAGTGGGGTGCAATATTAGGGTTTTGTATAATGATCAATTTTGGAAAGGGAAATTGATCAAAGTTGAGAAGATATTTTCAAAAGGTTGTTACTAAAAATGGTGACTAGTTAAAGGCGGGAATCTAGAGGAAATTAGAGGACCTAAATGCCCTTATTTGGTTCATTTAGAGATAGGAAGAAGAAAGAAAAGAGCTTAAAAGCTCGGGAGGAGATGGTATAAGAATTGTTGGACTGTTGATATGGATTAATAAAAGAAAAAGTAAGATGTCGACAAATATGGCTATCAGAGTGTAGGATGTGAGAGCAGGATAAGGATGAAGCAGTCTAAAGGATGGAGCTCCTATATATAAGGTATAAGGTTGTAAAGAAAGACTAAAGAGAAAATGTCATTGAGAGATTCTGATTGATTGATCCCTTTCTCCATCTTTAGTTTCTAATCATTGCCATAATTTCTCATGAGTTTTACTTTTAGATTCGGAGACCCTGTTCTTTGCCTCTTTCTTTGCCAACTTGTATCTTTCTCTATTAACTACCCTCTCTACATTAGTGGTGTTGCCTAATAGAGCTTTATAAGCTAAAAAAAAACTATAATCACCGTTTTTTCTCCTATATTACCTAATATCATTAGGCACCTTACAACGGACTAAACTAATTAGTTATTTTATGTATAAATGCCTTATATTTCCTACTACTATATGAAGATGGGAACTTACGAACTAATTTTGGCTAGATAAAACCCTCATCAACAATTACGATATAATGTTATTCAAATTTGACAACTCCTTTAGTTTACTAAAAGTTTGGCTTTAAGAACATGGAATATAGGAGGAAAACATATATTCCTTTAGAAATGGTGTCTAGATATAGATCTTGATAAAATCAACCAAAAAGTATCTGCACTGTTAATTAACTTTTGTAGCATTCTATATTGCAACACTAACCCATATATGGTTTAGTTTATGTTGTAAGTGTTATAGGGAACCCTCTATCTTGATGAAAACACATCATCACTTAAGTGAATTGTAGTGCCCCCTTACCGTAGGGTATACACCGGGACTACTGTAGGTCATTCCGATACATATCCTACGATAAGGGTGAGCTACGAAAAATCACTACAATACTTCACATGGCATCAT
>JANSVA010000005.1:26001871-26014291 GCA_025504915.1 Erythroxylum reticulatum | reverse complement strand
TGAGCTTTAGGTTACAGATGTATTCGCTCACTTCTTTCGCACTTTGAATACAGAATTTTTGCTAATGTAAAAGCATTTTTTATTTTGGCCTTCGACTAGAACTTGTATTTATAGCCTAAGTCTTCAACTGTCTTCTTGAAAATTGCTTCTTGAATCTTCTAGAAATGGTTATTAGTTGAGTCCTGTAACTAACTCTAACTAATTAACTGTATGGCGTTCTAGAATATCTTCCTTTTGTATCGTCTGGAATAATGCTTCTTCTTTTACTATGTTTCGTCTGTTATTCTGCTTTGTCTATTGTAGTTCTTCGTTTGGTGTCATGCTTCATCTAATGTTGTGCTTCGTCTGGTGTAGTGCTTCATTTGTTGTTGCGCTTTGTCTAATATAGTGCTTCGTCTAGTGTCGCACTTCGTCTGTTGTTGTGCTTTGACTGGTGTTACGCTTCGTCTATTGTAGCGCTTCGTCTAGTATCGCGCTTCATCTGGTGTTGCACTTCGTCTGTTGTCGCGCTTCGTCTATTGTTGACCGCGCACCTTCTGAGTTGACTAAGTGTTATTTACATTTTTCTACACACTTAACAAATTTATCAAAACAGTTCATACATTTCTAAGATTATTGTTATTTTATTGTCATCAAAATTAATAGAGGTCAAGTCCTCTTGACTTAACAACCGGATTCTTCAATCTTGCTTTAGGTCTTCCTTCAATATAAAGAATGAAAACTATGAAAGTCAATAAGAATATTCCTTAAAGTCGATTAGAATTCTCGTAGGTTAATTTAATATAAGTATTTATAGTTACAGTTACAAAAATAGAGTTCTAAATGACTTGAACTTAAAGAATTATAAATCCTTATAAATTATATCCAACAACCAGTATTGAACTAGCTTTAACACCACATCGGTCTTATTTAGGAACTTTTAATATCCATATGTCCAAGGGTAACCAACACTTAAAATTAACTTGTAATCTTGAAGATGAGTTCAATGTCATTCTAGAATCATCTTTAATTCTAGTCTTATTCTACTTCTCAACTTCTTAGATCTTAGTGAAAGACAAATGTCTGTTATCTTAACAAGTTTAACATCTATTATGCTTTACTATATTAGCTTTTCCACTTCTTAACCTCTTCAAGTTAGAATTAGATCTTATACCCTTCTACAAAGTTTTTATCCATCTTCTTATCTTCTAAATGATTCTAAAATATTATCAATTAAATAATTATAAAGAAAGTTGCACTAAAGCTTGTGTTATCTCTTTAAATTCATCATACATGAGATAATAAATTAAACATAGAAATATAGTAAACTTCATATAAAGCATATTATAAAGGTACCAAATACTAAGTAAATTAAGTCCTAATAACATGCAAAACATTGACCTATCAATTAGCAAAAGAAATTTATAAGAATTTAGAGGCATCTAACATAGTTAATAAGTTATTTTTGGCATAAAATGTCCAACTTCTCACATTTTTTCACTAAAATTTGTGAGACGAAGTTAGCTTATCTGAGTGGGGCATTCTTTCTAATGAAGTGAATCAAACAATTGCATATAAGATGAAAATAAAATTTAATAATTATTTGAATAGGATTAGTAATACCATGATAGTTAATGTTATTTAGGATATAAGGTGTAAGCTTAATGCAATTTAATTATTTTTAACAAAAATTGTATAGTGATAGAATTCTAATACATGTTGAAATAATTAGAAAATTATGGTATTATTTGTTTGATGATTGCCAATCAAGAATGTGTAAATAGTTAGATCATAAGAGTTTCATATAAGTTTTAGCTTTTATTGATAAATCGTCATCTACTAAGAAATTTATCAATTTGGATTTTACTTTAGTCCTTCCTGAAATAGAGTCAAAGCTGCAGAAGGAATTAATTAAGAAAAAGGGTTAAGATTATGTGTAGCATAATGAAGTTGGACTAGTACATCATATTAGCACATCTTCATTTTCTTTTCTTAACTTTCATTTATTATCATCATATGCAATAGCTAAAAACCAATTTCCAAATAATTGAAAAATATAATGCCAAATACAAGCCACAAAACAAGCATATTGCGACCTATGTTTAGCAATATAATGGAAAATTTTCATTTAGACATAAAAATGGTTTGCAACATGCATTATATTGGTAAACATTCACTAAACTCAAACACAAGTTACAACGTAACCGTTTCTAAACTTTGATTAGCATAATAGTGGAAATTCTTCATCAAAACATGAACAATAGCTATAACTTGCAAACTTTACAGTGTATGTTCAACATCGTATTAATATTTTTTCACTACACACATACATGAGCTGCAATTTAAATTTCATCACTAAAATGGAAAATTAGCCCTTCACATTAACACTTTTTCATTTTCTTGTCCTGTATTTCACTAATTATCATCATATGCAAAAGATAACAACCAAATACAATATTGAACTCTTTTGCTCATCACCATTTTTTTAATTATTTAGAATTTATTTTTAATCCTTTTAAGCCTGCTCGAGCCTAATGGAGCTTTAAACTTTATAGGTCTACACAAAGAGAAATTAAGCTTTATATTTTTCACCTGCCTAAGATTAATCAAGTTACCTATAAGCCAAAAATGGGTATTTGAGCCTAGACCTTATTAACTCAATTCCAACCCCAAATATATTGATCTTGGTCTAGAATATAATGTATCTAAATTATCCCATAAAATAATAAGTTTTTAATATTTTTTGCATTTCATATGATGTGCAAGAAATTTACATATGTTTTACTTATCGTTTTTTTTAATGGTTTTCATCCACATTACCTTGATTTAATTAGTTCTATTTTATGTTTTGAGTAGTTACAGAGAAGTTGCATAGAGAATGATGTTGTCTAAGGATTAAAGTATTTTATAAGCTAAAACATGTAAGAGACTCAACTTTGGCTGAACATCATCAATCATCAGTCAAGGCATATTCCACGCTAGACAAAATTAAATGGTAAAAGATTAAACATGAGATGGCATATGACTATGTTCTAGGACATATTCTACACTAGCATATTGGTGATTAAAACAATTTTACGCACGATTCGGTAAGAATTTGTGCTAGACATAAAAAGAAATAGTTTTAAACATAGCCTAAAATATGGGCAAATTAAAATTTTTGTTCAACTTTCTAATAAAATATATAGCAATAATGTGATACATTAGTTAGGATGCGACGGTGTACAAATTTGTGTTTTTGACAAAAAAAACTTTTTGAAAAGACTTATAAAGTTTAGTTTATTTTTGCTTTTTTTTTTCTTCTTCTTATTATTAGGGTTAGAGCCTTTTAGGGGGAGAGAGCACTACAGTACATATCTTATAGCCATATTAAAAAAGATTAAAGATCAAATCAATTCAAAATATTGAGATCATCAATAAGGGATACCTTCTAATAAGTTTTTCTACCTTTTTATTTGTTTTTCTCTATTTCAAGGACCATTAGTGACTTGATTTAGTTTAATATTAAAGAATTCTTTGTTTATGAAATATACGTGTTGATCTTAATATTGGTCAGATATAAATAAAAACTTAAAACATATTGTAATTTGCATGTAGATAAAAAAACTATATATAAAGTAACTTAGGCACTTACATCAACAGGATAGTTTAATGCCTCACTACAACGTCCTATAGCATTTTAGTGAACAGTGAACCATCTCCTTTGCTCAAGGGTACTATAGGCTTGCGTTAAGATGATTTAATATCTTTATATTTGTTTTCCTTATATATTACGGTATTAGCGAAATCAATTACCATGTTTATAGATAATAGTCGTACCTAAAATTTTCACCACAAAGATTGTCAAAATCTTTTCAATCTTTCCTTTATCGAAGATTTACTTCTATTCAATAAAGCTAGTATTTCATCTGTTAAATGATTTTTTTAGGTGTTACCAATCCTCAAGAAGCTCTCGTAACATTTGGTGAATCTTTGTAAAAGCCAGATTTTTGTTTTGGCAGGAACATTAAACTAGCCATATGTTTGGCTAGTCATACTAGTTTTAGCATAGGCATGCCTCCCTTCAAGTACCTAGCCATCTTAGCAACATCTTCAATGCTTGTCTAGATTATTTGTCTTCGTTTAATCAAATTGAATGTAGGTTAGACATTTGCAACACAAACCTCTCGTTCGTTGGATGACAATAGTTAACATTGTTTCATTAAATGGTCTTTATATCTGCTAGAGTGCTCACCTCTCTCTATTCCTTCAAAGATCATCAAATTAATGGAAAGAACTTTCAAGAAGTTGTTATGGGTTGGAGACAAGTTTAGGGTTCTAATCGATTAAAATAATGAACCAGATGCTACTAGTCAAAAGAATCTGAAAACTCTACGCTGATAAGGAGTTGCCTAGTGTGAAACAGATTCGTTCAAAATTCTTAAAAAGGGAATTTTCTCTACATCATAAGCCCAATCCTCTTATTTCTTGGAAAGGTTAAAGATGAAGTTAGTATTGGCAATGGAACTTATTATAGGCAATGATGAATGAAACTTCTCTTAACACGACAACGCTGGCGACCACTAGGTATTCTGCAAAAGTACATGTCAATTAGATCAATTAGGAAGTCATCCCAGACAAATCTAAAGTGGAATCAATTATTTAGAGCAATTCTTGAAAATAGCATGTACATCAATCAAGGACCGTCTTGAGTATCAGAAACAATCTACACTCTCAACCATGAACCTTCTTAAAGTAGATCAACGGATTTGGAGTCAACATTCTTCTCTCATATTTACAAATAAATCTTGCTTAGCAATTATTTTCTGAGTTTTCAAGTCAGTTTCTTCGAAGAAGCTTGTTTGGTATTCAAGTCACATTATTTTTAACAAAACTCTTTTTTTTTGGTCAAAGATTAAAAATTATATTTTTAATAAATTTAAAAATTAGAAAAATCTTTTAAAAATTGGAATTTTACATCTATGATCTAATTTTTTAATTACCTTTTCTCATCCATGGTGTGAAACTCTCTCCTAGGACTTTGTGACTTCCATGGAAGCAGAGGTAAATATTAGTTCAAACTTTATTTAATTGTTCAGTTTATGAAATTTGGCTGGTGTACTCTTTGTTTTTCTTGTTGTTATCCTTCATTGTACCATAACACACAATTTGAAGGTTAATCAAATCTTTTTTAACTCAAAAAATTATTATTTTAACTTGGATGAGGCAAATCCTTTACAGTTTTAACATTAATAAGGAAATCAATCCCAAAACGACGAGCCGCACGCGGCGGCGCAGGCAACAAGTATCCCACCTGAAGACAGTTCTATCGTCGAGGCTCTGACTGTCATGAAACCGACACGTTGGACTTTGCTTAATGATTCAAGATTTGGGAGTTCAAATGTGGCCCCCACTTTCTGCCACGTAAGTATGACACATGAGCCCCACGTAAAACTCTACTGAAGAATAAGAAGAAAGCCCCCAAATCCTAGCCATTTAAGCCAACCTTTTTGTCTGTCACTGGGCACGGCCTCTACGTGAGTACGAAGATTGCCACAGTACACCTCTCTATTCAATGTGGGTTCATTCATTATTTATACAACGTTAGACTCGTTTGGTGTTTGCCAAACGAAGTGCCTGGCTAGTGTCAGTTATTAGAGAATCTTAGAGACAAAGTTTGGCACTGGAGAGAATCTCAGAGACACGGTGATGATAGAGCTGTTTCACTCTTAATGGTTTATCTGGGTGTGTACCTATATCCGTGGATTTAAATTCTAATTCAATTTCGTTTGCGTCTTCATCTCTTTTCTTGTTAAATTTCTGCGCATGTTTCTTGCGTAACTGGTTCTGTTTGATGCACAGGTTTCAAATTCAGTTTACTAATTCTTTTAAAGAGCCTTTATATTTTTTCATTTAGTACACAGTACACCTTTTGTAGTTCTAACCTATTTTCTTTCTTTGTTCTTTGAATAAGTGAATTTATTTGATAGGATTGAACAAAATGCCTAGATCAAGCAGGTCACGGAGGACGCAAAACCAAAGAAGAAGGAACATTAAAGATGACGAAACAATTAATATTCAGTAAGATCCATGACCCCAGTTCACAGTCAGATGGTGATGGTGGTAGAATTGGAGCCGCGAATAAATGAGTTTTATGATTAAAGTATGTCCCTTCATCAACAGTTTTCCTTTCTATTATTTGTTTAATTTTCTTATTCGGTTTTCTCTTGTCAGTATTGTCGAAGGTGCAGCAAAGTCGGTTGATCAAATGGAAATCAGTGAGGAGTTAGGGTTAGAGCGTGAAATAATCCCCCAGGTAATGCAGATATTTTAACTAATGGGCACATCATAAAATGCTTCAAACTAATTAAAGAACAATTTTTCTGCAAGATCTTGCCGGTTATATCCAGCGTGCAATTAACTAATTTTGAGAAGAAAAAAAACAAATTATTAATTTTTGCTCAAAGTTTCTGCCAAAATAATCTGAAAAACAAACAAATGAACCCTAAAAAGCAAAACCGGGATTGCTCCCTTCGCAGAATTAAGACTAATATATGATAAATATGTTTGTGATGGCGTGATCTTTCAAAAGTGAATTATTGATCTGGTTTCGACAATTTTACTTGGAATTGTTATCTGACGAGATCTTTAAATATCGTCCTTCCCTATCTTTGTTCTCTATTTCATTGATAACAAAATAGAGTCTTTGATTTACGTTGCTTAAAATAGAATACAAGCTCATGTCTTTATCCATTACAAAATGATAGAAATTCTCTAATCCTCCATATTCTTCTCAGTCTCCTCCTCATTCACCTCACAGCGTTGGTGACTCAGTGTCGTCCTCAAACATACCATTGGAAATTGACCGAGCAACTGACCTACTAATGGCAGTTTCAGTTGCTGCTGAGGTGCACAGGAACAAAGTCAGGGAGCTTGCTGTTTCAGCAATGAGTGAGTTTGTGAAAAAGGCACTTGCAGGAGAGCCTCTATGGCAAGTTCAAGTGGATACAGGAGTTGAAGCTCTAAACGAAGATGAATATTTACGGGAATTTCGGGCATTCGATGTGAGCTTGAAGGAAATAGTGAAGATGATTATTCAGATGGATGTCCCTGATCCTTTTCCCAGAAATGTTGACGTAAACAACGAAGTCACTAGTAGATTTTATAAAGACAAGCTTCCACTACCAAGAGAAACTCATCGAGATTATCTCTCCACTGAATCTTCACGAGAAGTAGGGTTTGTTAGTGTCAGTCCTACTAACCTCGTTGAGTGGTTTATGGATGTGGTGGGTTTTTATAGCTTTCTCCTTTTTATGTACAGTTATTGATCTTTACTCAATCTAGTATTAATAACTTCTTTGTCTTCACCAAGCAGAAGCAATGGTCATCATTGTTCGCCAATATCGTGTCAAAAGTGACAAAACTTGGGGAACTTTCAACAGGAGTTGCTGGGACCTACGATGGCATCCTACTAGTGGTATGTATTAGCATGAACTTTGATTGTTCTCCTCTTCTAATTAATCTCTATGAACTGAAGCATTCAAATTGAGATAGAATGTAATTGTGTAACATGTTTAGCAGTTCGTAATTTCTCAATGACCAACTGCTAGGTGGAGAATGCATGACAAAACAAATTTCAGAAAATGCTAGTTGCTTTATATCTCAAAGTTTGTCTCATTAATCATATAATGGTTTAGTTAGAAGTGTAATGGTATATTATTATATCTTTTAACGTTTTATCCCTGACAGTATAAACATGATTACACGTATTTGTCGTTTATAGAACATGAATAATTATTTGAACACAGGAGTTCCAGAAGATGAACATTTAAGATGATTTTATTTTTTACTTTTATTTTCATATGATCAGATGCATATTTTTATAATATATTGTCACCCTTAATTTCTCTCAATTCTAATGATGTTTCAGATGAGGGCAGAATTTCATATGCCTACTCCACTTGTACCTATCCGAGAATGTCAATTTGCAAGGTACTGTAAACAGGTTGGCTTGAAAGCATGGGGAATCGTTGACGTATCCTTGGATAACTTAATTCATTATCCAGTGACAAGATTCCGGAGAATGCCTTCTGGTTGTTTAATCCAAGAATTGCCTAATGGACACTCTAAAGTAATCCACCATGCATAGCACACATGTAGATTAATATAAAACTGATTCCTCGAGTAATGTAGTTGAAGGCCAACTTTGTTTTGCATGATCTTACTTTCCAGGTTACATGGGTTGAGCATGCAGAGGTGGATAATTCCTTAGTCCATAGGCTTTTCCGGCCACTGGTTTACTCTGGTTGTGCATTTAGCGCAAAGCGTTGGTTTGGGACTCTGACTCGACAATGCAAACGGATTGGAGCTTTTATTCATGGACATGTTCACAGGGAAAATGGATGTAAAGAGATATCACTGTTTTCTAATTGGCTAGGAACTTGTCACATTCAAGTGAAGAAACTTCGGTGTTATTCCGATATATGGGATAGAAATATCTTTATTCACCTCAATTATCTAGGAGCTCTTATAAGGATCACTAAATTCAGTTGAGGCTTTTCTTTGGTATTTGTTGCAGTCCAACTAGAACAAATTGGAAAAGAAGGATTATTAAGGCTTGCTGAAAGAATGACAAGAAGCTTTGTTTCCAATGTTAGTGCTTCCACCGAGAATCAGTGGAAGTTGTCTGGTATTGATGGTGTTGAAGATTGCAGGCTTATGAACAAGATAGTTCCTTTGTGCCCTGGAGGTTCAATGAGCACAATAGCTTTTTCAAGTTCCCTCTGGATTTCAGTTTCACCAAAGAAGGTGTTTGATTTTGTGATTCATATGGATTGTCGAAACAAGGTATTCCTCCATTGTCTTGAAAGAACGATTTGCTTAATACTTTCGATAACATGGATCTCTATTGATCTTATGCTTGCATGTGATCTTCCTTAAAACCCAACATACTGTTAATCTCGTAACATACTCGTGTATTTCAGTTTGTGTTTTGACACTTACATATTCCGGCCTTAGTGGTCTTCCTTTCCTATTTAGTACTGTTGTTCACTGCATACATATCAAGAATACCTATCAAGTTCCTCTGATCCTTCACGTAGTGGGATATTCTAAATCGAGAATATGTAACTCAAGAATACGTGCACATCATGACCGGAGACCATCCTGAACACAGGGTTTCCATCATTGGAGTAAATGTAAGTTTTGCTTAACACAAAAACTTCCATTTCCAGACAGAATTTACATAATCAACCCATAAACAAGAACCTACCTCGACATTGCAGTCTGCACAAAAAACTGAAATTATGTACTTGCAAGAGTGCTACAGCGACGAGATGGGATATTACTTTGTTTATGCTCCGATGGATCTACCGGCTGTGAGCATTGTGGCTAGTGGTGGCAATCCAGACTCTATGAACATTTTGCCGTCAGGGTTTGTGATACACCCAGATAAGCCTCCAATGGATGGACAGCAACCTAATGGATGTATTCTGACAATGGCATTTCACATTGCCAGTGATTTATGTGACGGAAAATGGCCTAAACCATCTGAAGTTTCTGAGGTCGCTCACGAGATCCTTAAACAAACTGGTTCCAGCATCACTCGAGCAGTTCTAAGTGGCGATGTTTAATACAGCTACTGGTAAGCTTACTCACTTCTTCGCTCTCCTCTTGTGGATACCGTTACTATTCCAAGGCTTCTATTGTTTTTATGATCTTCTGTTGGAATCTAGCAATGTGCGAGCCCTATTGTTTGCTTTCCGAAGCAGTTAATATACGTCTAGAATTTGTGATATGCTTTTCTACAACCTCGTATTGCCTCAAGAATAGGAATTGAAATACATTAGTCTATCGTCAAGAGACAGTAAAGTTGGAACAATAAATATCATACAAATACAAGAATAGGAATTGTAGTTTAAATTATATAGAATTTAGCAACTTAATATTTAGTGTCACACGTAATTGACCATTATATGCTTTAAATTTTTCTACAAAATCGGACTAACATTTCCTTTTCTTATTGCAATGCCGAAGTGGAGTGGAAATTGAAGTACCGGAGAAGATGGTAGAAGAAATGAGGAGCCGAAGCATACATAAATAGACGCATATGAGGTGTAAATTACACAACTAGAAAATAGAGATACCATAACTTTCTCTGGTCCTTGTGCCTCTTAAATGTTGCGTGTAATGTCGTGACAAATAAATTTGAGTAATCTTCTTGTTTTCCTTAACTATTTTATACAAGATGAAGAAAGCAGCATAAATAATTGTGAGGGTGAATACTATAGTCTCTTCCCCTTACTTCTCACAGTTTTCTCCGTGCCACTAAAGATAGGCGATACTGTTTTATTTTCTTAGAATTTGCTTTATTTGATTAGGATTTAATTGTGAAATTAGTAATTTCCATACAAAGTACATAACAATTTCTTCCACTTAAACTGCTACTAGTTAGTTTTCAAATATTTTAAAACCTTAATCTTTCTATTTTCACATTCAGTCATTTCGAAGGTAAAATATTGGATAGTTTACTTTGAGAACCGGTGAAATTTTAAGTTTATTACCATTAGGACATAAGACTTGATTGTATGACTAATGCAAATCGATAAGAACTCTTTCGATAATAAAAAATAATAGTTAAAAATCAAAGCAGGATCTAATCCCAGGTGTAGTGAAATAATAACAAATTTTTTTCGTTTTGATTTTTTGAAGTCAAGGTCACTTGAATTCTATAAAATGATTGACACATAAATTATAATAATGAATAAATCTTAAATTGTACCTTATTTCAAAGCATCATCATTTTCTTATCATTTCTTTTGAACCATTTCTGAAATTAGCTTACCTCAACTACCGTAGTCGCACAAATGTCTGACCTATAATGATATTCACAAAATGTGTTGATAGAATTCAACAACTATTGTAGACAGAGTTAAGGAAGAAGTAACAGCTTCTTTAGAGCTTAAGCCTATTTATAAGGTTCTGACCATTTTAGTAATTTAATTGAAATTAAAATATCATTTCAATTAAACTTTATTTAGAATTACATTTAATTTTAGTTAATTACTAATTGGGTCCAAATACGATCCAATATCTCATATTAATCTTTATTTGTTATATATCTCATATTTGATAATAAAGTTTCTCAAATTTTTTAATCAAGTCTAACATGATTAAAATACATTTACTCCCTTCAATTCGTTGTTTGTATATGACTCATTAGGTTTTCAAATATATTTGTAATGGATATAAGTTGTAACTCCAAATTATATTTAAGATTAATTCTATAATTAAATAATTTATGTCCATAGATCAATATTGACATCTGCTAAAATGTCACGAATATCCAAATATTTAGAAATGTCAAAGTGATTATGATTAACCTTTATGTACATAATTTTTTGGTATAATTTAATCTCTTCATCATACATTGTTTCAATTATATATAGAGTATGAAATTAATATATGCTCAATTTGAGTCCAATCATGTTAGTTCTCCACCATTAATAATTAATTCTTTCAATAACATTTGTTAACCATTTTAGAAAGTATTATTCCAACTTGGCCAAGTTTTTCTTAAATCAATAATAATCTAAAACAAGGGAATGTTCTCCCGAATCACTTTAGGATGATGAATCATATATTAATCACTCAATTACCTCCATATAGTTTATATTATATCCAACAAGTACCATTGACTATAATAGGTCATAAATAATATCAAAATATAACAATTCCTATATAACATTCTTTAGAGATCTCAAGTCAAAGGATCAATTATAAAATCTTGGAAATGAGAATTCCCATAGACATATGTTAATATTCCAAATGGATTTCTCATATGGGATTAGTTTGATAAACTTGTTCTTTAATAAATACTTACATATTTGTTTAAGTATCTTCATACTTTACTCTATAAGAACGACTACCTCTTTCATAAATAAATTATAACGTTTGTTAGTTTTTTTACGTTCTATTAATGTCTAATCTTAATAAAACAATGATTGAATAATTTGGGGATAATACATGCACTACAAGAAAATAACAAAATAGCAACAGAATTTTATACACTAAAAATAAACCGTCGGTAATTACCGATGAAAATACTATATGCATCGGTAACGTTATTTCACAATTTTACTTTAGCAATGGTATAAATTTCCATTGCTAACTTCCTTTGGTAAATATCGTTGTCAATCATCGGCTTTCAACTATACGAAAGCGACGTCATTTGGTTTTCCCAAAATGACATTGTTTTGGTTAACTTAAGAACCTCTTCACTTCTTGAACAAAACGACATTGTTTAGGATTAATAAAATGATGTAATTTTGCAATGAAAGTTTAAACATTTAAACCTTAACCAAAATGACGTCGTTTGGTATGGGGGGGAGGGCTACGATTCGTTTAAAACATAACCAAAATGATGTCATTTTGTTTTATACCAAACGACATCATTTTGGTTAT
>JANSVA010000005.1:25984832-25998773 GCA_025504915.1 Erythroxylum reticulatum | reverse complement strand
TCTTCCCGTTCATATGGGAAGATCAATTATCCACAGCAAGCATATAGAGAGACTTGTAAGTATCTAAATATTACACTTATATTCTCATTTTTTACTTTGTTGTATTTCATTTTAAATTGATCATAGTATAAATGTTTGGTGCCATATGTGATTGTGTTGAGTTATTTTCTTTATTCAACAGGGGGTAATATCATAAAAATAGAGGAGGCTCTGCTGAAATTTTTATAAATTCTACTTTAACTTAGAACATTTTATTATTATGCAGAAAAAGTCTATGGGCATAAGGCCTACACCCCATCTGTTGTTTTTGCATACTTATACTAAGAAGCATGGCAGTGTGACATTCGTCAATAGTCGATGTAGAGAACTGAATGTATGTCAAAATTTTGCTTTAATATTCGTTCTTAAGAATAACCACTTACTAATATAAGCATTGCCTCGTAATAGGATCAAATAGAAGAAACAATTCAGCGACAATCTCAGGGAGAACAAAATGTTGATGAGATTCAAGCATATTTTGATGTAGTAGGTGGTAGGGATGGTCATGAAAGGATCTTCGGGCTAGGGTCTTTTGTGAACATATGTTATTCGTACTTATCTATGTCCAATCCAGCAGCACCAACTACACGATCGACAATGGAACGTATCCATCATCTTGAGAGCATAGTGCAGACATTGACAAGTCAGTTGCAACAGTATATAGAGTATATGACTAAGATTCAAAATGATGTGTAGCAGTTGAAGGGGAGGGGTGGAGACTCGGACCATTCGAGCTTACCAGGACAATATGATTGTTGTAGTCATTTGGTTTGAATTTATGTACAATTTAATGCTTTTATTATGAATGAAGACAATTTTAATGTTATATGATCAATTAAATTTATGTTTAAATAAATTAATTATATAAACAAATCAACAAAATAATGCACAGACAATTAATAGCTTTTAATAAAATTTGATGTTGGGATTTTAAAAAAGAGGATTTAATATCTTAATGGTAGAGTCATTACCGACGGTTTATGATAACTCACTGCAAATTACTTATGAATCTTACCAATGGAATTTCATTTTCCATCGGTAATGTTGACCGATATTTACTAAAGGATTTCTAAATTTTGTCGACAAATTGAGTCATATTTACCGACGGTTGTTTATAAACCGTTAGAAAATATTTACATTGTTCCTATTAATTCACCGATGGATTGAAATAACCGTCTATATATATACCAATGGTAACAAATTATCTGTTGGTATATATATCGATAAAATGTTGTTTCCGTCGGAAACTGTTCTGAAGGAAACAACTATCCATCGGTAAATTTATCGACAGTCAATTTAACGATGCATTTAGCCATCGTTAAATACCGCCGCTAAATTTTATTACTGACGGGTTGTTTACGCTTTCTGTCGATACATCTCCTTTTTCTTGTTGTGATAAATGTAGTATAAATTTTATAATTATGATTTCATCATAATTTCATTTGCGATCAATAAATTTATTATATACATCTAAACATGTATAAGAAAAAGATGTTCTTAAATAATTAGGTCACTAAAGAATAACTAATGATTAGTTATAGGGTATAAACTAACAAGCTTAAACAAAAAAAAAGACATCTCATCAATTAGCTCTTTATTGTCCAAATAATTTTATAAAAACACCACTTTAAAATGTTCAACTAAAAGAATTATTGATAAAGTTTTCTCATCTCACCAAGTTTCTTTGATGTGTATTCACAACTGTTAATACATCTAAATAGTGTATATGCAGCCTAGTTTTAGTTTGTTCTCTTCATTTGAGTAATTGTTGCCTCGAATATCAGCATTAATTGTGTACACTCATGGAGATTGAACCCTTTCCAAAGTCACCCTTTCAATAATCATTTTTAGTTCTATTTCTAATTTATTTGTGCTCCTATTGCCTCTCTTATTTCAAATATCCTTCTGCTTATATGATAATAATCTTCCACCATGTAATCCTTTAGCACAACTTTCATTTCCCTTCTTCTTTCTTCGATATACTCATGTCTATGGTAATGTTCTTTATCCCTCATATGTGAGATATCTATTATTGGTTGGTTTGATCCTCTCAAGAAGAAACATTAACAACCATTTACATATTTCTGCACTCCTAGTCAAAATTGATGATTTTTAACTAATTATAAAGGTTATGTGTATAGTAAATTAAATTAAATCAAATACTTATCATATCATCTCTTTTATGTTAGTAATTATGTAGTTTGACTAATCTATATGACCTACATTTATGGATATGGAAGTAGACTTCATTATTTTAAGAAAGATGATGCAAGGAGAAATATAACAATCTCCCGCTTACAAAGCCTTTAAGAGGTATTTATAATCTAAGATTATAAGCAAGAAGTCTAAGTATAGGAAAACTTTATTTCTACATAAGGATACTAAACTTTATTTCTATATGTCCTTGAGAAATGTGCCATGAGTCCATTGCCAATCCAATTTTCACATTAGTTTCAGTTTACTTATAGATTATTTATGCATGTATGAAAACACTGATACGTCTGGCGTTGATCATAAGTATCACTCTATTGTTGATTTGCTTCTACTTATTAAACTTACCTTTCCATTATAAGATTAATTCTAATCTTATAGCTTTGTTTTATAACTATTCACCTTGACTTGAATACTTAATATCTAACCAAGAAATACTTTATGTCATACAAGCAGCCAAATGTTTCAAGTTATGTGAGCATTGATCAAGTCCAATCCATGCTAGAATTTTTCTGTAAGTAAAGACTTTGTTAACATATATGATAGGTTCTTAACTGTAGTTATCTTATATATAGATATAACATTTTTCTTAATGAAATCTTAAATAAAAATCAATTTGATATCAAAATGCTTTGGTCTCTTATAATAGATAAGATTTTTAGCCAACCTTGGTGCACTCTAACGATTGTAGTAAATAATAAAGTCTTGCACATCGACGCCCAAACTATTAATAAGACCATTCAACCATATACCTTCTTTAACTTTACAAGATCAAATTGTTGATGTTGCCACTTACTTACTTTAGTAATGAGCTTGCAACTCAATTTTTAGGTTATCACTTCTGTTTGTGTTGTATTGAATTAAGCTTAAACAATTTTGCTCTTTTTTTATGTCTAATATTATGTCATTAATTAGAGGTGTATTGTTAACTTAACATTATTCAATGGAATAATTCGTCATAACAAGTCTTTCTGTTTGTCTTTTGTTTGATGGTAATTTTATTGAGCAGTTGATGTTCATGTATAGGAATCCTATTGTTTAAGTTAAACTTTGACTTTTACTGGCTAGTGGTTAAAGTGGATTTGTGTGTTTGTAATCATTGTTCATTTATGTTGCATATTTGCATAGTTGAATTATCCAGGTTGTTACTAATGCTAATAAATATCATTGAACCGATTGTATATACTACCTTAGAGTAATTTTGGGGTAAATCTATGATGACCATGTTATTGAATTTATTTTTGCTATGCTTGTTGGATTGTAATGTTGTAAGTGATTTTGGAACCCATTTTCTTATATGAAGATGTGTAATTAGTGTAATGTCCTTAAGAAACTAAGCTTTTGTGACATCCTATCCTCACAACCATGGAAATGCAGGACTTAATTAGTATACTTGACTTAATTTGCCTATTGAAGAAGCTGGAAATCAGTTTTTTGGTTACTTGGGTAACTTGTGTAACACTTGCAATATTGACTATTTCAATATACATAGTCTTGTGAAGTTGGCCTTGATTAACCAGAAGTGCTTAGGTGGGATTGTTGCAGATTGGTAGCGTACTCTACACTTATCTAAATTTCCTCACATTTTGTGTAGATTATTGTTCTGTTTTATGATCCTATGATATTATTTGGTAATGTTTGGATATACCTTCTTAACTTGAGTTTAGTTAAGCCTTATCTCCAATACGGATATCTTACATGCTTATATTAATTTCAAAAACAAGAAAACCATTTCTAGATAATTGCAATCTATCATCTGTAAATAAATAAAATAGAGTAAAGACTCAGTTTTCAAATCTTTATATCTACAAACTATTGGGACTTCTTTCAGGCAGCTAGAATATGGTGCAGTTTAAGTAGGTTCAATCTAAGAAATAAAATCTTTACAATGGATTACAGTGATCAGTATGAAAAGACTAACATGAAAATGTGTTGTGTAAGTATTTGCATCAAAATCAAGGACAAAAAAATGACTAGAATACGAAAAACTAACCTCACTAGTACCTTTCTTCACTTGCAAAGAGGCAACCACATTTAAGCATTTCTCAATATCAAGTATCTGTGCCTAAAAAACCTAATGCTGAAAGAATGTAATCTCAAAATCCTTGAATATCACAAAAGATTAAGCAACGAAAAATTTCATTTCATTATGTTGCATCGTTTTCATTAATGTTGCGCAAGATGGTAAATTACATTACCCAACTAACAAAAAAAATTCCTAATAATTGGTTAACATGTAATAAATTATACAATCAGAAAACAACATTCTTTACTTGTTATTAATAACATTAGCAAATAATATCTAGTAATATTCTTTGGTAATGTTATTCAAGAAGGTATATGCAGCTATATTCCTTATTGAAGATAGCCTTATTGGAGAAATGAGTAGGCTAACTTGTGGGAACTCAGCAGACATTCTAACTTCAGTAGGTCAAGGTTCTAGAGTGCATAGGACGGTTAGAGATGTCAGTGTCACGATTAAGTGAGCTACGATCTAATGTTGGATAGATAGGAGAGTTGATGCTCTTAATAGCAAGTTGACTAGGCATTGATTGTAACACCTCACTACCATAGAGTATATACCGGAATACCCTGTGGACATTCCAGAATGTAACCTATAATAATGGCATGTTAGAGCAATCACATCACTAACTTAATCATGGCATCATCATAGATACATAAATTTCACCAAATTTTAAAACTGAATTCCTCATTTCATTTTGTAAAAACTTAATATACATTGTAGCTTTACAATATTTTCCAAATATGTACATTGTTAAAACTAAGTACATAACATGCTACATACATGAGGAATTTTAAAAAATTTCTAACTAAATCCTTCAGTCTTAGATGACCAAGCTTTGAGCCATTCTTCTTTACAAAAGAACAAGAATTATGCTTCTTATAGAGTCTCTCTATCGCTAATGTCATCTCTTGTTCTTGAAATATCAACGTTGCAATTTTGATGAGTTTTGCAAACTCGTGATGTAACCATTCTTGATGGTTCACTCAATTCATATCACATATCAACATATATAAACACATAATTCACATCTTTTCATTTAGCATATAGCATCATATAACCCATTTTTATTCAAATACAAGACCACATTATATTTTAGTTAGTCAAACACATGTATAAAGTGTATATGCAAATGCTTGTGCAACTCACTTTCAATTTTTATGTTATTGTGACTGAGTGCCTAAATTGTCCCGTATCCATTATGGATACTGGGCTTATTAATATTGTCCCGTATCTATTGTAAATACCAGACTCATTGATATTGTCGCTTATTCATTGGGGATACAAGGCTCATTAAACAGAACGAGCCTTTGGCTCTTAATCACAATCTGAGCTTAAAGCTCATTTTCGGTAGCTACAAAAGTCTCAACTCTTATTGTCTAATTATGCATTCATATAATCGAATGCATCACTAATATTCAATCAATCATTCACAATTTAAATCAAAATCATGATCGGACTTTGGTCTAAAATTCAACTATCACGTTGAGTAAACACATAGTCGGTCCAAATTAACATTCAAGGAGCACTTCAAATATCATAGTCCCAATCACATTTTTCATCAGACCTTCAGTGTCCAGAATCAACACAATCCAATTTACAATTATAAACAATTCAGAGCATAATTTAGACAACCAAATAATTAAGTTAGACCATCTAGGTTACTCACAAATCGCTCCAGAGAGCTACTGTATTGAAGTCTCGACAATGTCTAGATGATGGTGCTCTAAATGCTCCTCTATAACATGTAAAACACATTTACATATATCATAAGTTTGCACAATTGTATAAGTATTCATTTATGCACATCTATGTCTATGAAATATGTACAATGCATGTTCAATGACAATATCGGGTATCTTATCATTATTCTTGTAACAATATCATTCATATATCAAAACTCAAATAAGTTAATTTGTACTAAGGGTTTGGACCTCCATAAAATAATTTAAATCCAATTTCATAACTCATTTGATCATTCCAGATTTTTCTAAAAATAAACTTTTGAGTCCACATTTCATGATCCTTCTAACAAGGAAAATGGAGCAATTTGGACACACTTCCTTATATAAAATTGTTCTTCTATGTTTTAAGTTTCAAATGATAGCAAGATATACAATTTGACTCAATATACTGAAATTTATACTCAAAACATTTCAAACTATTCTTAAACTATAATAGTGCTCTGTACTCCATTTGAAGCCAAATTTTGGAACTCTTAGAGACATAATTAAGATTTATTTCTTCAATAAATTTGTATCCATATGTCTCTAGTTTAATCAAAATCAAAAATCCCCTCATTTGGATATCTACAGATCAAAATATGGCCAAAATATCAAAGTATGTTCAGTAAAAGCACTCCATTTATTATCTTCTAATGCACTTCATCATTTTCATCTTAAATTCATAAATCAATCTCTTATAAATAAATTCATATGGACATAAATTGCGGTGAATAGGAACAACAATGTGTGAGGAGTTTATTGGCTCAAATTTAAAGTCATTTGGAGGTCGGGAGTAGAAGTTATAACCAAAATAATGAAGGATGTTTGAAACTGTCACTGTGACAATCGTGCACTTCTAGTTGATCTTCCTATGTCACGATTGTGCTTATGCATGATCTTGCAACCCCTTCATGACCCCTTAGAGTCACGATCTTGCTTGTGAACAATCGTGCACTACCTTTTATTCCAACTTCTTCCAACTCTTCCCAAAACTGACCTTCGGGTCAATTTTACATGGCCATTTTGACACTGAAAATGAAGAATTTAGGCCAAATATTATTCTAAAAAATTTTTCCTTTATGTCTTAAGTTTCTGATGAAACTAATTTCATGCAATTTGGTTCAATATTCTGCAAGTTATACCTAAAATACTACAAACTGTTTCCAAACCAAGACAGAATCCAAAAGCTCAATTTCAGGCCAAAATTTGAAATTCTTAGAGACAGAATTCAATTTAGATTTCTTCATGAAAAATGTATCCTTATGTCTTTAATTTAATCCATATAAAAAATTATCTCATTTGGATAACGAAAAAAATAAGTTATGTCTAAAATACAGAAGCTTAACCAATGGAAATGTTATAACTAACAATTTCCAGCACAGTCTCTTCCAATTTTCCAGACTTTTTTAACTTCCTACTTCGCTCATGCATGCAGTCATTTACAAACATTAGAACATCATCAAAATGGAATTCATGATACCTATAAAACTTAAAACATAGTTTACTTGAGATAGAAAAATTCCAGTAGTGGAGAGTGGACAAGGAGGTTTCGATAGATGGATAAAACAGAGAATAATGGAAATAAAACAATATTTGGACTAAAGTGCTTTCTTCGATGTAAGAATCAAAAGACAAATACAAAAATATGAACACTAGATGTTTCGGTGATGGATGAACAAATGAATAAGGAGAGAGTTTGGTGATGATTTTTTCAATGAAGAACAAGAGCTACAGAAATTTTCTATACCAAAAACGTTTCCAGGTGTTTCAATAATACATTGCCAAATGTCACCAATGCATATAACCCATTTGTCATCCATATGAGGCCACCAAATATCATACTTCCATTTGTCTCTCATTTCCACATTGTTTCTAGTCCAAAATTTTCCAAAATATCCGAAATATCACCAAAATTGCTAAATTAGTTTTAATACACTCAATTTAATTTTCAAGACCAATAAAATCCACTCACATTTATAAACTAATTATACTCAAAAAATGTCAATGGATGTATGTAAAGTCATTTTAATATGCAAAACTTAATATTCACATGTATGTGTATGTCATATTTTGCATAAGTATGAAATCCATTTTCTAATTTCTCAGTAATTTTTCATATACACTATTCTAGCCTTAACATGGGTAACAAGATGTTATCATTCTCCCCTCCTGAAAGAAATTTCATTCTCAAAATTCTTACCTAATTGTTTGAACAGGTGGGGATATTGTCTCCTCATATGATCCTCTGTTTTCCAAGTTGCTTCCTCAGTCAAGTGATTTCTCCAAAGGACTTTCACCAAGGGAATTACTTGGTTTCTTGGCTGCTTTGTCTTATAACCCACTATCTTGATCAGCTCTTCCACATAACTTAAATTACTAGTAATCTCAATCTCTTGAGCCAATATCACATGTGTTGGATTATATTTGTATCTTCTTAACATAATCATATAAAATACATCATGTAATTGAGACATTTCATGTAGTAAAGCTAACTTGTATACTAATGGTCCTATCCTCTCAATGATCTCATAAGGACCAATACACTTAGGGCTCAGCTTACTTTTTTTACCAAACCTCAGCACTCCTTGCCAAAGCGACACTCTCAGAAATACTTTTTCTCCTACACTGTATTCCATATCCCTTTAATGCTGATCCATATAACTCTTTTGTCTATCTTGAACCTTTTTTATTCAACTTCGGATCAGTTTCACCTTATCCACAGTATTTTGTATCAGTTTTGGACTTTTAACCATTCTCAAGCCCTCTTCATCCCAATATAGAGGTGATCGACATTTCCTACCATACAATGCCTTATATGGTGCCATTCCGATACTATTATAATAGTGGTTGTTATATGCAAACTCAATCAAAGCTATATACTGATCCTAGGCTCCTTCAAATTCAAATACATACGCTCTGAGCATATCCTCAACAGTTTTGACTATCCTCTCACTCTGTCCATCTGTTTGATTATGAAATGCAGTACTAACGTTAAACTTTGTGCCTATGGCTGACTGCAAACTCTTCCAAAATCTCAAAGTGAATCTGTGATCCCTGTCTAATACAATGGACATTAAAATCCCATGCAATCTAACTACCTCATTCACATACCTCCAGGCTAACTAGTCTAGTGAGTTATTCTCTCTCACTAGTAAGAAATGGGCCGACTTAGTCAATCAGTCCACCACAACCCATATAGCATCATTTTGCCTAAAAGTTTTAGGCAATCCCATAATTAAATCCATAATGATTCATTCCCATTTCCACTCTAGAATAGGCAATGAATATAGCTTCCCAATTGTAGCCCGATGCTCAACTTTAACTTGCTCGCACATTATAAATTTAGAAACATATTTCGCTATTTGCTTCTTCATTCCAGGCCACCAAAAATGTTGCTTCAGTGTGTTATACATCTTGGTAGTACTAGGATGCATATCGTAAGCTGCCATATGAGCTTCTTCTAAAATTTCCTTCCTCAACTCATCCATATTGGGCACACATAGCCTTTGCTTTAGCCACAGTGTCTCATCTCTCAGTTCAAACTCAGAATCTAGATTCATCTTAACTTTCTCAATCAGTTTCACCATTTCAGGATCTTTACTCTGAACTCTTCTAATTCGGTCATGCAACATCAGTCTTAACTTTAGTATGCCGATCAATGCTTCATTATGCTTTAGATTTCACTCCACATTTAAAGCTCTCAAATGAATTAAGCTCAGTAACCTCGATAACTGAATTTGAGCCACACTGTTATTAGAATTTGACTCAAAGCATCAGCCACCAAATTAGCTTTTCCCGGATGATACTCAGTTGTACAATCATAGTCTTTCAACAACTCTACCCATCTCCTTTATCCCATGTTCAATCTTTATGATTTTATAGATACCTCAAACTCTTATGATTAGTGTATGTTTGGAATGTCTCTCCATATAAATAATGTCTCCATATCTTTAGAGCAAAAACAACTATAGCAACCTCTAAATCATGTACCGGATAATTTATCTCGTGGGACCTTAGTTATCTCAATGCATAGGCTATCACCTTGCCATACTGCATCAGTACATATCCCAATCCTTGATGCAAAGCATCACTATATACTACATATCCTCCAGTTCTTGATGGAATAGTTAACACCAGTGTTGTAGTCAACCGATGCTTCAACTCCTCAAAACTTTTCTGACATTCATCATTCTATTTGAAGACTACATTCTTCCTCAGAAGTTTAGTTAAAGAGACTAAGATCAACGAGAACCCCTTGACAAACCTCCAATAATATCCAACCAATCCTAGGAAACTTCGAATTTTTAATATATGCATCGGAGCTTCCTAGTTCATCACTACTTCTATCTTCGTTGGATCCACCTGTATACCTTCTCCAAATACTATATGACCCAGAAATACTACTTGATTTAGCCAAAATTCACCCTTACTGAAATTAGCATAAAGCTGTTTCTCTCTCATAATCTATAAGATCACTTTTAGATGCTCAATATGTTCTTCTCTGCTCTTTAAATACACTAGGATGTCATCAATAACCACAATCAAAAATTGATCTAGGTAGGGTTGAAATACCTTATTAATCAAATCCATAAATGCAGCTAGGTCATTAGTTAACCCAAACAGCATTACTAAGAACTTGAAATGGCCACACCTGCTTCTGAATGCACTTTTCGGTGCATCAGTCTCTGATGTCTTCAACTGATAGTACTTAGATCTCAAGTCCACCTTAATGAACATTTGAGTTCCCTATAACTGATCAAACAAGTCATCAATTATAGGTAACAGGTACTTGTTCTTCACTGTAACCTAATGCAATTGCCTATAATTGATGCATAGTCTCAGAGTTCCATCTTTCTTCTTCACAAATAAGACTAAAGCTCCCTATGGTGATGCACTGGGTCTAATAAAACCTTTTTCCAACAACTCCTATAACTGAGCCTTCAACTCTTTTAGTTCCATAGGTGTCATCCTATATGGAAGAATAGATATAGGAGTAGCACCCAAAACTAAGTCGATTGTAAACTCTATTTCTTGACATAGAGGTAAACCAGATAACTCGACGGGAAACACATCCAATAATTCCCTAATAACAGGAATATCCTGTACATTCTGATCAGCTTATGTATCTACAATGTGGGCCAAATAAGCCTCACACCCGCCTTGCGTAAACCTCAAAGAACTAAAAAATGAGATCATCCTGGCTGGCACTGCTTGGCTAATACCTTTAAAAACTACTCTCGGCTTATTAGGAGATTCTAATATTGCCTCTTTAGTATAGTAGTTCACGATAGCCCTATGAGTAGTGAGCCAATGTAAGCCTAGGATGATATCTATCTCCCTTAACTATAATATGATCAAGTCTGCCTCCAATTCTACCTGTTCAATTCTAACTAAGCACCTCTTGCAAACTTCTCCTATTACTATGGTACTACCTATTAGTGTACTCCCCTCTAATCTATGTTTCAATTGTTCTCTATCATAATGTAATCTAGTTGTCAAATATGGTGCGATAAAATAATGCGTAGATCGAGGATTTAACAATGCAAATGCTTCACAATAAAAAATAAGCAATGCACCTACAATGACATTCGAAGAATCTTGAGCCTCCTGTCTGGTCATAAAATACACTCTAGCCTGAGATTACTGTTGATTGCTCCATACTTCAGTCCTAACAGAAGGACTTCTAAAACTCACTCTGCCTCAGCCTCGGCCTCTTTGTCCAGCCTCACTAGCTTGGCTCTATTGAACAGTAGTCTCACTTACTCCCCCTCTTATACCAAAATGGGCTCCAATAGTAGCAGGACAATATTTAATTTGATGGTCAAAAGAGTCGCATCTAAGGCAAGCTCCAGACAATCTCTAGCACTCACCATTGTGCTTCTTCCCACAGTGCTCACAAGGAGTTCTCTAGCTTGACACTGCACCTCTTCCACTGCCAGACTGTATAAAGCTACCCCTCTTTCTGAATCTCAACTGTCTTGATCTATCCGATGGTTAGAAGGATCTATTCTAGCGCTTACTAAACTTTCTGCGAGAACTACCCTAAATTTCACTAGGCTTCTTCTGTCTAGACTCTTGCCTGAGTTCTCCCTAATTATCTCTCAATAATTGCTCTATTCAGATTGAGGCTACTTTAGGCTCAAGAAAACTGCTCAAGATAGTGATTGCTAGCCTTGTTTAAATTTCCATATTCAACCCATCTTCAAATCTCCTACACTTGTCTTCCTCAGTAGGAATCAAAGTAGTAGCATATCCCATCAACTCATTAAACTTAACCTCATACTCTGCCACTAACATTCTGCCCTATTTTAGATCCAGAAATTCCTTCATCTTTTTGTCTAGGTAAATCTTGGGCATATAGTTTTGCTTAAAGGACCTCAGAAAACCTTCCCACTTTATATTGTAAGGCCTGGTGGCACTACCTAGAACAATGGACCATTAGTAAACTGGGCCTTATAGTAAGGAATTTTCATAATTGAACTTCTCGTCTGACTCACAATCCATTTGGTTAAAGACTCTCTCTGTTCTTTCTAGCCATGCCTCGTCCTCTATAGGGTCTATACTTCCGTAGAAGTTCATAACCCCTTACTTTTGCATTTATCGTATCTCCTTTCCCTTATCTTAGGAATTCTATAAGGCATTTTCTCAGGTCGAGGTATAGAAGACACTTTACTGGCTTTTTCTGATCCTAGGTCAGCTGATTGTTCCACTTGATCACCTATAGCAGATGAACTATAGTAGACAATAACTCCAATTATTGTCTATATTTCTCACGATATTTCATGCCTAATATTCCTATATATCCCTATGGATGCCAAATCACACTCTAATACTAAAAATGTAACACCCCATTACCATAAAGTACATACCCGGCATACCCTGTGGACATTCTAGTATCTAACTTATAATAATGGCTTGTTAAAGCAATCACATCAATAACTTAATTATGGCATAATCATAAATACATAAACTGTTGGACCCTAAAATTTTCTTAGAAGATTTGAAGTAGTAAATGAGAAGTGTGAATAGATTCATGTTTTTCTTTGGTGTTTTGGTAGATGAGAGACTATGAAATGGGAAGAATTTGAGTGAAAGTGAAGTTGAAATTGTGTAGTAAGTTGATAATGAATATGTATATATGTGTATGTTCTGTTATTGGTGTTCATGATTAATCATGAATTATAATCTCTTTATGGATGATATTGAGTTGAGAATAAGGAGTAAATGAAGTACAAAAGATGATTTTGGTATGAGATGTGTTAAGGAAATATTTGGAGACAAAATTCGTAGTTGATCTGGAAAGTTGTAGCTTATTTTTCTAGCTTTCTAACGATATATAGTATAGAAATTTTGGACCTCTGGATTGAAAGTTATGGTTCTTAGAAAAGGGAATACTTACGATTATAAAGACGTATCATTTGTAATGACGTCATATCATGTGCGATGACATCATTCCTCTTAAGAGATGCATCATCTATAAAGATGCATCGTCTGTAAAGATGTATCGTCTGTAAAAACGTATCGTCTGTAATGACGTCATATCATCTGTGATGATGTCATTCATCTTAAAAGATGCATCGTTTGTAAAGATGTATCATATGTAAAGATGTATCGTCTGTAAAGACATCATATCGTCTGTGATGACATCATTCGTCTTAAGAGATGCATCGTTTGTAAAGATGCATCATCTGTAAAGATGTATCATCTGTAAAGACGCATCATCTGTAATGATGTCATATCGTCTGTGATGATGTCATTTGTCTTAAGAGATGCATCGTCTGTAAAGATGTATCGTCTGTAAAGACGCTTCATCTTAAGTTGACCCCGCATCATCTTAAGACTTTGCTTCGTCTTAAGTTGACCCTACTTCCTATTAAGAGTTGCATCATCTTAAGTTAACTTTGCTTCATCTTAAGTTGACTCGGGTTTTGTCTGTCTTTGCTT
>JANSVA010000005.1:25962388-25974860 GCA_025504915.1 Erythroxylum reticulatum | reverse complement strand
AAATAGTCACATTATCATGGCACATCGTGCAATCATTGCGAATCAAAACATATATATACAAATACAGATGCATATGAGACTCTAGATTCGTTATTATTATTGTGACCGAGTGCCTTTCACATACATATACAGATACTGGCCCATTGGGCTCAGTCAGAACAAAATCATTGAGTATAGCTCTACATGCAAAATCAGAAATCACAGAGTAAAGCTCTACGTGCAAGCACTTTCACACTGGCCACTCTGGTCACAATGCCTTTATCTGAGCATGCATTTTATGAAATGCATCAAATACCAAATATGTCATATATGACAGTCATATATGATGCACAGTCAGAACCTCATAATCATCCGACCTAAGTCCGACATTCAAATTTTGTTGAGAATACAAATATCATTGAAATTTTCACAACATTTCAGAGCACTTCCAATACATATCCAAATATTAAACTCCTCGAACTTAAAGTCTGGAATTTATAACAAATCAAAAACATTTCATAATTAGAAGTCAAACAAATTCAACCAATCCTAGGAAAATCATCTAGGTTGATTCACAGTACGCTCCAATATGCTATTTCCTGGATGGTCCAACAATGTCTAACTGGCATCCAATGAGCTCCTCTTTATCATACAAAACACATTTACAAATATCACACTCTTGCACAAATGTATATCAATGTATAGAAAGTATGCTCAATGCATGTTCAATGATAATCCCAGGTATCTTATTGTGATCTTGTCACCATATCATTTAGATATCAAAACCCTCGTTAATACCATTTGTACTTATAATTTAGACCATTATAAAACAATATGAAATCAATTTCATTACCTAATTGACCACTTCAGATTTTTCTAACAACATGATTTCGGATCAACTTTGCATAATCATTCTGATAGGGTAAATGACAAAATTAGGTAACGCTTCCTTATAGAAAGTTGTTCTTCAATGTCTTAAGTTTCTAATGACACCCAAATAATTCAATTTCATTCAGTAATCGGTAGGCTATAACTCAAACATTTTTGGATTGTTCTTATTTTGAAACAGTATGTTATACTCAAATTCCATCCAGAAATTGAACATCATAAAGACTGTATTACAATTCGACTTCTTCATATGATTTGTATTACTATGTCTCTAGTTTACATCAAATCAAATATCATATCATTTTGATGTCTAGAGAATAAGTTATGGTCAAAAGAAATGGGACTGTTCAATTGGCAATTTCTCTCAGGTGTTCAGACCAAAAATCAAGTCACGGTTACTATTGGAGAGCACAGTGACTTGATGTGACATATAAACATCATTCTAGCAATTAAACTCACAGGGGTGAAGGAGAAAAATCACGGGCATTCGTGACTCACGTGTGTGAGGAACAAAAGTCATTAGTGTGACAGATAAGGACAAAAATGTTGTGAACACATTCTGTCAGACAGATAAGGACAAAAATGTTGTGAACACATTCTATCAGACCCATCCCACGTTTTTCACTCTATCTCTCTCAAATGATTTTGGATTGCTATGATTAATGGTGGAGATTTAAAGCAATGTGTTAGAAGTCCAATGGTTTAAGTCTCATTTCATTTGTACATCGGGGGAAGAAGTTATAACAAAAAGATTGGAGCATGTTTAGAAATAATATCTTTAGAGAAAATCAACACGATCGCGAGTTTCATTGATCCAGTTAAGTCACCGTCATGCAAAAGCACGATCACGACTTTGCAATTTTTGAGAAATCATCGTCGTGCTGAAGCACGATCGTGTTTTTCTCTTTTCTTCTTCACTGAATTTCTTTTCTTCTTTTCCTTCCATTTTCCTTTTTATTTCCAGACTTACTCATTCCTAATTCATCTATATTGCATTTCTAACTCTAACTAAAAGCTCTACACAATCAGATTCAAGTTTACCACTCAATCACCAAGAATTTGAAACTTTATATTTAGTCCCTCTCTCAACTGTAAATTTTCCAAAAGTTAATTCTCACATCAATTAACTCAAATAACACTCAAAACAATTCTTTTAACTCATTTTCAGCTCATCGACACACACACAATTCAAAAATCCAAAATTCACACTTAAAAATCAAAATTTGATTCTCACACATGCAATTTTCAATTTTCTGCATTTTATTTATCTATCTTACTTACATTTGAAGCATATTTCCACTTTTCAGTATATCACAACCTTACCCAATTTTCATTCTTTATCATCAAACTCATTTAAATTCATTTCAATCGATACTCAATAGATTCATGTATGTATAGTGACAATAACCCATTTTTGGTTTTCTCTAAACCAAAATAGAGTATATTCATCAATTTTCCAACCCTCTTCCATAACTCATTCCAAACTAAAACAAATCCTATTTCATATTTCTATATCACAAATCTTTCATTTGATTCACTCATCACCGAAACCACACTTCTCAAACCACTCAGGAATAAATTCATGTACAAAATCAACAACAGTAAAACATCATCAAAGTCACTTACTTGATTCAGCAAATAGTTCCAGCAATGAGGGTGAATCAAATGTACAGAATGCTAGATAAACAAGATAGTGTTTTGGTTATGGTGTTTTCGGTAGAGAAACAAACAACAGAGGAATGAGAGAGCCGCAGAAATGGTTTTGCTTAACACTGAACTACGTGGCTATTTTTCATGTATCACATCTGTCACTTAATCATGTCTACCACTTATTACCACACGTACAAGCCGTTTGTCATTAACATATGTTTCCACATGTCACATTATAATTGGCCTATAAATCAATATTTTTCTAAATTTCACCAAAAAATTCAAAATACCCTAAACATACCTAAATTGCCAAATCACATTTTAATCATATTTATTAACTCAATTATACCCAGAAAATGTCAATGAATGCATGTACAATCATATGAATGTGAAAAATTGTGTATGTCATGTTTAGCTTATGCATGACGTGCATTTTCCTAATTTCTCAATAGTTTCTCATAATTCAGAATTCTAGCCTTAACATGGGTAATGGGATGTTGCACATAGGATTAATTAGACAGGACATTGTTAATCCAGATGGACCAGCATATGCTATACTTCTTGATTTGATCAAGCAGTGGGTCTCATAAATTATAAGCATGAGATGTTTAAACATAACATGTGGATACTTACTAAGAGTAGTAAGTACATCGAATGACCTGCCATGAGATTATTACTATTAAATGTCAGTGATTAATCTCATTATAACAATGGTACAAATATCTTTAGACTTGAGGTATTCAAGGATATCTTGGATACTGATCATGTGCTTTGATACCATTCCTTGTTGCCTCAAGATGAGGTGCTCATAGGGTGGTGATTGGATACAACTATTAATATTTGAAGATAATTGGGTAGCCAATAAAGGATTCACCACCCTTAATAGAAGGAGATGATACCCACAACCTCTTGTCGGGGTCATTAATCAAGAATCTCTAGCCAGAGTAGATGTTTCATAAAGAGAGTCTTCAACAACATAAAGAATAATAAGATCCCGAGGTCAAGAACTAATATCACTTGTACTAGATGTGATGTAGTCAGTCTAGTGGGAGTTGACATGTGGCCCATACTCCAAACCAAGTGAGGTATAGAATGGTGAAAGGACAAATTGTAAGGTAATTGCCTATGGAAAGGTTCATAAGTTAGATAATTGACTATCAAAAAGTTTGTCTTTCAATCCACTTACTTTCTAGTAAATTGGTGTCATGAAACCATTCATGATTGCTCGGATTAAAAGATAATTCAAGTGCCAAAAATTAAGAACCTAAAGGTCACACATTTAGGAGATTGAGGGAATGTTTTGGGATCATATTGCAATATGATCATAGTAAGAAATGTTGACACGAAATGGGCGAAGCAAATGTTGCATGGATGTCTAAGGTAGAGTCACGATCATGGCCAGCTAAGTCACAATCTTGACCCACTAATTCTAGTAACATAATAAGTAATTTTTCATCACTTAAATAGTGACATCAATATCTAAAGAGTCTAGAAATGTTTTGGACATTTAGAAGTTGTTAGAGGGATAATTTATTTGCATGTCAAGCAAAGGTTGCTTGATGTTTATTGTATGTAATTTAATTATCTTTTATCCTTCCTGTTGAGCATCTTACTTATCTTTCCATCTTTTCTGGTGCTCCCTACACACCATATTTCTTCATCTCTATGTGTTCTTCACTGGCTGTTGAAGGTGTTTGGGGTTTGCTACAACCCAAACAAGAAGAAGATTCAAGAAAGGAGTAGCATTTATTAGGTATATATGATGTAATTTCATGTTATTACATTATGTTTATAAATGCACATGGATTCTGGGTTTATAGGGATATCCTGGGAGTTAGAATTTTGATTCTGACACTTCCACTGCCTTTCCATGCATGTGATGCATGATCCTAGACCTCTCCAACAGTGTCCTTAAGGTACACAATTTTAATTACATGCTCTTTCAATTATGTCTATTACATACATATGATTTTGGACTTTCTGGGGACGTTTTGGGCTGGAATTTTAATTCCGATGCTTCTATTGCATAGCTGTGCACGAGATGTATGGACCCATGGCTCCCCAATAATGGTATCAGAACCACTTATGCATGAATTAGATGATCTATTGAACATTTGCAAACTGTTAGCTGGGTTGTGACTAACATGTATGTTGATTGGAAAATTTTGTATAAATTTTAAAATTTTGTTTTTCTAATTTTCTTTCACATAAATATTTATAAGATGTTATATTATGTTTACAATAAAGGAAATTGAAATTGAATGTCATTTACTATTTTATTGTGAATTAATTTTCAATCTATTCATATGCTGATTTTTGGGATTTTTGGAAAACATAATGCATGTGTTGATTTCAAAATTTTCGTAATAATTCTAGAATTGTTTTCTAATTTTCTTTCAAGTCAATGTTTATAAGGCGTTATATTATTTTTATATCAAATAAAATTGAAATTGAATGTCATTTGCTATTTTTAATTTTCGCCTGATGCATGTATATAGTTCTGGAAAATTCTGGAAAAGTGATTAACATGCATGCTTGTAAATTCCAGAATAATTTTATAAATAATTTTTTATGAATTTCCTTCATGAACATGTACATATGATGTTTCCATGTGTATGGGATGCATGACATCTATTTTTGAAGTGGTTAATATTTTATTTTGGATTTTACATACATGCTGATGAATATGATAAGTATTAGTGGACACATGTAGTGCTGCCTAATTCTACTTAGTTCATAAATAATTCCTTGGAATTAGTTTCTAGAATTTTTTAATAGGAACATTTAGAATGTGTATAAGACTCTGGAATTTTTCTAGAATTAATTGAACTTGATTCAATTAATAGATCAAGTCAAAGTCAACGTTGATCAACCTTTTGAAAGCTACTGGGGCTGACTTATTTGATGTCTTATATGTATGTGTTTCGATTATAAGAACTTGAAATGTTTTTATAAGATAAGAAATGTATTATTTTGATGCTAGTAGCATGCGAAGTGCATGTGCTTTAAATTAGGGCTCCGGAAAATTTCCAGACATCGAATCGATCTCTTTAGTGTCTAGTAGGTTAACTCATTTATCTTGATAATTTTAGCTGTCAAGATATTTTTGGATTATGTTGAAATTGTCTTGATAAATTTAAGATGACTTAGGGATATTTTAGATGACTATTTTATGTTCAACAATTTGGAAAATCCTAGGGATTAATTTAGAATTAATCTAAGTAGAGCATTGCATTTCTAGTGTGACTAGGAAAGGAATGTGTACTAGAATTGAAGTGTTTAATTTAGAAATCAAAATAATTAAATTTTAGGCTCCTAATCAAATCATATTCATAATTTGAATTAGTCGAGACTAACACTAGCACCTGATTTGGTTCAAGAGTGGAATTAAATCACGAACTTTTGATGCGTAGTCAATTCAGAGCCTAAATTAAACCTCCTTTGTGTGTTACATGCATTAGATGTTTTTTTTTAAGGGTTGATTAAAAGGGCATGATAGGGCAGTTATAGACATAGGCTCAATTTAACTGAGGCATCCATAATCATTCCATATAGTTATAGTAACTATCTGAATATATATGTGAGATATATATATGTCCATCCAACTATTGATGAGACCGAATAAATCCCTCAACCAAAATATTAGGACTTACACCTTCCATTGATATGGCAAGAACCAGAGTTCTTTGAGAGTTAGGTTGTTAGGAAAACCTAAGCCCACTCTACATGATTATATTCAAACCACAGAAATTAGATTTTTGGATTAATTGGTTAGTCTTAATTGGAAGCATTAATTTGTTAGGTAAACCTAAGGTTAATGTGGATAGAGGCAAAGTTTGGTAGTGTACATGGGATCTATACATATCAAGAGTTAATAACCTAATGAGTGTGCTAAATCAACAGTTGATGGCATAAGTCGATAGTTACATAACTGAATGAAATTGGTTTGAATGATACCTACTGATTAACCTAAGTGGCTTGTTTGGCAAATGCTAGGTCATTCTTAATGATGTTGGATATTAACCTAATAGGAAAACTATAAGTTTTCTCGGATTCGTAGTGAGGGCTAATGATTCGAATAAAATAGCAAGACCCATAATACATATGATTAAAGTCCTTATTGATATGCATTTATGTACATTCTAACGCTCTCGCTCATTCTTCTAGGTTATTGAATTGCCACAATGTCTTCATCCAATGTGAAATTACGCTCTATATTAGACTCCAACAAACTCACAAGACCAAAATTCTTACATTGGCTACAGAATTTGAGAATTGTTCTCAAATCTGATAAACGATGATATGTCCTAGATGATCCACTTCCCGATCCCCCTATTGTCGTCACCTCTGATGAGGATCAGAAAGCTTACAAGAAGCTACCGAATGATAGCAAACTGGCTAGTTGTATTATGCTAGCCTCTATGTCACTAGAATTGCAAAAGCAACATGAGGCTATGAATGCTCAGACCATAGTCTACCATATAAGGGAACTGTTTGATGAGCAAGCATGATCTGAAAGGTTCAAGACCTCAAGATTGCTCTTTCACTCTAAGATGGTTGAGGGATTATCTCCAGTGTAGTATGCGCTGAAGATGAATGGATACATTGAGATGTTAGCCAGTTTAGGTTTATGGATTATGAATTCAGTATAGACTTAATTCTGACTAGTTTGATCGATAGTTATTCATAGTTTGTGCTTAACTATCGAATGAATCTAATATCCACCTCGATACCTAAGCTGACTAATCTACTCAAAACAACTAAGCAAACTATCAGGAAGGACAGTAAGGCTATGATGCTGATGGACTCTACTTCTAGTTCTCATAAGAGGAACCAAAAGAAAAAGAAGAAGTCCAAAAAGCCAGTAAGAAGTGTAACCAAAAAGAAGGCAAAGGAGAATACACCAAAGGGAATATAATTCCATTGCAATAAGGAAGGGCATTGGAAGAGGAACTGTAAAGCCTATCTAGAGTAGTTGAAGTAGAGGAAGGGATTAGATGATTCACTGTCTACTTTAGGTATGTTATTTGTCATTAAGGTTAATACTATTTCTAATCATAATATTTAGGTATTAGATATCAGATATGGCTCACACATATATGTTGATATGCAGGGTCTCATGAATAGTAGAGATAGACCTAAGTATGGGAAATGGAGTAAGAGTTGCTGCATTAGCCATAGAAACCTATGTTTTGTATCTTCCTAGTGGGTTGGAGTTAATTTTGGATAATTGCTATTATGTACCCATTGTGAAAAAGAACATTGTATTTGTTTCATGTCTTAATAAAATGGGATTTCATTTAACTTTTTCGAGCAATTTTTGTTCCATTATGATTAATGAAATATTGTATGATATTGCTACATTGTGTAATAGTATTTACATATTAGACATGTGCAATCCAATTTTAAATATCAATGAAAATAAAAGACAAAATCAAGATAACTTAAAATCATCTTACTTATGGCATAGTCAACATGGCCACATAAGTCAGAGACGTATGTCTAAGCTACACAAGAGTGGTAGCTTAGGGTTATTTAATTATGAATCATATGACACATGTGAATCTTGATTATTAGGCAAGATGACTAAATTACCTTTTAAAGGAAAGGGTGTATGAGCGAATAGGTTATTAGACCTAATACATTTTGATGTATGTGGTCTGATGTCTATTCACGCTAGAGATGGTTTTATATACTTCATTGTCTTTATCGATGGTTTTCACGATATGAGTATGTGTATCTAATAAGATACAAGTCTAAAGCCTGCTTTGTGGCTAAGGGTTTTACTCAGACCCACAGCGTAGACTTCACGGAGACCTTTAGTCCTGTAATTAAGCTTGCCACAGTTCACATTGTCCTAAGCTTAGTCATTGCTCAAGATTGAGATGTTCAACAGTTAGATATAAATAATGCTTTTCTAAATGGCTATCTGCAGGAACTAGTTTATATGCTGCAACTGAAAGGCTTTATTGACAAAAAGAAACCCCACCATATGTGTCTCCTCAAGCATGCTCTATATGGTCTTTGTCAGGCTCTTAGGGCTTAGTTTTAGAGACTCAAAAATGCCTCACTAAAAATAGGATTTTCTAATGCATGAACGGATACTTCTCTGTTTATTTACAAATCCAATGGCATTTAAATTTTGTTTCTCGTCTATGTAGATGATCTCATCACCAAGAATCACAAGGATGCCATTCAGCAGCTGATTACTACACTACACAGAGAATTTGCCTTGAAATAGCTGGGATCCCTCTATCATTTCCTAGGAATACATGAAACCAGAACCTCTCATGGCCTCCATCTTTCCCAATCTAAATACATAGAGTCTTATTGAAGAAAAACAATATGAGTTATGCCAAAACTCTTCCTACTCCCTTCTCCTCTACCAAAACTTCAAATACAAAAACTTCACAACTTTATGACCACCTCAGATTTTATCAGAGCATTGTGGATGGTTTGCTATATGTCACCATCACAAAGCTTGAAATTTCGTTTATTATCCATAAGTTCAGCCAGTATATGCAATAGCCTTTTGAAGCCGATAAGTGTACATGCAAGCATATGTTGTGTTATCTTCATGGCACCACAGACCATAGCTTATTTTATCGAGCTTCCAACCTCTTTAATATTATTGCCTTTTCTGATGCCGATTAGGCAACAGATATTCTTGATCGAAAATCCATTAGTGGTTACTGTATCTACATCGACGGTAATTTGGGGTCTTGATCCTCTAAGAAACAGCAGGCTATTACTTGATCAAGCACTGAGCCTGAATATCGATCTTTAGCTTCTGCTGCAGTAGAAATTGCATGGTTTCTCTCCTTGTCGGAGGAAATGGGAATCATCTCTTCACGTAAACCAATTCTTTGAGTCGACAATATTAGTGCAGCCTCTCCTGCTGCTAAGCCTATTTTACATTCTCAATCCAAACATATCAAAATTGACATTCATTTTGTACATGATTTAATTACCAAGCAGATATTGGAGTTACGTTATGTTCTTACATTGGATCAACTATTATGGAGATTATCGAAGATGAAGGAGCATGAGCATAAAACACAGAAGAGCTGGAATCGTAGTTAGGATATATGCAACATTTAGAATAAGACCAGAGAACTTCATATGTATGCGAGTGTGAGGAATGATTCGCTAATTATATTAAACGTGTCTCCAACACATGTAAGACAAATTGGTTATGAATGAATGATGTTTTTCTCTCTCTGTCTCTCTACGTATCTTTCTCTATAATTTTGTCTTTCTCTCTTTCTTATAACTAATTTCTATTATTAGGGAATCTTCGTGTGAGCTATGTTGAGTGACGAACTAATTTTATCAACATGTTGGCATCATAGTGAAACGATTTTGGGATAGATAAAGGCAGAAGGAACTAGGGGAGCGGAGCTCCGAAGGTTAAAAGATACCCTGAGAGGACTCATGAAAGCATAAGGTTAGAGTGAGAAAATGTTCGCAGAAGCATAGAATAGGCATGAACGGCTGCTTCTAGAAATGCAAGATAGAAGTGAGAGGCTACTCTCAAAGATGCAAAACAGGATAGAGAAATTGGAAAACGAAATGTGGGAGTTATGAATAACACTATCACCAAAGCTATCAAAACAAGGGGAAGGAAGTAGTATATTTGATCATACACCTAAAAACAACCATACGCAACACGATAAGGAATAGCATGTTACGCTAACGAGGTTGAGTATAATAGAGTTTCCTTCGTTTGATGGGGAAAACATGAAGTTATGGTTGTACCACTGTGAACAATTCTTGCAGATAGATCAGACTCCATACCAAATGAAGGTGAATGTAGCCATTCTACACATGGATCAACGTGCACAAGAATGGTACTGATTGTTCATCCGAAACTGTAATAAAATAGAGATGGTGGAGTGGACAGAATTTACAAGGACTCTTTAACAGAGGTTTGATGTAGAAATTTTTGATGATCTTGTAGGGGATTTTAAGGAGTTGAAGCAAAATGGGACAGTACTAGAATACTGTGCGCAGTTCGATCATCATTCTAATAGGCTCTATCTTTCAGAGGAATACTTAGTTAGTTTCTTTGTTAAGGGCCTTAAGTTGAAGATTTGTGTCGCGGTAAAGTTACATGAACCACAGTCTCTACATCAGGTTTACACATTGGCTAGGAAACAAGAAGCAATACTGATGTCAATAGAAAACTTTATGATGAGCAAAACCTAGTTCGCTCGGAACATGATCAATGGAAATAGTTTCAGTTCCACGTTAAAAGTACCCCACTCAACAACATTTAATCACAGTCCGAGCACAGAAGGTATATTACCCACACCACCTTCAACACTATGATCACCATCGATGCGATCTTACAAGGCTTCAAAGTCCATTAGTAGTAGAGACTTTGATGAAAAAAGGGCGAAGGGACTCTGTTTTTAGTGCGACGAGAAATATACGTTCAGTCACAAATGTAAGAAGAGACAGCTACAGTTCTACGTAATTTCTGAAGGGAATGACAGTGAGAAGGGATCAACCGACCAAGAGGTGGAGAATCTGTAGGAAGGCTATGTAGATGAAGATTGTCCAATGGTTTCCATGCAGGCGATGACAGGGTTCTCCGGCGAGACAAAATTCAAAAAAATGTATTTAGTAGGATGCACCAACGACGACAGATTCACATACTAATTAATAATGACAGTACACACAAATGTGTGAACATTGCGGTGGCGAGAAAAGGAAAATGTGACCTTAGAGAAATTGAGCATGTTTCAATTACGGTGGGTGGAGGATTACAACTACAATGTCGGCAATGTTGCAAAAACTTTGCATGGTCCATACAAGGCATACAGTTCAGGACTGACGCTCTGGTATTAACGTTAAGAGGTTGTGGCGTCGTTTTAGGAGTTCAATGGCTAGTGGGATTAGATGACGTCTTATGCAACTTTAGAACTCGAATAATGACGTTTAAATGGGAAGAAAAGGCGGTGACCCTGCGGGGAGATCTAGAGGGCAAATCAAGGATTGTTTCAAGTAAAGGCCTCCAGAAAATGCTACAAGGGTCATCGAATGGACAGTTGCTGATGATACAACTTTCTACTCCAATTGAATATCAACTCCAACAAATGCGAATGACGGAAGAACAAGGAAGTGTGTTTGACGAGGTTAATATAGTATTGTCCAATTATGCCGAGGTGTTCCAAGAACCATCTCAGTTGGCTCCAAACCGTAAATACAACCACCAGATTGTGTTGATGGATGGAGTTGATACAATCAATGTGAGGCCATACCGTTATTCAGGAGCAAAAAACGATATAATCGAACAAGAGGTCAAACAATTGTTGAAACAAGGATTCATATGCCATAGCTATGATCCGTATGCGCCACCAGTGGTTCTTGTTAAGAAGAAGGACAACTCATGGAGGATGTGCATGGATTATCGAGAGCTGAACAAATACACGATGAAGGATAAGTTTTCGATACCCCTTGTTAAAGAATTATTGGATGAGTTGCACGGAGCCAGTTGGTTCTCTAAGTTGGATCTGCGCTCGGGTTACCACCAGATCTGAATGCAACCTAAAGACATCCCAAAGACGGATTTCAAAACACATGAGGGACATTATGAGTTCTTGGTGATGCCCTTTGGGCTGACGAATGCACCTTCCATGTTTCAACGATTAATGAATGAATTATTTAAACCATTTCTACATCGTTTCATTCTGGTTTTCTTTGATGATATACTGATATACAACTCCTCACTAACCCTGAATATAGAACATATTTCTGTAGCCCTTCAAATATTATTTGACAATCACTTGTTTCTATGAGGAAACAAATGTGTCTTTGGAGCTTGACAGGTGGATTACTTTGGTTATACTAGCTCGGAAGAAGGTGTGGCCACGGATTTGTAGAAGGTTAAAACAATAGAGGAATGGCTTATACCGAAGAATATTAAAGAATTATAGGGAATTCTAGGAAT
>JANSVA010000005.1:25941522-25962288 GCA_025504915.1 Erythroxylum reticulatum | reverse complement strand
GATTTGTAGAAGGTTAAAACAATAGAGGAATGGCTTATACCGAAGAATATTAAAGAATTATAGGGAATTCTAGGAATTACGGGATATTATAGGAGGTTTATTAAAGGTTATGGAGCGATGACTAAACCCTTAATAGAACTGCTTACAGAGGAGAAGGTATCCAATTGGAGCTAGCAACAAGAGGAACAGATGGCTTTTGGGAGCTTGAAGAAGCCATTATGCCTGCTCCAATGTTGGCATTATCGGACTTCTCCAAACCATTTGTAATCGAACCTGATGCATGTGGGCAAGGAATCGGTGTGGTACTATAATAGGAAGGCCATCCCATTGTCTTCTTAAGTAAATCATTGGCAAGGAGACAACATGGGCTATCTACATATGAGAAGGAGTTTCTGGCAGTAATTAAGGCTATCAAACAGTGGCATCACTACATGACTCCCAAACCTTTCATCGTCGGAACTGATCATCGGAGTTTAAAGTACTTGTTGGAACAACGTCTGTCAACTTCGTTTCAACAATCATGGATATCGAAGCTATTGGGGTATAATTTTGAAGTACAATACCGAAGTGGTAAAAAGAATGTTGTAGCAAATTCCCTCTCAAGAATCATGAGTGTAGAAATGTTAATGATATTTGTAACATAAATGTAAAGTGAACTCGTAGAAGATATAGAAAAGAGTTAGCAGAAAGATGGAGTCATTCGGGATTTAATCAAGACATTAGAATCTGTAATCATTAAAACTGGTGCATACAAATGGAGGGAGGGGTTATTAAATGGAAGGGACACTTAGTTGTGGGAGTCAATTCAGGACTCTGTCAACAGATCATAAGCATTAGTCATGATAATGCCATAGGAGGCCATATAGGTACAGTTGCCACTACGAAGAAGCTACATAAAATGTTTTTTTGGAAGGACATGGCTCATGACTTGAGGGTTTACGTTCAGAACTGTATGAGTTGTCAGAGAAATAAATATGATAACTCTGCTTATTCGGGTTTACCGCAACTGCTTAGAATACTCAACGGAAGCTTGAAGGAGGTGAGCATTGATTTTGCAGAGGGTATACCTGTTTCAAAAGGGATGTCTATTATATTAGTGGTGGTTGATAGGTTCACAAAATACTCTCACTTCATTACTGTCAAGCACCCTGATTCCACTTGCAACATGGCCGAATTATTTCTTAATAATGCATTTAAGTTACATAGAATGCTAGAATCTATAGTCAGTGACAAGAGATTTGATATTCTTGAGAAATTTTGGCAAGAGCTTCTTCAGTTGCAAGGGGTTAAGCTGAAATACTCAACTGCCTATCATCCACAAACCGATGGGCAGACGAAGGTCGTAAACAAGATTCTTGAAACCTATTTGCGTTGTTTCTGTGGAGAAACACCTCTGAAGTAGGGAGAGTGGTTGGCATTGGCAGAATGGTGGTACAATACCACTTACCAAGTTTCCATTAATACGACTCCATTTGAAGTTTTGTATGGTTATCCAGCCCCAATGTACACTCTGTACATTGCAAGAGATTTGAAGGTCTTAGAGGTTGATAGAGTTTTACAGAACATGGAAGCTATGCTTAATATTACAAGGTTTCATTTATAGAGGGCGCAAAACTGCATGAAGCAGTACATGGATTCTAAATGTGCAAAAAGGAAATTCAAGGTTAGAGATAAGGTGTTATCAAAACTCCAACCCTACAATCAGTTTTTTTATAAAGGAGGAGAAACCAGAAACTATCCCCATTGTACTACAGGCCATACAAGGTGATTCAACGTATTAGAAGGTGGCTTATAAGTAGAACTTTCAACCAAAGCAGCAATACATCCAGTGTTCCATGTATCGCAGCTTAAAAAAGTGAATGTAAGGCCAAGATCGTGCTACTTCATTGCTATCCGAATTCTTGACGCCCACAGAATGAGTTCTAGTAGCAATATTGGATAGAAGGATCACCAAACGAAACAATCGAGCGGTCACACAGTGATTAATTCAATGGTCCAATGGGGAAAACACCAATGCGACCTGGGAGTACGTTTTTAACCTCCAGAAGCAGTTTCTTGAAATCAATTTGATAGACAAAAATGTTAAGGGGAAGGGGATTGTTGCGGAGATTATCGAAGATGGAAGAGCATGAGCACAAAAAGCTATGCAACGTTTAGAATAAGACCAGATAACGTCATATGTACACAAGTGTAGGGAATGATTCGCTAATCATATTAAGTGTGTCTCCAACACATGTACGACATGTTGGTTATGAATTAATGATGTTTCTCTCTACATATCTTTCTCTGTAATTATGTCTTTCTCTCTTTCCTACAACTAATTTCTGTTATCCGGGAATCTTCGTGTGAGCTACGTCAGGTGACAAACTAATTTTAACATGAACCAGCTGACATTCTAACTAAAGTTTTGTCTTCGAACCGTTTTGCTTATCTCAAGACCAAGCTCTCTGAGTTCCATCTCAGCTTCGCTTAAGGGAGGATGTTAAAGGAAATCGTTAGCTACCCTTTTTTAGTTTGTTATCACCTCTGTTATTACCTCTTAACTGTTTCAGAACAAGTTCTTACGTACACACTTCTAGAATTCCTTTCTCTGATTGCCACATGTACTAGTTTGTTGCTTCATATCTGAATATAAATAAAGAGGTCCAGCTCTCTGATGAGCATGGTCATTCTTACAACACAAATATTTTGATTTCTCTCTCTTGCTATCTTTTAATAAGTCTAAATACCGCAACAAATGTTCACTTCATGCTTCTTTTATCTTCTTATAAATTTCAGTCGTTAAAACCAATCAAAAGAAGCAGATTTAATGGAATCAAAATGCAAGTTAAAAGACGAATGCATAATCTTGCAGTTTAGTTAAATATTGAAATTAATCCATTACGAATGTCTTTATCCCTTTTCTTTGAACATATCCTACCACAAACGGTCCCCAATCTAAAACCTTTTTAGACTCCATTTATTTCTTTACGTGAAATTAGATCGATAGCTCACTGATGATGAATAATATCATGTTCTGCTCCCCTTTCTAGCAGCGATGTTTGTGTCTGAATCAATCTTCATATCTTTTTGCCAATAATGCTTGGTTAGGCAATTTAAGATCTCTAAAGCCTTTGTGTCTCATATTTGGATGTCGGTGGCTGTAGCCTGTAGGTTTCATTCCGATATCAAGAACACAACAAGCGTATAGCTATTAACAACATCCATTACGGTTGCTCGCTCTTCTCTCAATTGTTGGAAAGCCTTTGCTATGCCACCTTATCCGCAGGAACACAACTTTCCTATTTCGCATCACTTAAATCTACTGAATAGTGTAGACACGTCCTAGAGCTAGAGCAGTTGTTTAGAAGATAAAGATGTGTGTGAGTCCAATTCAAGACAAATTGGAAACACGCAACCAACGGATGAATTTGCATACTACAGATCATTTCACAATTATAAACTAGTCGTGTTAAACTTATCTTTGGTTCATTACTGTTAACTGTTTTCAACTGGCCCAAATGCACTATTTGTATACCAAATTGTACAATATTAAACCTGGGGGTTTGTTGGCAGAAACAAAAAGAATTAGGTACTTCCTGCTGAAGCATTTAACACTGCACATAATAGGACTCTTTTAAGATTCATCAATTCTCAAGCAAGGACCAACTCGTAGGTCATAGTGCCCTTTTGGCCTAATACATTCAAGAACAAACTATCATTTGCATGCAAAATGCCACCAGTTAGTACACCTTTATAGTTTATTTCTACAATAGAATTACAAGGGTTGCAGAAGAATTACATGAGAACTACATGAAATTGACGAGTTAGCTTAACAGGAAGGACAAAACAATAAAATGTTCAATCATGTCACATTAAATTTTTGTTACAAACAAGGAATCACTTACATATAAAATGAGGTTGAATTAATTTCTAGCTAACTAAAAGGATAGATACTTTCCTTTCCGAATAGCAAGACGCCATTATCTCCTTGTGAGTATATCTGAAAAGGTAAAATCATGGAAGGGTGGACCTGCAACAAGAAAAATCATCGCATTAACAGATGGCATGCAGCATTACCGTCAGGGAATCTCTCGTAGAAGCAAAAATTTGTAACAGTTTAAGCAAAGATGGATATACTTACGTTACGAAATAGTCACAACTTGTCAAGCAGCCAGAGAAAATTAAGTAAATCATAGACAAGGAGTGACTCAAACTTTCAATTGTTGAATGTGAATGGATAAGAGAAACCGCATTAACCAACAAACAAGCATGCACTAGGTTCTCTTTTACTTATGCTTCACTCCCAAACCATCTCTCTTTCTCTCTCTCTCTCTCTCTCTATCCATTTGCATTCTCTCTTTTGCCTTAGGTAATTTACATGCCTAGATCTTGTACCAACCTAAATAACTTGCATATAGAACTATTATTTGCCTGTGCTTGGGATCGAGTCCAAGGATGATTCTCAGGAAAATTAATCTCTTTCCCCTTATTTACGTTGGTTCCCTTCCTTGCAAAACCTATTTTTGGTGATGAAAAACTGGCAGCACTTGTCAAAGACAAGGTCTGCCGAGATTGGGCTAAATTACTTTACTCCTAATTAACTAATTTTTATGATAACTTCTTCCTTACTTTATTGCATAACGTAATAGCCTTGTATAGGCAAAGAAACATAAAAGTTCCACCTAAACTAGTACTCCTAGAAAGACTACTATTCAAGATGTTTTAGGACTAGACTCCTATTCAAACTGTTTTTATTACAATAACTATAACAGAAACTAGTACAGAAATAATAGGGAAATAATAGACTTCTACTAAAAATTAATCACTCCTCTAATTGACCCTAATAAAACACTCATACTCTTCTAATAGACTCCTAATAAAACACTCATCCATATCACTAACCCTAAATTATAGGGACTTTATGTTCGGTGAGGATCAACCGTCTTTGCAAGTTTAAGATAGTTTCCCTCTTCATTTCCTCTTTCTTTTTTCTAAAATAAACTTGTGCAAGATTTCTCACCTTCTTGCTCTCCTAGAATGTAAAATGGAATATGTGCAACCATCTTCGTGCCACCTTCACTCCAGTTAACAGTGCCCGGATTTTGAATGTGCCCATATGCAGGTCGAGAAGGCCCAAAGACTGATAAACAAATTGCAGGTTCATTCAGCAAGCCCAAAAAATCACGGGCACGTCTCCACACCCTTGCATCCGAAATTCGAGATCGAGCTACCTGGGATATAAATCTAGTTACAATTTTCAATAATGAAAATCAGTGCCTAACACACAAACTTAAGCAGAGAAATCCTATTGAAGTTCTATTAGCACATGATATGAATTAAAAGAAACCAAAATCCCATAAGAACATGCCTTGCCCAAGGACACACGGGCCCTTGGTAATAATTCTGGATGATATGTTGCAAGCTTTGCAATAGCAGTAACCACAAAGCAGAGAAGCCTTGATTGTGATGACCTTCGGATGTTTTCACTACCAGAGCTCAATGATGACTCCCTTAAGCCAAGCCGACTTCCGAAGGAAACAAAAATAAACAAATTCATTATGGAAAAGCAAGCATGTTAAGATGATCAGAAAAAAGGTAGTTGAGCAGCGTGCCTAGATGACAGGTTTTCATATAAAAGTAGTTCCAAACTCTCAAAAAGTTCCCTAGCTGCATCCTTGTGAGATTCACCACCCCCACCATGCTCTCCTATGGCCCAGCATAGCTGTAGTGCCAATTCTGTCTATAGAAAAAAGCAGAAGAATGTGATGACCATCAAGTAAACTATGCTCTGTAGGTTATAAAAGAATATCCAGCTGGATGACAAAAAATGTTAACCTTTGCAGGGCTATCATACGCTTCTCCAAGCCTGTCAATTATAGGCTTCTGCAAAGATGTTCATAAGGAGTTCAGTGATTAAATATAAATGTGCTCTCTAATTAATAATCGAAAATATAACAACTCACAACACAAGCAATGTGCATCTTGTTGAATACAAAAGAGAGCATGCATCTTTACAAAAAATTCTGTAGGAAAATGCTAATGTTAATTCCCCAAAAAGCTGTAGAAGAAAGAAAATTCTATGACAAAAAAGTTTTCAACTGAAACATAAGACTACTGCATCTTCAACCATACCAAGAACACAAAATGATCTAGTATTTTTATTTATAAGAAACTCGAGAATCCATGTAGAAAGCCACTTTTGACGTTTTCCCTATTACCACAACAGGTTTTCAATTTCAGTCATGAGATACCTTTAACAGAGCAATGAAATCTGGTGAACGCTGAAATGCAGCAAGCATAAACTCTAAGATCCTCTTCCGAATCTGCAAGCACTTAACACTTAGAAATCATGTAGCATAATAATTAGACATTAAATTTTAAAAATTCAGTGAGTATAGATGCCAACAAGAATTTCCAAACTAAGAAACCGGATGTAGTCAAATGCTTCTGCAGCCAATGTGGAACCTATGATAGATGTCTTGAATTTTCAAATTAGGTTTTAGATTCCATTATTTACTTAAACATTAAAAAACTAATGTGAAAAAGGTTAGAAATGACTTTCCTCAACATAAACGTTTCTAGCATTAAGGGTATTTTGTTTATGTTTCATTCCTACAACAAAAATGTCTTCTCCAGTCTTGTTCTTTCTGCCCACTTCCCCCATAATTATGGGCAATTCTTCCCTTACTTTCAAGTTAACCAATTTATGTTTCAGGAATTACCATATCATTCCTAATCAGCAGAGCATAAGCTTAAGCACATCAGTTGACCTCCATAACAATGTTTTCTAACTAAAAAAAAAAAAGAACTTCAATCATTTCCTGAAAAAGCTACCTCATAAGAAAAGATTTTCTCGGGAAACATTGTGTCACTTCTTGTCATAAGCAAAGGAATCAATGCACAGATTAAAGCTGCAAGGACAGGGATTAACAAAATATCCAACTCAGAGAAGAAACCTAAAAGCATTTCTTGTTACAATAGACAAATAATTTCCAAACTATATAATTAACAAGACAGAGACATGAAATTAAGAATGGATTCCATACAATCGTTGATATTGCACAAGGCTAAAGTGAAATACATATCAACAAATTGAGGTGTCATTTTGAGTATTTGTTTTAGCCTATCAGACTGTGGAGTGTTGATTGCAGCCTGCAACGCTGCAGCAATTGCAGGAGAAGTCCAATGCCGTTCCTGCAACACGTAATCCAGCCAACAGCTAATTTCAGCAGCACCAAATGGCAAATAACTACTGCTTAATTAGGCAGTTCTGTAGATGTGAGGGAGTATAATAGCAAGTGACTCCATGGATCCAATTAACCAACAAATAGATGAAAGAGGTTTTCTGAATCCCTTGAGAGAAATAAGGCAATCAGGAATTGCATTAATCCTAGACAGAACTGCATTACCTAATAAACATCTAAATAAACAGTTTCCTAGACAACTTTTACCATTTGCACTCTCTGATTTTTAACTGAAGTTTTTATTAGAAGGGAAACATACAGCAAGACCATCATTTTCATCCTTCAACAGTTCTAAAAACAAAGGATCAGCTGCATCTATTGTGCTGCTATCCTCAGATTCAGAGTCTGCCCCACCATCTCCTATAGTTGAACCAGTATAAGCTTCATCCATGAGTGCAAGTAGCATCTGCATTCAGATTGGGAAAAAAAAAAATCTTATCTACACATCCCTGTACTTTTTGGCTAGGTATTCAAACTAATACTCCCAAAAACAACCTCAGGAGCTGTACTCTTCTGGATTGCGGCTATGCTGCTTCCAACAAGCGATCCAGAGCTCCTCTCTACCTTTTCTAATGCCACTACCAAGACTAATACAGACAACAAGGTGAATGTCAAAACTAAATAGAAAAAGTATAGCAGATCATAACAAATGATATCTCGAAAAAATTAGCATGCTTCCATGCCCCCAGAAAGAAAGACTCATTTCACAATACTGATTGGAAAGCACATTCATTTTGGTCAAGAAATTTAGGAAAGGAAAATATCTAAGGAGGTGAGAGGTAAGGAAAATATGGCAGTCACCAATATATTAATAAAGTAAAGCCATCTTAAAAGAACCTTGTCAAACCAAAATTAAACAATCTAACAGAAAATTTAATGAACGGCACAAACAAGGAACACTTGATGAGCATGCTTGAGTTATAATGGATAAAAAGCTTAGATTGTAAAATAAGCTCATGGGATTAAGGATAAGAAACTATACAAAATATAAAATACTTGGATACTTATACTTACTTGGCAAATCCACTATAGATGGAAAGAGAGGAAGAAATGACCCAGGTGACATCAATCCTGGGAAAACCTTCAAAAATGGTTTTTCTAATCTGCAAGCAAATAGAGATGGACACTTAGATGGGCTCCACCACCTCAGCTACCTAAATCACTTGACCAATTTATTTTAAAATTTTTCTGTGGTTGTATGAAAATCTCAACTACTTTATAGAACAGAACTAAGTTTGCGGAAGACCACACAAAACAAAGGATTTGTTGAAGCGCTAATTTCAGCATTATATTTGCTTCATCTCTAGGAAAAATGATAACCAAAGAATCAGTCAATCAACAAGAAAATAAAGGCAAAAACAACAGTTAAGAAAATTTGTAAACTTTCTTATCAAAGTTAACCTGTGTAATTCATTCTCCTTTTCCAAACCATTTCCCAGAGTCTGACCTCTGTAAAGACTTAATACAGCTGACTACCACATTAACAGGAAAGTTGCAACTTCCCATAATTCTACAAATTCCAACCAAAATAAATAACAGATTTTTTATTCTAGTACCCACATAAAGGTCATGCAAATACAGATTGAATAATTAAATGGTTTATGTTACTCTTGTGCTAATACAATACATGAGTTACCAAAAAACAAATATACCAGATAAATATAAAGTGAAAAAAATATTATACCCATCAATGGGAAGATTATCAGTCATAGGGAAGAGCTAACCTTTCACCGTTCCATGCAATCAACTTTAACAACAATGGGAAGAACTGCACAGGTGTTATCAATATTAGTTAGCGCTATATAATGGAAATGTCAATTGATTATGTTTCAGATGTTATCATTGACTCAAAACTCTATAAGTCAGCAAGTCATAATTTACAAACAGTTCAGTTAACAGACTTTCAGCATGAAAAAGTACCAAAACTTTACCAATGGAGTTGAAAAGTCTTTCATATTCATCATTCAAGAAAATTTAAAAATTAAAACTCAGGGATTCATGTTTTACACTTGATGTTAACTTCTGCAAATTATAAGTATACCTGAGGCAGCAAGGTGGGGAAGGATGTTAAAATTTTTTTCTTGTTCACATTAAGAAAGTCAAGAGTTGCTTCTGCAACAACTGGATCTGCAAATTCACTGCAATTGACATTAGAATAAGATATGCATATGTTGTCCATAATATTCTTGTCACAAACAAATTTTGTAGACTGAAAGAAGAAAAAAAGCATGGCACCAATTATCACCCACCAAATTAGCTTACTTGCACTCATAACATTCAACTGCCTTAATTACGTTTTGTACATGCACGAAAGCTCATTAAGCATATAACAATGCTTTATCTCCACATAGTTTATTCATCTAAGCAAAAGAGATGACTAAAACTTTGATTCTTAAACAACTGCTTGTCCCCACACTTTTATGGTATCAAATCAAATTTTAAATAAAATGGTTAACACTCAAAGATGTTCACGAACATACATTAAAAGAATCATACAAAACCCATAGTTGGAAGCACAAGCTTACCGGCTCAAGCATGAACGGAAGAACATCTTTAGGCTGAGATCAGCATCATGTAGAACCGCATCGCCAAAATCCAAGAAAAATTGCAGAATGGCCTAATCAGCAAAAAAGTAACCAATACACCTTAGGTCTTTTGCAGTCTAAGAAACAAAGTTTACTTTCATCGAAATGCAAACACGAGAAAATAGAAGGTTACTATCAATAGAAACAGAGTATTTTAAATCTTAGGCTTTTGTACTCAAATTCCTAAGTTCTACCATTGCTAAAAGTACAAATATTTCAACTTAGGACTAAGAATAGATCATTTTGGGAACAAATTTCATTTTCTTTAATTTCTCTCCACATTTACCAAAACTCAAACAGGGAAATCATTGAATTCATAGCTCCAGAAACACTCTCCAAAATTTCTCACATTTTATTCGTGCCAAGTTTGCAAGATTCAGGAATTGAAATTTCTAACCATCACTTTCTACAACTTTCCATTTTTTTTCTCCTTCACAGTCATAACTAAAAATGAAAAATCTATAATAATCTCGAATTGCAAATTAAAATAACGAATCGCTCATAAAAAGAAAAAGTATTTACCAGTAAGAGGAGACCGTAAGAAGAATGGGATTGAGAAAGAGAGACAACAGAGCGCTGGAAGAGCTTGTTGAAATGTGGATAAACCCTAGCTATCAAATCCTGCCCCCCCTTTTTCTCTTCTTTACACAATTCATGTAGCCTCTTCACCTACTCAATTTATTTAAAAAACTCCAATTAAAACTCAAAAACCAAAAGGAAATTGAGATCATCAAACAGAGAATAATACATACGGAAGGAAGAATCGAAGAATCGGAGGAGGGATCGTTGGGCAAGTTTGATAAGCTTCGCAAGTGCAAATCCCACTCTCTCTCTCCATCCCCCATTACTATCTGGCACCATAAAGCCAAGGGTGATTCGGATTTGTACTCGAAAGGCTTTTGCCTACGTATTTATAGTTTTTCTTATAATATGTGGATATATAGTTAAAAAATAGCTTTTATATTTTAACATCAATAACATATTTGACGATCTAAAGTACAAACTTGGAGGGAAAAGGTTAAGACCACCCGTCAAGGAACCATCTCTAAAACTCTCTGAGAGTTACATTTGTGTGTCTAGTCTCGTCACTGCTGTTCCAGAAGCCACGACAGTACCACCTCTAAAACTCTCCCTAAAAGAGGACAAGCAAATCTCAACGTCAAAAGTGAGCACACTAGACCTTGCATCACTTGTCTGAGTAGTGAGATGAAAAATTGAAATTATGGATGCTAGGGACGTGCTTATTCACATGATTTCGAATTGAAATCATGGATTCCAATCACAAGCTTATTCACTTGATTCCGAATTGAGGTTATTGATAGAAAAGGCAACAAGCAAATTTTTAACTTCAAGATTTACATCCGGTGGAAAATGACGTGATTAATGTGTTACTTGATCAGCAATCACCGAATAGATGTATATAATATTTCTTTTTGTATAAGTAGTGTCACAATTGCCTGTTTTTGGACTCGAACTAACTTTTATTATAATTCGTGTCCACCTTTGTATGCCAATCTCACTTAAGTCCGCTTAAGCAAGATTCAGCCTTCTCACCTGAATGTCGTCGAATAAATCAGTTAGTTCTCGAACACCTCACATGCACACAAGTGTTTAAAGGGCTTCTTTTACACATAAAATAACACAAGTGTATAACATAGTAAAGAAACCAACAAGAGATATATAGTCGAAGCTAATTTTTCATTAACTCTTAACAAAACGTTAAAAAAAGATACAAGTACCTCCTTCTCGAAGTATTTACAAGAAACTCCCTACTCAAAGCCCTTACAATGAAAACTCCTCTAAAAGCTCTCAACTCTTAAAGCTCTAGTGATTTCTCTTAATGAATGAATGACTCAATGATTGAATGAATAGCTCTTAACTCTAATGAGCTATTTATAGGCATCTCTAAATGACTAAGTTAGAATCATAATAGAATTCTACTAGCTAAGATCATAATCTTATTATATCTTATCCTTATTAGATTACATCAAACTAACTAATAGTTGGCATTCCAATCCACTTAGGACTCTATTTAATAGGTTTAAGTTACATCACATTAACAAAATAAAAGATTACCCTATCTAGGACTGATTATCCTTATCCATGAAGATCTCATCTATCTTAAGATGATCTTTCCATATTATCTTTATTTCTTAAAGATGATGTTCATCCACTATGATCTTATCCGCCACATCATCATGTGTCACATCATCCGTAATTGTCACATCACTGCTAATGTGTTGTCCAAGCCACCACGGCCTATTCGTACATAGGTACATCAATGCACATCCATAGACAAGTCCATCTTTCATGAACAAACTCATTCATGGTGCAATTTCGTCGCTCCATAACTAAGTACAAGTCACAATCCGAGTTAGTATAAAACTCTGCATACTTTACATATCTTCGACCTGCCTCGCCGAAGTTAAGTATTTATGCCCCTTGTCGTGCCAGCATGCCTTCACACATCCTCGAAGGGTCTCGCGTACCTTTTCCCATTCTCGAGCACCTCGGGCCTCACATAACTTAGTTCGTCAACTCCATACGACCTCATATCCAAATCTCACATCTCGTTGAAGATTTCCGTCAATGCGTTTCTACACATTCCTATGCGTATCGAATCTCGCCTACTCTCAAGATCTTTGCCGATACTTCTCGCATTCCTTGCCTACTTCGCAAGTTCCTAGAGTTTTACTCGCCAGCTCACAAGATTTTGCCTTATTCCCTCGTCAACACACCTTCCTCGTGCTGACCTGCGTGCCAAGCATTGGCCAAGGTTCACCAATTTTCACACGATCCCATAGTTTGGACTTAGGGGTCTAACAAACCACCTCATTAGAAGAATTCGATGCCCTCATCGAAATAATCTGTGAGAACTCCTCCCGGAGCGGTTCCCTCGAAGACTCCTTCACCAACTGTCAAATACTGGAGCAAGCCTTCTCTTTCATTAGCAACTTTCCCATGTGTTACCTCCTCTTTCCGTCGAGTTTGTTTTTGTATAGGTCCTCCTTCACGAGGCTCATACATTCAAATAGGCAATACTATTGATGGCTCCTTCCCTCAAGTCATCTTCATCACTCCCTCCTTTGTCCTTCGCGACTATAGAGTTCATCTACTACTCGCCCTTCTTCCTCTTCAGGCATTCTCAAGCATAATGTGGCCCTTCCCAAATGAAACATACAACCTTCCCCTTAGATTGCTTCTTCTTATGTTGAGAAGATTCTCCCACCTTCTCTTTGCCTTTCTTCATGCCATCACGGGTTCCACCATTTTTCTTAGCCTCTCTATTAGGTCAAGTTAGTGGTGGCAATTGGAGATCCACCAAGGCATCTACTGCCGCTATTGCACTAAGGAGGTCCTTCGCGTCTTGCCTCTGAAGCTCCATTTGTGCCCAACCTTACAAGTCGCTAATGAAGTTGAATAACTTGTCTTCCTCCAACATGTTCCACACGTCCAACATCACCGATCTGATCTTCCTCATATACTCCCTCACCGAGCCATCTTGCTTCATCCCCTTCAAAGCTTCCCTCGCGAGCTAGGAAGTGTTGTTAGGTAGGAACTGATCCGTTAGCTCCCCCTTCATCTTCTCCCACGTGTCAATGGGAGGTCTCTCCACACTGATGTCATTGAAGGTTCTCGTTCTCCACCATAGCTTGTCATCACCCACTATGTGCATTACTGTGATTGATACCTTCTCCGAGTCTACCACCTTTACACTACAAAGTAGTGCTCTATATCCCATAGAAATTTTTCAACCTCCTTGGCACTCCGCTTGCCATAAAAAACTTGTGGCCCTTGCACCTTCACCATAGTGCTTTCCACTCGGACACCCATCTTGTGCCTTGCCATCGCACACTTGAACAATAGTAGATTGTAGCTCATCTTCTCACGGGCCTTCATCTATTCCTCGAGCACTCTTATAATTGCTTGAAGCTCCCTCTCCAAGGCTGCAATACATACCAACAAAAGAACTACTACCTCATCCATTGGGACTAGAGACTCAATAATGGTCTCTATTTTAGTAACCCTTTCTGTCAGATTACTTCCACCAGCCATCACTCTAGATTGGGTCTAATACTAGCTGTAACAAAGGTCTGCTTTGGACTTAAAATTTTATCACAAGTCATGCCCACCTTCGTACTACAATCCCACCTAGGTCCGCTTAAGCAAGATGTAGCCTTCTCATGTGAATGTTGCCGAACAAATCCGTTAGCCCTCGAACACCTCATGTGCACACAAATGTTTAAAGTATTTCTCTCACACACAAAATAACACAAGTGTATAACACAATAAAGAAAGCAACAAGAGATTTATAGTCGAAGCTAATCTTTCACTAACCCTCAACAAAACATTAACAAAAGATACAAGTACCTCCTTCCGAAGCACTTACAAAAAACTCCCTACTTGAAGCCCGTATAAGGAACTCCCTACTTGAATCTTTTACAATGAGAACTCCCCCAAAAAGATCTCAACTGTCAAAGCTCTCTCCTTTGAATGATTTCTCTCAATGAGTAAATGACTCGATAATTAAATGAATAGCTCTCAACTCTAATAAGCTATTTATTGGCATCTCTAAATGACTAAGTTAGAATCTTAATAAAACTCTACTAGCTAAGGTTACAATCTTATCCTTATCAAATTACATCAACCTAACTAATAGTTGACATCCTCAACCTAATAGGACTCTATCTAATAGGATTAAGTTACATCACATTAACAAGATAAAAGATTACCCTATCTAGGAATGATTATCCTTATTTACGAAGATCTCATCTATCTTCAGTTGATCCTTCCATATTATCTTTATCTCTTAAAACTGATGTTCATCTACTGTGATCTTATTTACCACGTCATCATGTGCCACATCGTCCACAGTTGTCACATCACTACTGATATGTTATCCAAATCACCACGGCCTATCTGCACATAGGTCCATCAATGCACCTCCATCGATAAGTCCATCTTTCATAATCCAGCTCACTCATGGTGTAGTCTCGTCACTCCATAATTAAGTATAAGTCACAATCCGAGTTAATATAAAACCTCACATACTTTATATATCTTCGACCTGCCTCACCTAAGTTAAGTGCTTATATGCCTTGTCCATCCTACATGCCTTCGCGCATCTTTGAGAGGTCTTGCATACCTTTGCGCATTCTCGCATACCTCGGGTCTCGCATGACTTAGTTCACCAACTTCAAGTAACATCACATATGAATTTCACGTCTCGTCAAAGATTTTCGCCAATATGCATCTACGCATGCCCATGGGTATCGAATCTCTCCTACTCTCAAGATCTTGCCAATACTTCCTGCATTCTTCACGTACTTTGCAAGTTTCTCAGGTTTTGCTTACCAACTTGCAAGACTTTGCCTTGTTCTCTCATCAACACACCTTCCTTGTGCTGACCTGCGTGCCAAGCATCAGTCAAGGCTTATCAACACTTGCACGATCCCACAGTTTGGACTTAGGAGTCTAACAAGTAGATCCTACATTGTCACATCATATTCACATGATAGTGTGGGACTCACTTTCTTAAAATAAAAATTAAAAATTTTATTAACATTTTTACATGTGAGACCTAAACCTAACAACTTAACTTAACTAATTAACCTGTTAAGTTAATAGATAAATTAACCCTAACTTTTATTAACCTAAACCAAATAACTTATTAACTTAATTAATTAAAATTAGTAACTAATAAAGTTAAATTAGCAAAATTAAAATCCCTAAAAGAGTAAAAATTCTCAATTTTCACCATTCTTCTCCCTCCTTCATCACCATCTCCAATCACCCTACAGAAGTAGTTATTAGTTACTCCGAAGTCATCACCAATCATCCTACGAAGTCTTCACCATTTTCAACTTGACAACATGTTAAGTTTAATGTGGTAAAGAGTTTACAATGTCTTGAGTTTATTATATCTACTTTGTCTGTTAGATTCTGTCGTGTGTTTTGGCTACTTTCTTCTTTTGGACTACACATAGGAGGTAGTCCCATATAGGGACACATGTGTTTTGGCTTGCCTCTCATGGGATCCTGTGTTAATGTTTATGTTAGGCTTATGTATATGACAAAATAAAACTTTTAAAAATAAAGCCAAAATTTCTTTTGCTGCACTTCTCTTTTGTCTTTGTACACATTAATGTGCTCCAATGTCCTTTTGATGCTTTCTTTTTTTCGTTGAATGCACATGTAGGTGCAATGGTAATACCAAGTGGTGTGAAGTGATATAATATTATATAAAGACTACTTTAGTTCCTTTGTCCCTCACCTCACTTATAGCGGTGTGGAGTGAATATAATCTTCCACAAAGACTACTTTAGTTCCTTTGTCCCTTACCTCACTTATAGCTTGGATTTGTCGATTTTAAAACTAAAATTTTTCTCAATCATAGGTGCAATCCACATAGTTATTAATTTATAGTACACCAAAAATCAGTTGTATGTATTGTTCTTTGTTTTAAAAAACCTTAGAAGACTTTATATTTCTATCATGTTCAACTTTTAACACTTCATAAAAGGATTTTGGTTCAAAAAAAATTGAACAACTAGTTTGATTTACATTCCTAATATCTGTCTATCTTTGTTTAAATAGAAAGTTGAAAGAAAAATATGCTTCTTATAACATATATCAATAGTATGAATTAAGCCACAATGAATACACATTACCTTATTTCCTTCTTTATCCTAAAACCTTCCTCTTACTATAAAATGTTCGTACCCTCTCACTATTTTTCTATTGTAATTTCCTCTTGTCATATTATTTTCTTCTCTAAATTCGGTTCTTAACTTATTGTTTATAAGGTGTCTTTTATATTGAATAACTAAAGCAAATGTTTTAACCTTATAATTGACCATTTACCAAAGAGACTTGTTACTATAATACCTTAATGGAGCTAATTTGTCGTAGTTGAGTTTTTATTTTTTTTCTTAGTACAAGGTAGTTAAGTAATTAACAATTTATTATCACTTTTTATTCTAGATTAAGAGTGGTAGCATTGTGTCTTACACTTTATGATTTGAATTTTCTTGTGAATACCTGGTTATGTTCTTCTCTAAATTCAATTCTTACGTTATTGTTAATAAGTTGTCTTTCATACTGAATAACTAAAGTCAATGTCTTGATTAATGGAAGAGGTTTCTTTATTTTAGTAAATGTTATATTATTTTACTAAGTGGTAGCCTCTTTTAGCTCTTTAGAGTATTTTAAATGCTAACAAGTGCTAACTTGTAACATACTATTTGTTATTGACCATTTACCTAAGAGACTTGTTACTATGATACCTTAATGGAGCTAATTTGTAGTAGTTGAGTTTTTATTTTTTAATTAGTACAAGGTAGTTAAGTAACTAACAATGTATTATCACTTTTTGTTCTAAATTAGAAGTGGAAGCATTGTGTCTTAATCGTTATGATTTGAATTTGCTTGTGAATACCTTATTATTTTTGGGTCTCTAATGTCGATGAAATTATTTTTAATGGCTTATTTATAGGTTTTAATGGCTCAACATGGAAGTCTAAGGCTTTTTATGGTGGATATTTCATGTTGGAGGCTGAATTCAGATATGTTGGTAGGGATATTGCTACATTTGACAATTTTGGCATTAACTATACTAGTAATAAACAAGTATATGAGATGAGGAAGGAGTTAGGGTATAATTAAATTGATAAGGCACATTATAAAGTACCTAGTTTTAACTTTAAGGAGTCACTGAGAGTTATAGAGTCAAACAAAAGTTGTATTAGGCTAGCAAACCTTATACAAATATATAGGATTGTTGACATATATGTAACTCAACATGTATAAACACATGTCCATACTCTTGACATATTACATATAATTGGAGGAGAGGACCATGATAATGATGAACAAGGTGTTAATATAGAGGCACCAGGTTCTTGTAGGAATGTTGAGAAATTGGGTAAACATATGAATGAAAATTTAGAGAAACAAGGTGTATAAATGAATAAGAATATAGAGGAATATAGTTCAAATGTTAATAAAAATTTAGAGGAATAGAGTGCACAAATGGATGAGAATATGGACGAACAAGGTTTAGATGTGAACGAAAATTTAAAGAAATAAGATCCATAAATGGATTAGAATATGGAGGAATAAGGTTCAAATGTGAATGAAAATTTGGAGGAACTGAGTGCATATATGGATGATAATATGGAGGAATAGGGTTCACATTTTCAATCAAACTTCTTATGTAGACATTCCACTTGACCATTATCCAGTTAAAATTGAATCAATAAATTATGGTAGTATTATTAGTACTAACGAATGTCCTACAAGAGCAGGCAAGTGAAACTTTGCATAAACCTAGTTCAAATATTAAGGATAATCCTACAAATATTGTGCAAATGGATATTAGGAATGGATTTCGGAATGGCCAAAGAATTTAAAGATGATGTTGTCAATTATGTAGTACATACTATATACAATGTTAGGTTAAAAAAGTGTGAGAGTAATCAGATTAAGGTTATGTGTATTAATGGATGCCTATGAGTTTTGTATGCTGGATATGATAAGAACGAGAGATGATTGAAGGTTAAAACTTATAACCCTAATTGCACTTGTTTCATAATAAACAAAAATTCTTAATGAGACATTTCAAGAATAGAATTTTAGAGAAGCCTAGTATCTCAACCCAAAAATGGTCGAAGAATGTATAGAAAAACTTAATATTTTTGTTAATTCAATCATGTGTAAAAGAGCAATGAAGAGATTGAGGAAAGAGGGAGCAATATATTATATTAACGAATATGCGAAGTTGTAAGGTTATGTACATGAGTTAAAGACAAGCAATCTTGGATTAATAGTTGAGTTACAATTATCGAGAAATTAAGAGAGTTCATTACTGCAAGTAATGAGAAATGAAAACTGGTTGATGATAATTCTATACCGAATCAGTAAAGCAATATTGTAAGGAATGTGTGTTTTTGTACTTTGTCTTAGTTTAAATAATTACCAAGTGTGTTTCTAATGTTTTATCTTCAATTTTCTAGATTGGTACATCTAGACTTGCTAGTAAAAAAAAGTTTGGAGAAGTTGACCCATACACTATCCAATTATTAGAGGATGTTCTAGTATTACTTCACAATAATTACAAGCTGAAGCAATAAGAAGGATAACATCATTGACACAACCATCACAATCTAAACTTTCACAGTTAAGTACAAACAAGGCAAACATTGACTAGCAATGCCTTAAACTTTTTGATATTTTGATGTTTACAATGTAATCTAACTTTTTGATATTTTGATATTGGTGCCATTAGTTTTTAAGATGCATATGATGTTGTTAATGGTGGCAAATGTTTGTGTTGTAAAAATACAATATAAATATTGTAGTTTTTAGTAAGATCAATATAAGCTACTACATATTCACTTCAACCTCTCTCCCTCTCTTTGTCTCTCTTTTAGCTTGCTTTTTTATCCATCTAGATCTTATTTGTGGGAGATGAGCAACTCAAAAAGTAATCAAAATTGTCATCCAACATGATTTAGTCTATTTGTTTTAGTTGTTACAACCTTAAGGAGAAGCTAAAGAAGACATGGAGATTGGAAGATTATGCTAGTGTAGATAGCTCAACATTTGACAAGATATGCAAGGAGAGTGGCAAAGTTTTCCTTTAATTTATATAAACTGAATTATTTATTGTCTATTGGTTTTATATAGTAGTATTCTTTTTACTTAATTAAATAATTCATATATAAATTGTAAAACCAATTTGTTCATAACATAGTTGAAATTAATATTAACCATTACATTGTTGAAATTCAATACAATATCACCATAACATAAGTACAAATAAAAAAACTAGAACCATAACAAATCCTATTATAATCTTCATTAACATAAACTAAATTTATTTGTTCCCTTTTCTCAATAAATTTATGTTCTCCTTCAAAAGCTTCATTTGTTCTTCAAACTCCTTAGTTATGCTTATTTCAACTTCCTTCTTTAACTTTGATAATTCTTTCCCTTATTTTTAAATCACTTCAATGACTCTATCAGTAAATTTTTCATTGTACCATTTGAAAAGGTTGCATCTCCCAACCTAAAAAACCTCAAACACAAGTTTTTAATTAAACAATAATAAATCCTCACGGGATATTTGGGGCATCTATAAAATATTTGGTCAGGATTATGATCACTCCATGAAGTCCTTAATGGGGCCTTTAGCCCATAACAGATCGTCTTATCTAAATTTGAACTTACTATTGTATTAGCCGATGATGATGATTCCATTTATATATTAAAGAAAATCACAATGTAAATTTGCCTACAAAGACATCATCAATGCTAAGTACAAGATAATCTTTGCTAGGTGATGAATATAAATCCTAAATGTCCTAAATTTTCCAACATAGCCTCAAGCAAGTCACTTCAATATGACAACCACCATTTAAAGAGTCATGCATGCTCTTTAATACACCTACCAAAGTAGAAAAAGAATGTATACAAAAAAACTATATCATGCAGAAATATCTTTTCGAAAATTGATTAGTGAATTTTTACCCATTTTACAAAATGGCATCGAAGAGTGATTACTAACTGATGTTATTTTCTTGTATTAATTTAGATCAATGGGAGTTGCTTATCCACTCTCCAGACATTCTTCTAGTGATCTCCTTTGGACATGATTTTGTATTTCTACCCTTCTACAAATAATAATTTTAATTTTTCAAAAAAGCAAAATTTATATGAAATGCAAACAATATTTGTGTGACATGTGTGTATATGATGAACAAAATTCGTATGAAGTGCTTATAGGTGACAAATACAATATGTGCGTAGGGTGATAAAGGTTCAAGTGAACTATATATATGTGACATGTAAATCCCACGACGAAACTTATAGACATTATACCAAAAATTGTCTAGAAAGAAGACGTAAATAGCAGATGGTTCAAAGAAAAGAAAGAAAAGCATAATTATGAGAAG
>JANSVA010000005.1:25908641-25925802 GCA_025504915.1 Erythroxylum reticulatum | reverse complement strand
CAAACAATGAAAAGCAAGAGAATTGCACTTCTCTTCCTTTCTTTTCTTTTGCTTTCCTTCAATCCAAACAAAGGCTTAATATAACATCTATAAGGGAGATTGATGAGGACTCTGCATAAATCTGCTAATTATCCCAACACCATACATGATATCTAGCAGTCAAGTATCACAAACTCCCAACTATTTTCTTATAATTAGTTGCATCAACTAATTCAGCATTGCTATCTTTCATAAGCTTCAATCTATCTTCATCAGGAGTCAAAATAGGGTTGTATGACTCCATCCTGAATTTCTTCAAAATATCATCTACATATTTTTTCTGGGAAATAAAAATCCTTGCATATGTTTGATTCACCTCAATACCCAGGAAGTAAGACATCAAGCCCATATCAGTCATTTCAAATTGAGAAATCATAACCTCCTTGAAACTTGCCAACAATTTTGGATTATTGTCAGTGAAAATTTAAGTCATCCACTTACAAGCATACAATGATAAAATCACATTGTGGATTAGATTTAATATACAGAGTATGCTCATAAGGACAACTCTAAAAGCCATGATTAACAAATAAGAGTCAATGCGAGTATATCATGCCTTAGGTGTTTGTTTTAATCCATGCAAGGCCTTATTCAACCTATAAACCTTGTCTTCTTCCCCCTTCTTAACATAACATGGAGGTTTTTCAACATACACCTGCTCCTTAAAAACACCATTAAAAAATGCAGACTTTATTTCCATGTGGAATATTTTCCAACTATTTTGGGCAGTTAGTAAAAGTAACATTCTCACAATATCAAATCTAGTAACAAGAGCAAACACCTCAAAATAATTAACACCTAGCTTCTGCTTATAACCTTTAGCTACCAAGTGAGATTTGAAGCGATCCACCTCTCCATTAGGTTTGTACTTAGTCTTGTACACCCTTTTAATACCAATTGGTTTCTTCTCCTCAGGAAGTGAAGTGATCTGCTAAGTACTATTCTGTTTAATAACATAAATCTCATCACCTAACAATCATTATAGTAGCATTCTCAAATGACAAAGGATCATAATTTGCAAACAAGGCATAGTGAACAGTATCATCACTATCATCCAAAAAATCACATATAGTGCGAACAACATAATCTTACGGATGAGTAGGCACGCATCGCTATCTCTATGGACGACTAGAAGTCTCTACAGGAATTGGCTCCACGTCAGGATCATCATCAATTCTTCTAACCACAACTGGAGGACTTGGTAGTAAACTTTTTTCTTCACTTGACAAATCCCAAATACCACCTTCATCAAAAGTGACATCCCTGCTAGTAACAACTTTCTTAGTCCCTCGATTGTACAACTTGTACCCTTTCCTCTCATGACTGTAACCAATGAAAATACATTTTTCTACCTTATCATTCAGCTTCTTCCTTAACTCATTAGGAACATGGACCTAAGCAATACAACTAAACACTTTGAGATGCCCATTATTGGGCTTTCTACTAGTCCAAGCTTCCTGTTGAGTATTGTCATGAACACTCCTAATAAGACACTGATTCAAACCATATATAGCACAAGCGATTGCTTTTTCCCAAAAACTTTTAGGTAAATTTTACTACGCAACATGCATCTCACCATATCCATAACAGTTCTATTCTTTCTTTCAGCAATCCGTTTTATTAGGGAATGTATTTAGCAGTTAACTGATGCTTAATTCCATGTTTTCACAGGAAATTGTCACAAATAGTATATTCAATACCCCTATCAGTTCTCAAAACTTTAAGAGTACACCCATTTTGTTTTTCAGCATAAACCATATAACTCTTAAAAGTATCTCATGCTTCAGATTTATGCTTTAAAAAATAAACCCAGGCCTTTCTGCTATAGTTATCAATAAAATTAATAAAATACTTGCTATCGCCATTGGAAGGAACCTCTAGAAAACACAAATCTGAATGAACATGTTCAAGTGGTTTACTTGCTCTCTAAGATTTATTCCCTTTGTTTCTTCCCCAAAACATAAGTCTCACAGACTTTTTTAGGAACACTAATAACTGGGAGGCCAAATACCTATTTCTTTTTAGAAAGAAAATCAAGACTTCCAAAATTCAAATGCCCAAGTCGCCCAAGTCACATATATGCCATAGTCAGTTATCATCACCAATTACAGAAACATGGCAGGAAGATCCCTCATAATTAATTTGCAAAGGGAACAAACAATTTCTTGACATATGTACCTTTGATATCATCTGGTGCTCTGCATCATAAATAATGCATCCATGCTTATTGAAATGCAAGTCATAATCTTTCTCTAGCAATTGCCCCACACTTAAAAGGTTTTAACTAATATTCAGAGAGTAAAACACTTCTGAAATATAACTAAGATTGTTGTTCTTTAATTTGAACCCAATCTTGCCTTTCCCATAAACTGGAATATATCGGTTATCTCTAAGTTTCACTGATTTGTGAAATAAATCATCAAAGTCAGAAAAAAAAAAAAAGTTTTGTTTCCACTAAGATGATTACTACACCCTGTATCCAACAACCATTGACTATTATATTCGTCCCTACTATCAGAACTGGCAATCAATAAAGTTTCTGTGTTATCACAACCATTCCTTGCAATTTTTGCATAAGAATCTCTATTTTATGTTTTCCTCAAATGACAATCTCTGCTAAAATGACCATACTTCTTGTAATTATGGCATTGAATATAAGACTTGCAATCTAAGTGATAATGCCCATACTTTTTTCATTTCAAACACTGAACATTAAATGTATCAAGATTTTTATTAATATTACCTTTTCCACCCTATCTCTGACTAGACATGAAATTCTTACCTCTTCTCTTAATGGATTCACCTTTTTTTGTTGAATCATCCTTTCCTTCTTTACATTTGCTTGAGCTTTTAGTGCAAGCTCAACAACTGGTAGGGATCTCCCATCTAACTTATGTTCATGTGCTTCCAATGCTCCCTGCAGACCTCAATTGTCACAATCCTCATATCCTTTTCCCCTTCAATAGCAGCTATAACATCAAATCATTCCGTCAAAGTACGAAGAATTTTCTTCATGATTTAAACATCAAAAATAGTTTCTCTATTGACCCTCATATTGTTGGCAAGTTTCTATGTGTATATAAGATAATCAACAATCTCCTCATTCTTTTCTTGTTAAAGCAGCTCAAATTGTCTCCTGTATATCTGCAGTTGCATCTTCTGAATTGGCTTGACACCTTGGTAGGATTGAAATAAATTGTCCTAAGCCTCCTTCGACAACTTTACAATAACAATTTTCTGAGACACAAATAAATCAACACTTTAAAAAATATGGTGGATAGCCTAATCATCTTTTTTATGAGCATAGGTCAAATTACTCCTTTACGTCTCTGTCAGATTTTCAATATTTGCAATTTCAAGAACTCCATTCTAAAAAATATTTGAATCATCCACACTTAAAAATTATTCTTTCCACCAAATTTGAAAACAGGATACAGGAACGTAATGCATGATTGTAGCCTTTCAATATCTTCTAGCTCAATAAGTAGACTACACTTAAACAACCCAGTTTTAAAAAAAAACAAAACAAAACACAAACGAAGAGGGGAAACAACAGAACACAAACTAAGAGACACAGTGACACAAATTGGGGATCGCAAACTGGGAGATGCAAACTGGGAAGAAGTTGAAGGCGTCAAGCTAGTATAACTATCTGGAAAAAAAAACTATTGACGAGTTCTTCGAAACAAATAGGAAACAAGATGACAATAAACATGTCTATGGTCGAAGTTGGAAAACTTCTATATTGCCTCTAAAGTCATAGGATGATCTTTAAACCCTTTGGTATGTGTTGTTAAAGGAGAAAAAACATGTTAATGACTCAATGTGAGATGCTTCAATCCTAGAACCTTCAAAATCCACCACACATACACAAAAACACCTTAAACCTAAAAAACAAATCCTCACAGTTAACTAACGTAAACTGGGCAGCGACGAGAGTAGAGGTGGGATGCCAAACTGAGCAACCAAGGGAGAGAAAAAGAGTAACCAAGGATGGCTACCGTTCTCTCTTCTCTACCTCTACTAACACGCAAAGAGTAACACGTAGAAAGTAACAAACGCTCAAACAGAAATATTGGAGTGTTCTAAAGTAGAGAATTACATCACTCTCTTAATGATGTTAATTTGAAAATGTTAGAAGATTAAGCGATAAGAGATTACTGTTATTTCCTTTTCTGCATATATAATGGCAAAATTATCAATGAATAAAACAAATTGGAATTATCAAAAAAATTAGTTACTTTAGTTGTAATTTTTTAGCTAGCTAACCTTCGCTCAACATTGTTTCTTCTTCTAAAAGGAAGAACTCCAACAAAGGAAGAAAGGTAGATTTCTCTCTTAATCGTCCAATGATGAGATCATATAGTAGGGCCATTATTAATGGATGATGACACATCCACTCGAAAAAGAGTTGGATATGTCGATCTTTTTATTAGCATTAACATGCAACAGGATTACCAAAGGAAATTCCTCTACTCAGATTAGGAGAGAATGACTCCCTTATTGACGATACAATAACAAACTCCCATCATTTGAGACCTTCACTACTACAATAAGGGAAAGCCTAAAAACCAACCAGGAGCAATTTGATATGATACTAGAGGAAGTGTGTTGACTATGTCTCATTTATCAGTTATTAGTTTTTGTCTGTTACTGATTTTTTCTAATAATGGGAGTAAATCTTGGAACTTTGCTGGACAAGTTATCTAGTCAAACAAGACGTGCAATTGACTCCAATATTTTCTCCATTCTCCATTTATTTTTTTCCCAGTTGTTTGAGTGGGTATATCCACTTTCTTTTTAGTTATCACACGTTTTCAACTTCCATGTTTGTAAAGTGGTGAGCCATAAGTTAAGGATTATTTCATTGTATAAATTCAAATAGTTTCAATGAGAAATCAAGAAGAATTATCTGACAAACCTTATCTCTCTGCACTTTATTCTTTCTCTTCTGAAATTTCGTTAAAATTCCATTATCAGTGGTATCAAAGCCAAGTTTGGCTCAATGGGAACACGACAATAAACAAATGCAGAGTTCCACAATGAGGTCACCGAAGTGATAAGGAAACATGAGTCCATGTCTGACCAAATATATGTGACTCTCCAAACTGTGATGACCAAAATACAAAGTATGGAAGCCTCTGTTACCCAATTGAAGGAGCGATCTGACAATGAGAATTCGTTCGCTTACCATTCAATTGCCAATAATCCTCATGTAGGCAACAATGACCCTCCACCAAATAACCATGCTTCCAACCACCATTCACAAGGCACATCATCAACCCAGAATCACACATCTAATTCACAAAATTCAAACCATTGCTACCACATCAAACTACAATTTCCTGAATTTGACGGTGAGGACCCTCATGGGTAGATCCATAAGGCTAAACAATACTTTGATTTTAAGGTTATTGATGAAGAAGATTGAGTACAACTGTCTTCCTTCCACCTCAAAGGAGTGGCGTTGCAATGGCACTGATGGTATGCACGCTATCAAGGACTGGTTAGCTAAACCAAATTCACTAAGGCTGTATTGAAGCGATTTGGGCTAAACGATTATGAGGACCTTTAGAAGCTCTTAATCGCCTTCGACAAATATCAAATTTGACATCATATCAAATAGAGTTTGAAAACTTGTCTAATCAAGTGGATGACTTACCTCACCATTTCCTAGTCGGTTGTTTTATTACAGGATTGAAGGATGAGATACGTTTGGAGGTTAAAATCAAACGACCACGTACATTGGCAGATGCAATAGGCGTGGCAAGGTTGGTGGAGGAGAAAAACAATCTCTAAAAAAAACAACAAAACTCTACCAGGACTAACTGTGCAAATAAATCAACTTCAAATCAAAGTTTGTTAGGACCAATTCTTAAATCCAGCCTTACTTCTTCTATGACTTTGCCAAGATTCCGCCAAATTTTGAACCAAGAAGCCAAGGAAAGAAGGGAAAAAGGACTCTACTACTATTATGACGAGAAATACACTTTGGGCCACCGTTGTGTGAAGCCGCAATTATTTTGCATCAAAGAATCCATTGTGAGTGAAGAGGAGGAAGATGATTTTTGTACAACTAATAACTTGCCTGAAATCTCACTACATGCCATAGCTGGGACGGATCACCCACAAACTCTCTGATTACCTAGTAGAATCAATGGTAAAGAGGTCTCCATCTTAGTAGACAGCGGTTCCACTCATAATTTTGTGGATGAAAACCTTGTCAAGACATGTGGGCTGTAGGTGGTGAATGATCAATCTTTACAAATGATGGTGGCTAATCGTGAGAAGGTGACATGTGAAGGAAGGTTCTTGAATATGACTCTGGCCATCCAAAGGTATTTAACTTTAGCCAATTTCTTTATGTTACATGTGGCTGCTTGTCCAATAGTGATGGGAGTCCCATTGTTGGCTACTTTGGGCCCAATAGAAACCGACTACAACAAATTGACAATGACCATTAAAGGGAGTGATCAGACTCATACATTCCAAGGAGTGTAACAAGGAGAAATGGGTCCCCTATCTAAGAAGGATGTCAGCCTTCACATGGCCATCAGTTTTCTTTTGCAGGTTAGCACCAATGGCACAGACACAGATACTAACATTCATCCAAGCCTTCAACATTTGATTTCAAAATATCAAAAGGTGTTTGAACAGCCCAAATAGCTACCACCTAAACGTGAATTTGATCACCACATACCCTTGCAAGATGGTAGTCGTCCCATCTCTGTTAGGCTTTATCGGTACCCTTTCTATCAAAAGACGGAGGTCGAGAAGATGGTGAAAGAAATGTTATCAACACGTCTAATCTGACCTAGTTGAAGCCCATTCTCATCTCCCATGCTTTTGGTCAAGAAATCTGATGGGAGTTGGCATTTCTGTGTGGACTACAGGGCCTTGAACAAGATAACCATGAAGGATAACTTTCCAATTCCCGTAATTGATGAGCTCCTCTATGAATTGTATAGGTCCACCAATTATACAAAATTGGATCTTCGCTCTGGTTACCACTAGATCCGGGTCAAAGATGAAGACATCTACAAGATAGCGTTTCAAATCCATGAATGCCACTACAAATTCGTGGTCATGCCTTTCGGCCTTACCAACGCTCCTGTAACATTTCAAGCTTTGATGAACGACATCTTTAAACCTTATTTAAGGAAGTTCATTTTAGTATTTTTTTTTAATGATATTTTGATATATAGCAGGAGCTGGAATGAGCATCAACATCATCTTGAGAAAGTATTGCAGATTCTTAAATCTCACAGTTTATTTGTCAAGGCTATTAAGTGTCAGTTTGGGGTTACCGAAGTCGATTACCATGTTATTTCTCAACAAGGAGTCTCTTTGATCAGAAAAAAATTGAAGCAATCAAGAACTGGCCCCAACCGACTAATCAAACCAGTGTCTGTGGATTTTCGAGCCTAGCGGGATACTATAGGAAATTCATCCGAAATTTTGGAGGTATTGTTGCTCCTTTAGCTCAATTATTAACTAAACATGGTTTTTATTGAAGTTCAGAAGCTGCACAAGCTTTTGAAAAATTAAAGGAAGCTTTATCTTCACCGCCGATTCTAGCACTTCCTGATTTCACTTAGGACTTTGTGGTTGAAATCGATGCTTGTGGAACAAGAATTGGAACCATATTATCACAAAATCAGAAGCCAATAGTGTACTTCAACGAGGCGTTAAAAAGGACAGCCTTACACTTGTCCACCTACGAAAAAGAAATGTTGGCCATCGTCAAAGCAGTTTGAAAATGGAGGCCCTAACTTCTCGGTCGCCCATTCATCATTCGGACAGATCAAAGAAGCCTTAAGTTCTTACTAGAGCAACGCATTAGGACCCCGACACAAGCTAGATGGCTTCCAAAGTTATTGGGATACGACTACAAGATTGAATATAAACCAGGTAAGGAAAATCAAGGTGCAAGCACGTTGTCACGTGTTGGTGAACTGCATATGTCTATTGTTTCATTACCTATGGCAAAGTGGTGGAAGCAACTTCAAGAAGAAGTTAATCGCGACCCTTTTTACGCAGCTAAGGTTAGCCAAAATTCAAGTGAACATGCTTTTCACCTTCAAGATGGGATTTGCTATTTTAAAGGGAAGATTTATCTCAATCCTAATTGTCCACTAATTCTTATTCTGTTAAAAGAGTTCCAGACAACAGCAATAGGTGGGCACTTTGGATATTTAAAAACACTAGCACGAGTCAAAAAAAATTCCATTGGCCTAGACTCCACAAAACAATAAAGCATTTTCTAAAGGAATGTTCAATATGCCAAAAGAATAAGTATGAAACTATGAAGCTGGCTAGACTCCTCCAACCACTACCAATTCCCGAATCTGTATGGTCAGAAGTATCCATGGATTTTATCGAAGGATTACCCCGCTCCAAAGGACACAGTGTCGTTATGGTGGTGGTCAATCGATTGTCAAAGTACGTCATTTTATTCCCTTCCAACATCCATTCAGCACAATAAGAGTGGCTACCGAATTCCTCCACCATGTGGTCAAATTACATGGCATTCCTGAATCAATCACAAGTGATCGTGATAACGTATTCTTAAGCTCTTTTTGGTCTCAGTTATTTAAACTGCAAGGTATGGAACTACAGATGAGCACAAGTTATCACCGGCAGACTGACGGACAAACTGAAGTAGTCAATAGAATATTGAAACAATATCTCAGGTGTTTCACTGGTGAGCAGCCGCAAAAGTGTTTTGATTGGCTACCTTGGGGCGAATTTAGCTATAACACAAGCTATCACTTTGCCTCCAAATTCTCACCTTTTGAGATTGTTTATAGACATCGACCTCCTACAATGCTATCATATGTTCTTGGAACCACTAGAGTTCAAGCCATTGATGAGCACCTTCATGATCGAGCAAAAGTTTTGAGGGATTTGAAGAGTAATTTAAGATTGGCACAGGAAAGAATGAAGTTGCAGGCTGATAAGTGTAGGAGAGAAGTTGAATTTTCTGTTGGGGACCTAGTTTATCTTAAGTTACAACCTTATAGATAATCAACTGTTGCCTTTTGGGGGTCTTTGAAATTATCTCCGAGATTTTATGAGCCTTTTGAAATTTTAGAGAAAATTGGAACGGCCACTTACAAACTTCTCTTACTAGAAGAAGCGCGGATTCATAACGTTTTTCATGTAAGTCTTCTATAGAAACACCTTGGTGATCGCCCTCCTCCACTGGCCTCTCTTCCTTCGATAATAGAAGGCTCTATTGTCCTTCCAACATCTGAATGAATTTTGGACAAGGGGGTCATTCAAAAGGGGTGTTATAGGCCTTATATTGAGATTCTGGTGAAGTGGGTTGGCACTCCAGACTCATATTCCACTTGGGAGAACCTCAAACATTTTTCGCGCACATATCCACCTTTTGCCCTTGAGGACAAGGACAATTTGAGAAGGTAAGATTGATATGATACTAGAGGATGTGTGTTGACTGAGTCTCATTTATCAGTTATTAGTTTTGTCTATTATAGGTTTTTTCCAATAATGGGAGTAAATCTTGGAACTATACTTGACAAGTTGGTTGGTCAAACTAAACGTGCAATTGACTCCAATATTTTCTCCATTCTCCATTTATTTTGTTTCCCAGTTGTTTGAGTGGGTATATCCACTTTCTTTTCAGTTAGTACACATTTTCAACTTCCATGTTCATAAAGTGGTGAGCCACAAGTTAAGGATTATTTCATTGTATAAATTCATATTGTTTCAATGAGAAATCAAGAAGAATTATCTGACAAACCTTATCTCTTTGAAATCTATTCTTTCTCTTCTGAAATTTTGTTAAAATTCCACTATCACAATTTTGCTAGAAGGATTTAATGGAATTGATGGGTTTAGAGGAACATATTAATACAACCCCTCATTCCCCTAAGACAGTGAACTAGATGGTGGATTCCCCTAATAAGTCAATTAAAAAGAAAGATAAGAAAAATATAGAGGCTCGCCATTCTTTATGTTCAAGGACTCTTATAACAACTAATATAGAGAATATGATTCCCTTGAATGAGGCTAGAAAGGCTAGTGAAGATTGCTTTCACAATATCTTATCCTTCAAGAGTCGATAAGAGCCCCAATAAAGAAAATGAGCAGAGTCATAAAGTTAATGATGATCTATGCAAAACTCAAAATGGTTTTAAAGCTATGGAGAGAAGAAGGTCAAGGGCAAAGCCCCTATCTCCTCTAAATAATGTCCATTTTTAGCTTAGAACATAAGGGGGTTAAGCAACCCCAAGAAGCAGATGGTAGTTACATATTATGTCAAGTATCAAAGGCCTTTTCTTTTTAAACTATTAAAAACTACGCTAAAGGATAATATATGTGGTAATATTTGGTTCCTCAAGAATAATTGGAAGCTAATCACATCTTATAGTCATCACTATTTAGGAAGAATTTCTATTGCCTGTGACCCTGAACTTGTAAAGGTGATAAGCTCTTCAATCTCTCTTCAATGTAGTCACCTTCTTATTAAATGCTTGGGTATTAAAAGGGTCTAGATATCTTTTATTTATACTTCAAATTTTACATTCCAAAGAAGGAGACTAGCTCATTATAAAGAAAGCTTAATAGAGCTTTAGTAAACTTTGAATGGTAAGAAAAATTCCAATAAATTATTGCATATCTCAACAATTCCCTAAGCTCAGACTATTCTCCTGTAAGGATAACGGGCATATCACTATATTAGAGAAGGAATTCACCTTTTAGGTTTTTCAATCACTTAAGAAAAAATGAGGGTTACAGGATGCTTTGGTGAATCATTTAAATAGGAACATTCAAGACTATGATTCATTCAAATTCTACTATAAGCAAGGGGCTATTAAAGAGGAACTAAAAAAACTCAATAAAAACTCTTCTACGTATTCAGATATCATCAGGACTAGAGAAGAATCCCTTCTAAAGATACAGTAAGAACTTTGTGACAATCCTCTGGATGATTCTAAAAAGGTTCAATAGAGATTAGCTCTTAAGAAGTATATAAGTGCCCCTGAGGATCATAACTCCCTCATCAAGCAAAAGCTAAAGGTGTTTTGGCTTAATGATGGTGATTCTAACTCCAATTTCTTTTATTGAGCTCTACTAGCTAAAAGGAATAAGAATATAACTTTCTCACTAGTGAATGAAGAAGGAGCAATTATCACTTAGAAAAAGGAATTATTGAACTAAGTTAAAGAAGAAGGAGAAATTATCACTTAGAAAAAGGAATTATTGAACCAAGTTAAGGATTGCTATCAAATCTAGGTTACCCTGGAGGAGGCCTCTCCTTTGATGTAGCTATCAACACAATCGTCGTAACTTTGATCTCTATATAACAGGAGTTTTTATTGAAACCAGTTACTTGGAATGAGATTAAGAAGGTGGTATTCAGTTTTAATCCTAATAAAGCACTAAGGCCAAACGGATTCAATGTATTCTTTTACCAAAAATCTTGGAACCACCTTAAATGACATATTTGTGATGCAATCATGGGTTTTTTTTCCAACTCTAAGATGCCTAGAGTTTGGAATAACACCCACTTGGACCTAATTCCCAAGTCTTCCAACTCCTTTACCCTAAAAGAATATGGGATAATTTCTTGTTGCAATATCTTCTATAAAATCATCTTCAAAATCCTTACTAATAGACTTAAATAGGTTTTTTCAGGGATTGTAAATTATACACAAATTGCTTTTATTAAAGGTAGGAGCATTAAAGATAATTTCATGCTTACCTAGGACTTAATGAAGAACTATCACATCAAAGGCTTAGGCAAAATATGTGTTTTGAAAATTGACATTCGTAAGACGTTTGACACTTTAGAATGGAGCTTTATCACATACTAAAAGCATTTGGATTTCCTAAACTATTCATAATATGGATTAACCGGTGCATCTGCACTATCTCTTTTAATTTTATTGTGAATGGGTATGTTTCAAAGATGTTCAGGGGTGCTAGAAAGTTAAGGCAAAGGGACATTTTGTCCCCTTACCTTTTTCACTCACTGTATGAAGGTTATATCTAGAATCATGCAAATTAACATTAATAATAAGAGAAATTTCAAGTATCACAAAGTGTGATTCATTAAAGGTCTCTCACTTAGCTTTTGCAGATAACCTTCTCATCTTCTATGATGCGAATATAGCTTATATGTCATGTCTTCTAACATAACTTGAGGAATTCCGTAGGCTATTTGATTTTGGAATCAACAAGGAAAAGAGTTTCATGATGATCTGTAAAGATAGTTCCCACTTGGCTCGTGAATTAAGGGATCTTTCGGGTTCAACAATTAAATCCCCTCCTTTCATCTAATTAAAGGTCCCTATATCCACAAAGAGAATCTCCTACTCGAACTACTAACCAATCTTTGATGTGATTAGAAGGAGAATATGGAGATGGAAAAATAGAAACCTCTCACTCGTAGGTAAACTTCAAATTAGTATCTCTGTTCTAGGTAATATGTGTGTCTACTAGTCTACTCATCTTTATCTTTCAAGTAAGCTTTGCATGGACATTGAAAAACTCTTTGGAAACTTTCTCTAGTCAAAGGACTACAATACAAAACCCTTTATTAAAGTGAATTGGAGGAGCACTTGTTTGCCAAGCAATGAAGAGGTTTTAGATATCTTACCTGTGCATCTTATAAACAAGACTTTTTTTGATAAAAGGTTGTGGAGAATTGTTAGTAAGGAGCTCTCTCTATAGGTGAAATGGGATTAATAATATCTTAGAGGTAAAAATTTCTAGACAGTCAAGTCAAGGAAAGATTACTCCTAGAGTATGGTGCAAATATTGAAAATTAGGAATATCCTTCAATCCTCAATCAAGATCACCGTTAGTAATAGAGCTCATACATGGCTTTGGAGTAACAATTGGAGCCCCCTTGGCCCTTTATACTTAGATCCCCAACTTTTCCAATTTAATGAGTTAGTTTTCCTCTAATGATAGGGGCTAGTGCCTTAATAGAGGCAAGGAGCTAAAGGTGCACAAGAAAGAGGTGTAATTTCATTCAAAATTATTTGCCGACTTACCTGCCTAACCTCTCGAAAAAAAGATCAGAGTTGTTTGGTTTATACACTCCTTAAGCCTATTCAAAAACAATTCTTGAGGAGACTTAGAAATCTAACCCCCAAGGTTTAATTGGCACAAGTGGGTATGGAATAGATATCTAGCTCTTAGGATGTCTGTCTTATGGCTTGCTATAAGAAAGTGTTTGACCACTTTGGACAAGATTAAGCAAAAAACTCATATTAACACTATTTGCAGGTTTTGCAGCTTTGCTTCTAAATCTACACTTCACCTATTTTTTGAATGTACTTTCTCAAGGCAACTTCGGCATAATGTATTAGACAAAAGTGGAGCTACTTTGTGGAGCAATGGACTGGCATAGTATAGTTCACTGGGCACTGACCTTCGGGCCCAAAAAAAGGATGATGTCAATTTCTTTTAAATGGCATTTGGTTGCTCAATGTATTCCTTTGGCATGAAAAAAAAAAAAAAGGATATTCAAAAGTTCAAGTTAGGATATCAATTTTGTAATGCTAACACAGATGATAAGGGAAATGACTTTGTCAAGTAGAACTTAATCCTTTCACCAATTTTGACCTCTTGACTAGAATAGCGGGACGTTAAATTCACTCATTATTCCTTCACATTCTCCTCAAGGCTGGATAGTCTGATCCTTTTGTTGATTGGTTCTTGATGTGAGAATTGCCAGTTTGGAATTTACCTTTAGCCTGATTTGCACTCAGGTCATAAGGATAGGCTTTCCTTTTAATTAGACTTGGTGTTGTTTTTGTATCCGAGACCAACACAGCTGGTTCTACGGCTTTAAGCCCCCTTATAATAATTGGCTATGCCTTAATCTAATATATTCTTTATTTTTTTAAAAAAATCTTAGATTCTCCGAGGACAATATTATTTTCAGATTGAAAACTTGTGGATTCCTTCCAACTCTCCAAGACAATCTCCTCAAATGTTGCAACTCTCCACCAAAATAGCAATTATTTCTTAATCATTACACTCACCTATTGATCTAAAGTCCAAAACAAACTTTTACTTGTAAGCACTTTCACTGTAAAAGTAACGGAGGCAACTAGCAACTATACCTTCCAAGTACAGCACAAATCTCAAGCATCTCAAACGTGCTGCCCTAGTTTGTCTTCAAATGTTCTATTAAGCAACTGCAGGTATAGATAGCAATGAGAAAGACAGGACAATAAATCTTTCCCAAGAGTGGAGGACTTTGTAATGAAGACATGAGCAAAATTACAGAAAAAACAAATTCTACCAACTTAACCTCAATCCACTCTTGAAAAGTCTGTATAAATACAACATCCTATTGCAGTCAAATACCAGTGCAGTCAAATACCAGGGAATATTATCCATGAAACTTTAATGGAAACAATTAAGATGCCAACAATCTCAGCAGTTCAATGCGTCATAATCATCTAACTTCTCATTGTACTCCAGAACCTTTCTCTTTATCTTGGATGTATCCACCCAAGTCACGAAGTCTTCCATATTCCTTGTTACCAAGAATGCTGGGTCTGTCACCGTGTCTGGACCTACTCGAATGTGCCCCTGCTCAATGTATGTGACAGCTTCTTTTAAATGCTCCGCAAACTTCAACCGCACTAAAACAGTTGAAAGCCTACGTCTACAAACAAAAGAATGAGCTGAGTAAAATGTTAATGAGACAGTGTAAGAAGAAGATAAAGGGTAAAAATTCAGAAAGAAAAATCTCAGTGGAGTTAATGTCGGGACATGATTATATTGTTATCAACAAAAATTTGAAATTATAAAAAAGGAGGCATATTCTGCTATACAAATTCCATTGCGTGTTGGATGAAAGAAACGCACCTGCAGAATGATGATACAGATAAACGATCACACAATGCCAAACTTTTCCTGCTTGGTATCACACCCATGTTGTATCTGTCATTTAACAAAGAAACATCAAAATGTTGATAAATGGACCTTATTAACTGGACAAAACTTAAGTCATGATAGTTTCCATGACAAAAACAATTTGAATTAGTGTCACTTGGATCCTACAAAACTAAAAGCAATAAGAACCAAAAGTTCCTCCAGTTGCACTAAATTCCAAACCTTTTCCTTACTTTCTTTGTACCAAATAATCTCAAATTTCAAGAAGACATGAAACTCAGCGTGATTACTTGTTGATATGAAGACTTGGGAAGTATTCAACAAAGGAACAAACAAGTTCAAATATATATTAATCAAGCTCTTCTAAAACTAAATTGCCCAGATTTACATCCCCTCCCATCTGATCAATAATACAAGATTTACTGCCAACATGAACAAAATAAATTTCAAGAAAAAAACTCACAGCTTCTCCAAAAGCATATCAGTCATTTCAATCCGAAAGGGGTCTCTGGGATCCATCTGCTTCAGAATATTAACCAACTTCTGTGCCATTCTACACAAACTGGAATATCTGTTTTGAACATCCAATCACAATGACGAGAAGAAAAAAAAATATAAGTTTCAGAAAACAGAAAACAAAGTGAGACCAATACAAATCAAGCCACTCTTTAAGACAGACAGGTTTAGAAAATGACTTGAAGAAGTACTGACTTCTTATAATCATCACGTTCAACAACATGGTAACGTTGCATGACATGGGATTCTCGGTGGTTGCCTTCCCTCTTCCAGTCCAAGAAATTCACCTTTTTTAGTAGCTTTTTTTCATGAAACTTTAACTGCCTCATTCTTGCAATCCTTTAAACAATCAGCTCTAATAAAAGCCAACAAAAGTTAAACCAAAAAATAAGAAAACTGTAGAAGATTTATAAATAGAAGAAAACTAGTGAAAATATATAAAGCAGACCATAGAGAAAAGGAAAGAGATATTTTCTATTTCAGTTACTCTTCCTAGCAGCTGGCATCAATATATGGCAAGAAAAACAAGATCTTCGCATATGGACATAAAACAAGCTATGCTTTTTTGACTTGAAACTTAATTTGATGCATCATCCGAGGCCTTCTCACTTTGCATAAGCAGAGATTTATGTTAATAAGACCATATTCATGAAAGGTCACTCAACTTTTAAAAAAAATGGAAAGTTCAACGTTTAAGCAGATGTATTTCAAAACAACCGAAACATGTGTACAACTATACCTTACTCGAACATTAACAATCAAAATTTGGGAAACAGTTTGGCGACTGGCAATGGTGACTGGAAACGGTGGAGAAGGGGCGAATGGCGATGCTTCCTGGAGGGTGACAGCTTCGAGGCCGAGCAGACGACGATGGAGGACTGACGGCGGTGACTGACCAGAAGGCAATGGAGTCCCAGTGAGGTGAATGGAAACAGAGGACCAGGGACAACTGTCAAGGCTTCGTGGCGGAGATTGGAGATCTGAGAGAGTGAGGGGTGGCGGGGACGAGAACCCTAACTTAGAACATAATGAGATGGTAGAACTGAAATATTTGATAGTGTTTTACAAATTATATTATTACTATCTTTTAAAAATTAAATTAATTCGTTGAATTTAATTATAAAAATTAAATTAGTTATTTTTTAATTTTATTAATAACTTATAATATTAAAAATAACTAATTTATTAATTAAGTATAAACTAATAGATGAGTAAGTGTAGAATCTTTCTTTAATCATAATTTAATTCTTTAATTTTGTTCAAATTTTATTGGTTTATTTTTTAATTTGATTTTTAAAATATTTGATATAATTATAACATATAAAATATATTCTATTAATAGTTATATGTGTGTGTTATTTTATTAAATTAACGTAAAGCATAAGTGGTGAAGAAGGCATTGGGATGTTAACTTACTATTCTAGCCTGTTTGGTTTAAGGAATTGAATAGATAGGGAATAGAATAGTTATTCTTAGGAATATAAAAGAAGAGGAATATAACAGAATGAGCATTACTTTGTTTGGTTTAAGAAATGGAATAGATAAAGAATTTATTTTCAATGTTTAATTCGACAATATAAACTTGAAATAAAAAAGGAATAAGTAACAAAAAGATAAAAATGTTCTTATTATTATTGTTGTTGTTGTTGTTGTTGTTATTGTTGTTGTTGTTGTACGAAATTATTATTGTTATTATAAATTATTGTAAATTTTGTACTTC
>JANSVA010000005.1:25896739-25908541 GCA_025504915.1 Erythroxylum reticulatum | reverse complement strand
AATAATAATAATAATAATAATAATAATAATAATAATAATAATAATAATAACAAGAAGAAGAAGAAGAAGAAGAAGAATAAGAATAAGTAAAAAATTTATAATAATTTATAATAATAATAATTTCGTACAACAAAATTAATTATTAAATAATAATAATAGTAAAGTTAATAATAATAATAATAATAAGGACATTTTAGTCATTTTGTTACTTATTCCAAGTTTATATTTTCCAACCAAACATTGGAATAGAAATTCTTTATCTATTTCATTTCTTAAACCAAACAAAGTAACATTCATTCTATTCTATTCCTCTTCTTTTCTATTCCTAAGAATAATTATTTTATTCCCTATCTATTATCTTCCTTAAACCAAACAAGCCGTAAAAGAGAAGAAAAAAATCAGTCATATTTTACAAGAAAATGCAGCTCGAGAGGGGATATAAGAATAGTTACAATGATGATACTATTTGTTTCACATATTATGGTATATCTACTAAATGTCATTCATCCCATGGATGAAATTGGAGGATAAGATAAGATTTGGTGAATTGTTGTTAAAGATAAATTTATTCTCCAAATTTTATGTCAAATCATTAACCAAAAAATTGTAACAAACATTGCATTTGACACTTTACTATTCATGTTTTTTTTAATCTTTATATACTTCTTTAATGCTAGCATTTTAATATAAAACTTCCAATAAAAATACTTATACTAATTCAAGCGTGCATATTAGAAATTAGGGTTAATGATAGCTATTATTTTGCTGGTTTTTATGATCACCATAACTAAATTACTTACGTATTCTATAAATTATTTTATTGATATACAAAAATAATTGAGTTAATATTTATCTAAACTTCTTCCTTTTTATACGTCATAAGATAAGATTCATCATTTATCATGTATTTTCTATCTTTTGTAAGGAACTAGGTAACTACATGAAAGAAAACCATTTTTTTTATAAGAACAACAAGAAATACATATGGTCAAGTCAGGACAGGACAGGTTGAGCCGGCCCATACCTACAACTAAGTGGTTTCATCTAACCAATATATCTATGCCTTCAACATCTTGACATCCAGGGGCCTCACTGTATCAATCCCACTTTATATACATAACTAACCTAGTAATATCCTTTCTATTTATATCTTAATTAAATCATTTTCTCTCTTCAACTGTTTCTTATGTATGACTCAATAAATTCCTAAAATGTTCATAACGAATATGAATTATAAATTATATCTAGGATTGGATAAATTAAATATATTTAATTTATCTTTAATTATTTAATTAAATAATTTATATCTTTATATCAAAATTCGCTAAGTGGTTTAATTTAACCAATATCTTTTTTCCTTCAACAACCCATCATCCATAGACCTCAAAGTTATTGGAAAATAGGAGGAAGATCCAATCTCTTGCATAGTAGAATAATTATGCAATTTTTTCATTTAATTTCGAGAAAGTTAAGATCACTTTAAATACTATAACATGATTAATACATATAACATAATAAAGTCTGAATCCTAGTTCGTACTTTATTATGAAGTTTGATCGTTTTTTGTCATTTTCCTCAAACCATCATAAGTATGCATGTCACTATTTCTATTCTTTAATTTTGATTTGGGATAATTTGGATCTTGTATTTTGATGTCCTCTTCCATATTAACATTAACAAAAGAAACAAAGTAGAAGGAAAATTTTTGTGGAAGGAACTCTTTATTATTTGATGAATAAAAGCTTACATTCTGATGTTCTTTATAGAGTTATTAACAACGGTAAAAATAATAAGCTAGGAACACGTGACTTATCAACACCAAAAGATATGCACCATATAAAATTGGAACAAAAGGAAATAAACTCCTATAATCTGAATAAAATTGTGAACTTACTAAAAACAAACTAACAAATAATTTAGAATTAGTTAAGGAACAATTTACTAACTCAACACTCCTTCCCTTAAATTGAAAAATCTGCAATTGTTTAGTTCACCATTAACCAATTAATTATGTAAACACCCAATAGTTTTTAACTTCTCAAACATAGAAATCTTAAAAGGCTTGATAAATATATTAGCAATGTGCTCTTCACTTCTAAAGAAAAAAAAATCAATGGCTCCTTCATTTGTGAGATTCCTCAAGATGTCAAACCTGACATCAATTTGCTTACTTCTTCCTTATAGAATAAGATTCTTAGACATCTTTATTGTTGAATTACTATCGCAATGAATTGTATTAGCTCCTTCCTACTTGAAATGCAACTCCTTAAAAATTTTCTTGAGCCAAATAACTTGACAAGCACGTGATGTTTCAATCTTAAACTTTTAAAGTAACAATTGGTTGTTTTTTTTAAGACCTTGAGATATCTCTTGAGCCAAGCATAACATATTATATAGTGCTCTTACGATCATCCAAATCCCCAACATAATTATTATCAACAAAGCTAAATATATATGAATGTTCTCGCTTCCTATAAAATAACCCAAAGTCTTTAGTACCTTGAAGGTACCTAAGAATTCTTTTAACAGCAAGAACATGTGATTCCTTTGGGCACTCCATATACCTGATGATTAGACTTATTATTAAATACATCAAGCTTCCCATAAGTTGTTTATAAAATGTGTTGTCCACTTCTTTTCCTCTTACATCTTTGGCGACCTCAAATCAAACTTAGTAGTGTGCTAACAAAGTTACAATTCTTCATTTTAACACTTTCAAAACTTCTTCTACATAATTCTTCTGATAGATAGAAATTTAAGCATTAGATTGAACTACTTCAACACCCAAAAAAGTGATGCATCATTCCAATATCAGTTATTTTAGACTCAAGCATTATGGACTACTTAAATTCCTAAATTATAATATTACCATCTATAATATAAATCAAATCATACACGTATAAGCAAGCAATAATAATTTTCCCTCCATCTCCAACTTTTTTTAAAAAAAGTGTATCCTTGTGTGGACATTTTTAAAGCCTTTTTTAAGAAAATAAGCAATAATTCAACTATACCAAATACTTAGATCTTGTTTTAATCCATATAATGTCTTATTCAATTTATAAATTTTATACTCTTCTTCAAACTTTACATAGCTTAGGGATTGATCAATAAATACCTCTTCTTATAAGTCACATAAAGAATGGAGATTTTACATCTAGCTAAAAAATATCACAAATATTAAGGAGCCAATGCAATGACCAACCCAATTGTATCATACCTTGTAACAGGAGCAAAAAGTTCCTTGTAATCAATATCAAACTCTTACTTGTAACCTTTTCCATCAAATGTGCCTTATACTTGTCAACTTCACCATTTTCCTTTAGCTTTGTCTTGTAAACCCATTTTATACTAATGCTTTTCTACCTTTTTGAAACTTTTGTCAACTCCAAGGTTTTGTTTCTTTCAATATACTTAATTCCACTATCCACCATTTTAGCTCCTTCTTAACCTCTTCAAAAAATATAGAATATTAGTTTGAAAATAGGGCAATTTTGAATTAGCGGATTCTTAATTTGATTAATTCTAGTTACCTAATAGTCAAGCATCCATATTGACCTTATCTTATCATATTATGATTGATGTGTGATTTCAACAATAGCAGTTGGAGGTATAGTTAGAGCAATATGATCAATGATAGGCTATTACCTTTCATCATTTTTGTCTCCATCAAGGTTTCCTAGAATTTGTTAACAGTTGGAGCAATATGATCAATGATAGGCTACTACCTTCCATCATTTTTGTCTCCATCAAGGCTTCCTAGAATTTGTTGCTGCTTATTATACCCTGAAAATTCCATTCATAAAAAAATTAGATTAAAAGTAATGGTAATTTTATTATGGTAAGATTTTATAATCTATATGCTTTTAACTTATCACAAATACCAAGATAAATGTATTTTTCTCCTTTATCATCAAGCTTTCTTCTATATTGATCTAGAACATGAACATATATTGTGTAACTGAAAATTTTGAAATGCTCGACACTTAGCTTTATCTATTCTAAGCTTCTTCTCGTATCTTATCTTTAGCAGTAAATATGAGGCTTCTATTCAGTAAATAAATGCTCCAATTTAATAGTTTCTATCTAAAAATCTCAAGACATTCTTCTCCTCCTTATAAAGGTGTGAAACACGTATAATATTATATGATTATTCTTTTTGACAATGCTATTATGTTGGGCTATGTAAGCCATCATAAATTGCTTATGAATTCTATAAGCCTTATAAAAATTTACAAATTCTTATGAGTTATGTTCATACCCATAATCACAGCAAAGAACTATTATTGGCTTGTTCACTTTTTTCTTTACTGTTGCTTTGAAGATTTTAAAGGATGATAGTGCTTCTTACTTCTCCTATAAAAAATATACCTAAGTTTTTTCATTATAATTATGATAAGATTGACCAGAGTTAATGGTAGTCCGATGTCGATGAGAGTATTATTGATAAAAGCCCAATTTAGTCGATCATAAGCCTTGTCCAAATCCACCATAATAGCAATGAATCCAGTTTTACCCTTCTTTTTCATTGAATGGAGCACTTCCTGGATGATGATAATATTAACTGTGATCAACCTTCCAGGGATGAAGCTACATTGTGTAGGAGTAACTAGAGCATTCAAATAAGCTTAAGCCTATTAACTATTATCTTAGTGATCACCTTATAAACCACCGAGCAAAGGTTATTAGGGTGAAATTGTTGAATGGAGATGGGGGCAGGGGTCTTAGGGATCAATACCAAGATAGTCCTATTAATTTCTGATTCCCAAACTTCATGGTTAAACACCTGCTGAATAAAGTGCACCAGTGAAGGCCTAATAGTTTCCCACTATTTGTGGGAAAAAAACGCATGGAAACTATCGAAGCTAGGGGCCTTTTTAGAATCTATTGCAAAGACAGCATCTATCACTTCTTCAGCTTAGAACGGGTAGCCAAAATGCTCCTTAGCTTGGCTAGGCAGCACCGGAAAAACTCCTCCCATTCTAAAGTTTGTAGTTCCTTGGACCTCATGGCTATAAAGGTGTTCAAAGAATGTTTTCCCTCCCACATATCATTGCTATTTTTCCTTCTCGCAATTGTAGGCTCATATTGAGTCTCTTGGACCTTAGAAGGGCACTTGATTACACCATGATCGACGATACCACACAAAAAGCAAATCTGGGGTAAGCCTTCATATGCCACTTTAATCTCATCGCCATCCAGCTCAACCCTTGATCGTAATGGGACCATTAAGTCGACATCAATAGCCACCCTCGCAAATTTTCCTTGCTATGATTGTTGTGTGTTATCATCAATTTTCACCGTACGCCCAATTAAATTTCCCAGAGCTGTGAGAATCACATAATGATACCGAGAGACAGACAATTCTGGACAGTGAACCCAAATCATTGCTCTTTCAATTTTTCCTTGTGAGAGACAAAATTAGGGTGCCATGGTTGAACAGATAGGGCATGTCCCAAAAGCACAGGCCCCTTTGTTAAGGCATTCAGGTAATCTTCCTCCTCCATAAACTTGATTAGAAAAAAATAATTATCTAAGTCGATAATCTTCATTGGTTCTGTTAGCTGTTACATACCTTTCAATCGACTTGGAAGCATTTTAAATCCAATACATCAACAGAGTAATTTTTCCATGATTGCTCTTTCCCATTGCCTATCTAGATGGTTCTTGAAAGTGGAAGAGAGTTCTAAGGTAGACCCAAACTCCCCATCCACTACAGAGATGTCCCCTTCTTCATAATCCACCGGTGCTTCTGCAGGTCATGCTAACTCATTGTCCTTCGCCTATAACGGGTGTCCTGTGACCGCTGCACTGTAGGCGGGTCCTCTTTCCTCTCCCGTATGCGAACTTTCTTAGCCATATTTCCGTCATTGCCTAGAGAGCTGAGTTCCCCACCTTTTTGCTTCAGAACACTTAGGGTAGTTCATATCTTCTGAGAGATCTAACCTTTAATGGATTAAAAGACATCATTTTGTAATTTAATTAAAAAACTTTTTGCTGGAGTGAGCTTGGGCTCAAACTGGCCCCAGCCACGACCATTCCTACTAAAATTGCCTTCAAAGACCCATTTTTTCTTTGATTCAATGTGTTTGTTTGCCAGCTTTGCAATTGTCTTTTTTTTTATTACAACGGAGAAGAAAACAAGACAGATTACATAATTCTATGAGGGAAGTTAGTCCCAATCATATCCTCTATAAGGATTGAGGTTCACCCTATGGGTGCATTATCAAAAGTGATAGTCCTGATTTCGAAATTAGCCGCAAAATTGGTAAGCCAATCGGTACACCGATTTCCCTCTCTGTAGATATAGTGGGGAAGGATGACTCAGTTATGGGTAAATAACTTGTTGATGCCCAAGATGAGGGATTTGAGCAAAGTTGTCCTATTGGTTAGGTTTGACAGGAGGTTCTTCACCACGAGAGAATCCAGTTCTAGTTCCACTTGCCGATAACCAAGGTCCCAAGCGAGATTCAAACCTGAGAAAACTCCCCAAAGTTTCACCGAGACTAAGGAGCACTAACCAATATTTTGTACAAATCTGCCAAGCCACCTACCGGAGCTATCTCAAATAAGTCCACCTATTGTAGCCAAAGAGTTGGCACTTTTATATACTCTATCTGTATTCAGTTTCACCCACCCTGGATTAGGTAGACACTACCTAATAAGTTGCTCGTATCGAGGTCTAGACACAATACAGGCCCTTCCTTACTAGATTGATGCCTAATGGATCTGGTGATCATAGGTTAGGACAACGAAGGCAGGAGAATTCAAACACCAGAATTGGTTATCAAAGAGGGGCATATTTTTCCATGACCATATAAACCAACAAGTGGTACCAAAGATAACTGACCAATCAAGGCCAGAAATCAATTTATGTTGGTGAAGATTTAGAGTAAGCCAATCGTGAGTGGTAAGATTAAAAAAGTCAAGCGAGATGGCTTGTAGAGGGAAAGTAAGCTAGAGGCTATGCGCTTTGGGGCAATCGCGTACAACATGTAGCAAGGATTCTTCTTTATGGAAATGATAGCATTCCATACTTGTAGTAAGATGTTTGCGAATGTGTTGTTGATTAGAGAGTAACCAATCTTGTGCAAGGAGCCAAAGGAATGAATGAATAAGTTAGGGGCCAGGCTAGCGCCATATGGGCTTCCAAAGGCCACTAAAAGGACAGTTGGTGTGCTCCATGATCATAAAGTATGCTGAGGCAGTAGTGAATTGACTAGTATTCGATAGACCCAAATCAACTTATCAATCCTTAGGTCTGGCTTAGGAGAAAAGGTTCCCACAATGGACATACAGATGGAGGGAGCGAGCAGAGTTTGGAATGCATCCCAAATCCATTTACCTATATTATCCATATACTGGTGAACATGCAGCTCAAGGTTAGATTGGACAATTAGAGTAGTTGTATAGTGTAAAAGGGGTCCCGCATTCGCAACCCAAGAATCCAATTAAAAACGGGCCGTGGCACCGTCACCGTTCAAGTACTTCATACCTTGTATCATGTTGGGCCAGATAGCTTTGATACTCTTCCAAATCATTAAGCCTCCAGTAGTATCAATAAAGGAGGGGATGTTGGTAGCATCAAAATTATACTTAGCAGATAGAATTTGCACCCATAAAGCTTTTAGTTTAGAAATCAATGCCCATCCTAACTTTGTAAATAATGCATCATTGGTGGCTCTAATATGGAAAATCCCTAGGCCACCCAACTCTTTTGGTTGGCAAACTTTGTCCCAGTGTACGAGGTGAATCTTTCGATTGCTGGGAGAGGAGCCCCACAAAAAGTTTCGCATGATTTTCTCTAATTTGTTGCACAGACTCTAAGGAAGACGGACTGTCTACATTCTAAACGTCGGAAGAGTAGAAATAAGTGACTAGATGAAGGTGATGCGTCTTGCCAACGACAAAAGATTGGCTTGTCATCTAGAGAGGCGCTGTTGCACTTTGTCGAGTATATGTTGGTACATTCGTTTATTGACTCTTTCATGTAACAGAGGTACTCCTTTTGACATCAAGAGTGATTTTAGGAGTATAATTGTATAATAATTAGTATTAATTATATTCCATATATAATTATATTCGAAATCAAAGTAGGACATTGTACATGTATAAATATGCCTCCAATTGGAGAAGAATACACACAGAAAATTAAAACCCCAAATACTCTATATTCTGTCATAGCATCAGAGCCACCTTGGTGAGTTATCTTGCTGAGTCAAGTTAAATCAACTACCACCGAAGTCTTCAACATGAAGTTCTCTCACTGAATAAACTAAACTTGCTCAAAAATTTTCTGTTGCAATCTATTCTCTATTGATCATGATCTCAATTTTGTCATCATCTTTTTTATTCATCTCTTTATATTCGTCCGTTCTTTTTATTATGTCTGGTTCTATTGTTCCAACTTTCGCACCACAACAAGTTGTTGTCCAACGGGACAATTTCTCTTTTTTCGTCTCTATCATACCGGATGAGACTAACTATCAATTATGGTCTCAATTAATGGAGATGAGGATTAGTGCCCACATCAAACTCGGATATCTTACTGGTGATACTGCAAAACTAAATACCGACGATGCAAATCTTGATACGTGGATTACTGAAAATAATCGAGTGAAAATTTGGTAGATTGATTCTATGAATCCAACACTGATGCAACATTTCATCAGATTATCCACTGCAAAAGAGATTTGGGATGCAATATCAAAGACTTTCTATGATGGATCGGATGAGACATGTCTTTTCGAACTGAATAAGAGATATTTTTCCACCAAACAAAATGGCAAACCTTTGTCATCATACTGTAACGAACTTATATCTATATTTTAGGAAATTGATCACAAATCCATATCTCAGGGAGATACTGTTGAAGGAGTAGTTCAATTGCATTCAGCTATGGCTCGTCTTTGTGTTCACATTTTCTTAAGTGGACTTGATTCCAAATTTGAAGAAGTATGTGGAGATATTTTACGAAAAGATCCAAAACTTGATTTGGAATCCATTTATGCATATGTTCATAGGGAATATCAACAAAGGCAGACCATGGGAAATCGACTAATTTCTAAGAGTGCAACTATGGTGGCAAACCAAATTCGGCAAAAATCATCGTTTGGATCGTTAATGACTCTCAAAGGAAAACTTGGTGGAAAATCTAATAATTTTGTTTACTTTAATTGCAATGAAACAGGTCATACTACTGAGAGGTGTTATGAAAAGATTAGCTATCCCGACTGGTGGGACTTTACAAAGAAGCCAAGTAAGAAGATTGGAGGAAAAGCCACGATAGCATTTGTAGAACCATCATAACCTACAACAAATGTTACTCACCCAAGTAATGTCGGTAAGGCTACTGCATATACAACTTCTAAAAACAATACTTGAATTATTGATACAAGTGCATATGACGATATGGTTAAAGATTCTAGTAAATTGAAATATGTTTGTTCTCCCTCTCAATCCATCATTTCTACAGCTAATGGTAGTATTGCAACTATTACTGGTGAAGGACAGGTTGTATTATCAAACACTCTTACATTAGATTCTGTGTTAGTCATTCCATCACTTGAATATAACCTTTTGTCTGTTGGTTAAATTACTCTAGCTCTTGCTTGCATTGTAACCATTGGGCCCTCATTTTGTATTTTTCAGAACATCCTAACTCGGAAGATTCTTGGTTATGGTGTTAAAAGGGGCAAGCTCTATTACTTGGATTTAACGGGATGGGGAGCAGAAGTTCAGTCAAGCAAATCAAACAAGTAGCACTGATAAAGTTCAAGAAACTATTTGGTTATGGCATCGTAGATTAGGCCATCTTTCTTTTGGATATCTTAAACAATTATAACCGCATCTATTCTCTGAATTGAATCATTTGGATTTTCACTGTGATATTTGTGAACTGGACAAGAGCCATCATATTTTGTATTTGCCTAGTTTAAATAAAAGTTTAGTGCCATTTGCTGTTATACACTCTGATGTTTGGGGTCCAGCAAAAGTTCCATCATTATCGAAAGCACGTTACTTTATTACTTTTATTGATGAATGCACAAGAATGACATGGATATCTTTTTTAAGTAACAAAAGTGATGTGTTTTCAACATTTCAAGAATTTCACCGAATGGTCAACACACAATTTCAACAGCAGATTCGAACTTTACAATCTGATAATAGAGGAGAATATATAGATGGAGCCTTTAGAAAATTTATGAGCGAACTAGGAATTTGACATCAAACTTCTTGTGCTCATACTCCACAACAGAATGGATTGGCGTAGAGAAAAAATAGACAGATAATGGAGGTTGTCCATGCTGCATTATTTGGCACGAATATGCCTCGTTACTATTGGGGAGAAGCTGTAAAGTCCGCTGCATATCTGATTAATCGAACACCTTCTCAAGCTATAAAATTTCAAACTCCCCAACAAAAAATGGTTTCATTGTTGACGATTTCACACTTTCCAAATCTTGAGCCATGTGTGTTTGGGTGTACTGTCTATGTTCATATTCCGAAGAATTTTCAAAGTAAATTGGGTCCATGTGCTAGGAAATGTGTGTTTGTTGGATATGTAGAATTTCAGAAAGGATACCGATGCTATGATTGTCAAAGTTAAAAATTGCACGTAACGTTAGATGATTTTTTTTCGTGAATCTGAACCTTACTATTCAAGGGGAGCCTTTGACCCTTTTCTTCAGGGGGAGAATTATAGTGAATAGAAGTTGTTACCAGATGATGATGTGCTCTTAGATATCAAAAAAGTGAATGAAAGATTTAAAAGTGCAGAACAAGGTTTAGACAGTGTTGAAGTAGGAAAGATGGTTTCGGATATTCAAACTACTTAGTTGCCCATTTTAACATCACCAACCAAAGAATCAACCCAGGATGTCCAAACTTCCCTTCCTCAGGTACTTTCAAATCCCTTGTCTAATGAATCATGTATTAATGCTGATAGAATCCCAGAGAATTTAGATGTAAGGCATTCACAAAGGTCTTCCAAAGGGGTCCCCAAAACACAATATAAACCCGATCTTAGTGCGAATGTTAAGTATCCAATCGGCAACTATGTGTCTATCCATAGGTTGTCTCAATCATATGCACTTACTGTTGATCAATTATCCAATGTATCTATTCCTAGTAGTGTACAGGATGCTTTAGCAGATCCTACCTGGAAAAAGGCGATGAATGAAGAGTTGGAAGCCTTACAAAAGAACTGTACTTGGGAACATGTTCCGCTCCCTAATGGAAAAAAAGCGATCGGTTGTAGGTGGGTCTTCACTATTAAACTGAGCGGATGGAAAGATTGATAGGTACAAAGCAAGATTGGTTGCGAAGGGGTATACGAAGAAATATGGGGTAGATTACGAGGAAACTTTTGCATCAATAGCCAAACTCAATACAGTTCGAATTCTTATATCAGTAGCAGCAAAGCGAGATTGGCCTCTGAAACAGTTTGACGTAAACAATGCATTTTTTAATGGAGATCTAGAAGAACAAGTCTATATAGAGATACCACCCGGAGTAAATCAAAATACTTCAAATAAAAATGAAGTGTGTAGATTAAACAAAGCATTGTATGAACTAAAACAATCGCCTAGAGCTTGGTTTGGGAGGTTCTCTTCTCTAATGAAGAAATTCGGTTATAAACAAAGTAATTCAGATTACATGTTGTTTATAAAATGTAAGGGAGGAAAGGTGCAACATCCCACTACTACAAGGTACATACCCAAATATTCAAGAATATTCAAGTACATATCCTATGATAATGGCATGTTAGAGCAAAAACATATCCAACTTACACATGGCATC
>JANSVA010000005.1:25854861-25869421 GCA_025504915.1 Erythroxylum reticulatum | reverse complement strand
CCATTGATCAATTGCCTTGCCACTTGACATGTTTTTTAGTCCAAAAATACCCAAAATTTTAGAAATTTCTTAAATTTCACCAAAAATTCTAGATCAACAAATATACTCTTCAAATAAATTTTTGACACATATAATCTAAAATTCTAAATATAATCACATTTATAAATCAATTATACCCAAAAAATGTTAATAAATGCATGTACAATCATTTTAATATGCAAAAATCAATATTCACGTGTGCGTGTATGCTATATTATGCATGAGTATGAAATGCATTTTCTAACTTCTCAATAATCTCTTGTGTACACTATTTTATGGTTCTAACCTTTAATATGGGATAATGAGATGTTAAAATAATAAACCAAGAAATTAATCAAGGTTTTTTGTCTTTGATTAGTCCATCCATTTGTCATAATAGTGCATCTTGTTAACTCCAACTAAAATTATATGTATCCATAATTAATTGATGTTCCCTTTTTAAATCTTGAAGCAAAGGCATAAGCATCTCATAATAAAAAAGTACCTTAAATCCTAGACCTATCATTGTTGTAACATCTATTGCTTCTTGAAAATATGATGAATTTAAAGCATTTAAAGGAATACATGAATGATATAATCATCTAGCCCATGCTCTTTTACATTGCAAGACAACATCCTTATCAACCAAAACAATTTTTAAACTAAGTTGAGAACCAGGATTAGTTTTTAAAGGAAAATAAGAATTTATGCTAAAATGGAAAAACACTTTTTCAATTTTATTAGGAATATAAACTAATTTAATCTCCATTAATTTAATTTAATTTAATTTAAGGCTTAAAAAATTAAAATCAGATAAAAACATGGTAGGAGGTTGCTGCGTTGCTTGGAGCGTGCTCTACACGAGCCAATCACATCTGCTATATACGTGCTCCGGAGAGGATGGGTGTCTTCTCTAGAAGCTTTACCACATTTTTGTAATCCCCTCCCACACTCCGCCACCCTCCATGGTACGTGCTACTCCTACGTATTGTAAACCACCTCTCCTTCGTTGTGTCTTCTGTTCCTGCTATTGGGTCGCCCCTTCCATGGGCGTTAATCATCCCAGCGATGCCATCCAATGACGTCGTCAGTGATTCACTAGCGTCGCAAGCGACTCACTGGTGTTGCTAACGTCCCGGTGCTGTCAACAATTTCAACAGATGGGCAATAATCACCCATTTAGTTCCCATAATTGCAAGGTAGTAAACTGCAAGGGATTTCAACACATCATAGAAATAAATTTCTAAATTCAGAAATAAAGCATAGGCATACACATAGAGGGAGAGAGACAAAAATGGTTTACAGAAACAAAATCATATGCGCATGAAAGACAAAAAACGTAGAGCCTGAACATGAGAACAAGATGCAATAAGTATTCCAAAACTAGGCAAATGATATTCTAGAATGCATACAACTTATTCTTTTCAATTAGTTAAAATTCCAGAACACAATAACCATATGCACAATTTCCAAAACAAACAACATTCATATGAAGATGCGTACGTTGTTTCCGGAATGAATATATATGCATAAACAAAATTCCATAAGCAGACAAGAACCGTCGCAGAGAATAGACAAAATCAATTCGTAAAACCTTAATTTTTATCAACTTCAATAACAATCAAGCCTCGATTCAAGTTAAATAATTAAAGGAGACTCTAATACTATTGTTGAAATCCAACCATGCTCAAATCATAGATGTAGCAAAAGAAAAAACTTTTTACATATTCCAATTAGATCTCGATAATTGATTAATTTGAATAAAATAAAATACAAATCATAAGAAATCATACCTTGTTCGTGTTCCTGTTGAAAATTTTTTGAAACTTTTCTCGATTTATCAACCACAAGCTGTTCACTTGTCATGACTACCCAAATTTTAGGAATGTTAAAGTGGTTTGACTTAACTTTTTCATGGATGGTTATGATATATAACTTAATCCTTTCGTCATTTAATATTCCAATTGGACAGAGTATGGATAATGTCTACTCTTTTGGTCCAATCATGTTCGTTCTTGCTAATTAATAATTGATTAATAATTGATATTTGAAACCGTCTTTTCAAATGTCAATTCACTCTAGTCAAACAATTCCATAAATCACTACTAATCAAGAATAGTAGAACATTCCTTCTAATTCCTTTAGAATGACGAATCCTTTATTGACTTACTCAACTATCTACATGTGGTTTATATTGCATCCAAGTACTACCGACTAAATTATCCTAGGAAAATTCATAAGTAATATCAAAATACAGTAATTCTCACATGAGATACCTTAGTAATCTCAAGTCTAAGAATCAATTATACAACCTTCACTATGAAAAAAATCCATAAACACATAAGTAATATTCTTTTTGAGATTCTCATAATCGGGTCAGTTTAGTAACTTATTATCTAATAATCGTCCACACATTAGTTTAAGTATTCTCATAATTTAATTTATGAGATCAATTATTTTCTTGTAAGAAAGAAACATAACGTGCGCTAGTTTTACCGTTTCAACAATATCTCGTCGTGATGAAACTATAGCTAGGAATATTTAGGAATAATACGTAAATATAAATTGAATCTCACAATTATGATCCTATCATAATTTCATTTACACATTAATTATTCTAAGGATTTTATCTTTAGTATTAAAACATCAAATGTAATTAAAGGAGGCTTTGATACTACTATTGAAATCCAACCATGATCAAATCATGGGCGTAATGAAAAATGAAATTTTTTATGAATTTCAATCAGATCCTAATAATTGATTAACTTGAATAAAATAAAATACAAATCATAAGAAATCATACCTTGTTTGAGTTCCCGTTGAAAATTCTTTGAAACTTTTCTCGATTTGTCAACTATAAGTTGTTCACTTGTTTAGCCTCTGATGGTATCTACAAAACAACTTCTCAATACTTTGAGAGGAAGAATGTAAGAGTGCTAGCTCATTTTTCTTTTCTTCCTATTAATAGAAAAATCATTAGTGTAGTTTTGTAATTTTATTAAAATCAAATTTCATAATTATAATTACAGTAACGTTCATAATTATAATTAACTTAATTTTAATATATTCAAATATCTTATATTTGATTCCTAAAGTTTCTCAAACTTTATAATTAAGTCTAACTTAATTTAATTGATTTTTCTTTCATAAATTGCTCTTTGATGTGTGACTCATTAGGTTCTTAATTTATTGGCAATAATTATAAATTCTAATTCTAATTTATAATTAGAATTAGATAAATTAAAACTTCTTTTAATTTATCTTTAATTCTTCAATTAAATAATTTTATAATCATAAATTAAAATTGATATCTAGCAACATGTTATAATTACCCAAATATCTAGATGTTAAAGTGGTTTGACTTAACTTTTCCATGGATGGTTATGATATATAATTTAATCTTTTCGTCATTTAATATTCCAGTTGGACAGAGTATGGATAGTGCCTACTCTTTTAGTCCAATCATGTTCATTCCTGCTAATTAGTAATTGATTTATAATTGATATTTGAAAATTCATTTTCAAATGTCAATTCACTCCAGCCAGATAATTCCATAAATCACTACTAATCAAGAACAGTAGAACATTTCTTCTAATTACTTTAGAGTGATGAATCCTTTATTGACTTACTCAACTATTTCCATGTGGTTCATATTGCATCCAAGTACAACCGACTGAATTATCCTAGGACAATTCCTAAGTAATATCAAAACACAGTAATTCTCACATGAGATACTTTGGTAATCTCAAGTCTAAGGATCAATTATACAACTATCATTATGAGAAAATCTACAAACACATAAGTAATATTCTTTTTGAGATTCTCATAATCGGGTCAGTTTAGTGACTTATTATCTAATAATTACCCACACATTAGTTGAAGTATTTTCATATTTTAATTTATGAGATCAATTACTTTATTAGTAAGAAAGAAACATAATATGTGCTAGTTTTACTGTTTCAACAATATCCCGTCTTGATGAAACTACAACTAAGAACATTTAGAAATAGTATGTAAATATAAATTAAATATAAAAATTATGATCCTTTCATAATTTTAATTACACATTAATTATCCTAAGGATTTTATCTTTAGTATTAAAATATTAAATGTAATTAAAGGAGGCTTTGATACCACTATTGAAATCCAACTATGATCAAATTATGGGTGCAGCGAAAAATGAAACTTTTTACGAATTCCGATCATATCCTAATAATTGATTAACTTGAATAAAATAAAATACAAATCATAAGAAATCATACCTTGTTCGTGTTCCCATTGAAAATTCTTTGAAACTTTTCTCGATTTGTCAACTACAAGTTGTTCACTTGTCCAGCCTCTGATGGTATCTATAGAACAACTTCTCAATGCTTTGAGAGGAAGAATGTAAGAGTGCTAGCTCACTTTTCTTTTCTTTCTATTAATAGAAAAATCATTAGCGTGGTTTTGTAATTTTATTAAAATCAAATTCTGTAATTATAATTAAAGTCATATTCATAATTATAATTAACTCAATTTTAATAAAATAAAATATCTTATATTTGATTCCTAAAGTTTCTCAAACTTTATAATTAAGTCTAACTTAATTGAATTTATTTTTCTTTCATAAATTGCTCTTTGATATGTGACCCATTAGGTTCCTAACATATTGACAATAATTATAAATTCTAATTTTAATTCTAATTCATAATTAGAATTGGATAAATTAAAAGAATTTTTAATTTATCTTTAATTCTCCAATTAAATAATTTTATAATCATAAATCAAGATTGATGTTTAGCAACATGCCATGACTACCCAAATATCTGGATGTCAAAGTGATTTGACATAACTTTTCCATGAATAGTTATGATGTATAATTTAATCATTTCATCATTTAATATTTCAATTGGACAGAGTATAGATATAGTGTCCACTCTTTTGGTCCAATCATGTTTGTTCTTGCTAATTAGTAATTGATTTATAATTGATATTTAAAAATGCCTTTTCAAATGTCAATTCACTCTAGCCATAAACACATAAGTAACATTTCTTTGGAGATTCTCATAATCGGGTCAGTTCAGTGACTTTTTCTCTAATAATTGGCTATACATCAGTTTAAGTATCTTCATACTTCAATTTATGAGATCAATTGCTTTCTTCATAAGAAAGAAACATAATTTGTGCTAGTTTTACTGTTTCAACAATATCCCGTCTTGATGAAACTATAATTAGGAGTATTTAGGAATAATACATAAATATAAATTGAATCTTATAATTATGATCTTATCATAATTTCAATTACACATTAATTATTCTAAGGATTTTATCTTTAGTATTAAAACATCAAATATAATTAATACATAAAGATAAAGAATGCCTTTATTAATTATTTTGTCACAAAACTACTACCAATACGATTGACTATAGGGCGTAAACCAACAAATGGGTGGAAGTGCATGAATTTATTATGAATTAGGGTTTCTTTAACTTTCAAATGACATTAAATATCAAAGTTAATTTGAGAATATATTGTAATTAGGTTTTGCTAATTAAAAGTAAATTAATAAGGGGAAGTTATATTATTCTGGTTAAATTAAGTTTGTTGGTTTTAATTTGGATTTATAAAATATAATTAGAATTAAAGAAATAAGCTTAAAATTAATTAAAAGGTGTGGAATTATTGTGATACTTTCAAACTCACATGATTAATAAAAATAATATATTTGTATTACATTACTATTAGTGTGACACGTGAAAACATAATTTTATCAATAATTTTGTTTATTTAAGACTTAAATTAAATATTTTACAAATATTTTAATTTATTTTAAATACTTAACTATTAGAGTTTCACCTTATATTTTAGTAGAAGTATTAAAGTTTAAAAATCTTATTTTTACTAATTTATGTATAATGTCTTATGCTCTTAACTAGTGACGGAGCCAGGAATTTAAGATAGGAGGGTCCAAATAAAATATAGATTTCACAAAAAATTTCATATTAAAATTAAATAAAAAATAAAGTTTTATTAAGAATATAAAATAGTTAAAATTACAATGATCCTTGCCTACTTTTCATAGATTAAAATCTTTTCATAACAAGATCATTGTCAATATTTACAAATACATCTCTTTCAATATAACACACTAAACAATCATTCAATAGGTTATCTCTCATTTTATTATGAAGTGAACTCTTGATAATTTTCATTGCGGAGAAAGCTCTTTCCACTATGGCCGTAGCAACTGATAAAAGAAATAAAAATTTGACTGACACATAAACTAAAGGGAATACATGATGCTTTCTTGTAGCCATCATTCTCTTAGCAAAGTCTCCAATTCCACTCAATTCAGGGAAATTTTTATCCATACGTACATCAATGATAAAATTCCCAAGTTGATACTCAAGTTCAATTAAAGCAATAGGAGGAACCTCTGATGGATAAAATTTTGCAAGTTCATTCAATTTGTCCATGTCAAATGCAGAAAAGGAGTCTTTAGGATCAAGACATGCCATACATAAAATCAAACTTTTATTGACTTCATTAAATCGATTGTTAAGCTCTTGAAGTTGTATGTCAATCACAAAATAGAAAAGCTTAACACGATAGTGATGAAGATTCGCCATATCTACGCTTCTAACTTTTTTAAGGAAGATCCCAATTTAATGACTGTTGATGTCACTGAAAAGCCCATGACTGCTCTATCCTTAAAATTTGTTCAAAACCTTATGGATGTGAAAGAAAAATTTTGGAACACTCTTTTTTATACAAATTTTCACAAATCATATTGACAGTGATGATGTCACCACTACACACTTCAAGAGAGAGGTGCTTTTGACCATGGGTTTGGTGAATCATGGAAAGAGAGATAAGGTTTAATTTTTTTGGTATTAAAAATGATTTTAAAATAAAATTTTACTAAATTTGTATCATATTATTTTAATGAGAAATTTCAATCAAAATACTATAAAAGATTAATGATATTAGAAAAAACAGTGATTACAAGCTGCATTTAACATTTTCGTAAAAAGTAATCATTAATGAAAATGTAAAAGAGATTAGGAAAGATCTGAACCACTCAATGTTTGTGGGTCCCATGGACGTGGCATCGGATCGACTTCCTGCTAAAGTAACATTCAGGAAAACTGATGATAGGTGAAAAACAAGACAGCCAAATAAGAGATGAATTGAAGTAATTGTTACCAACTCAAACCCTAGAAAGGTGTGTAGCTTCAACCAAAGTACCTTAAACAGGAAACACTTAACCAGGTTAATGCTTCTCTTTCTTAGTTATTCATTTGTTTTTGAGTTTTTTAAAATTATAGGGTTTAAATCGTGGTTTTTGATTCACCGTTTTAACCATATCCAGCAATTTGGGGCTTTTAGGTTTTGGTGAAGGTATTCCATGATTCTCTCTTTCATTTGGTTACTCTGAAATCTGGGAAATGTAGAATAGTGCAAAGGGTATCTCCTTTCCCTTGTTTGGCTTTTCTGAAGCAATTTTGTTTGCACTTACTTTTTTTTTAGAAACTATGGGCTGCGGTTTCTGTCTCCTGAAGATTGATACTGAGGTGTTCGTACATTACTGCAGTGGTGTTAATGATAATAAAATAAAACGATGTGGGTTATGCTATTTTTAGGCCATAAGATAGACCGGTTAATTACTACTTGGTTGCCATATGGAATAGAAATGAGGTATTATATGACCAAAAAGCTACCATTTGCACCGATTTAAGAGCGTTGCTTTTAGTTCATATTTCTCAAAATCTCATTGTGCCCTTTTGTGTGCTTAGTAATGCAAAGTTCCTTTACAGAAATTGGCAAGCGATAGTTGCATTGGAGATTATCAATGGTAGGTCATTCTTCCTATCACTCACCATCTCCTGATAGAGATCAGGGTCCTTATAGGAGGAGCACACCTCGAAGAGAAAGATCACCGGTGCAGCAGAGGAGTACCCGTAGAGGTACCTCTCCAGCAAGAGAGAAACGTTCCACCCGTGCCATATCACCAAAAAGCGAAATGTATCAGTCTCCTTCCCCACCAGTAAGGCATAAGACCTCTTACAGGGAAACTTCTCCATTTGGAAAAGAGAAAAATAATAGTCGTGCTAGATCTCCAAAGCGTGAAAAATCTCGCTCTCCTTCTCCACGTACAAAACGGTTAAGGAGAGCCCAAGCTAATAGAGACACTGATAATGTTGCAGATGGAGAACGGGGCAGGAATCATGTGAAAGTAGATAATAAAGGTGCATTCAGGGAAAGAGAGTCTGAAAAAGCAAGTGAGAGGGAACATGAAAGGAATCATCGTAAGGATGATGATAGGGGTTTACGAAGAGAAAGAGAGACTAAGAAATATATTGAGGCAGATCATGAAAGTAATCATGGTAGGGATAGAGAGAAGTCCAGACATAGAGAAACTGGTGCAGATAGGGAAGCTGGAGGTGAGAAAAAGGGGAGAAGGTCAGGAAGAGATGAAAATGACAGTAAGTCTTCTAGAACACGACATGAAAGGTCTACTTCTCCTTTACGTCACCACAACAGAAGCAGGCATAGATCTCTTTCTCCTGAGGTAGCAGCTGATAGAAGAGAACATGACGAGGTGCCTGGTGATACTAACCTTTCTATTACTTAAAAAATATTCCCTATTTAATTGTCCGGTGTAGTTGGTATCTGCTAATGCTGCTATTAAATTTATACCAATAATGCATCTCCATTTGAGTTTTGAAAAGTTGTAGTAAATGGAAATGATCTCCGAATATCACAATTGATATGCTTCCGTCCAATTTTTATGAGAAATGTAGACCAACAATTACTGCATTCAGAAGTTGGCTAGAAATTAATATACCATTCTTACTTGAACACCACATTGGAGGAAAATGAATTATTGTGGAAGGGACAATCGTGAAAACTATTAACCATTTCTTTGGCTTGTTAAATTTATACCTAAAATATTGTTTCCTGACTAAATATAGTCATTGCAGGTGGCAAAAAGAGCTGAACGGCGGTAAGCTTCATCTTTAACTTGATTTCCTTTTAAATAACTGAATTTGAATTTAGGTAACATGTATGTCCTGGGAGTGGTCATTATGTTGTAACTATCATCTTATTTATATTTTCAATTCTATTTAAGTGCCTTAGATGTTCCAATAGTATAATCCTTACTGCTAGGTTGAACATTGCATATTCTGTAACTTTGAGATGACTTGAACTAAAAGCTATAGCTTGTAGTTAGGGTACTTCGAACCTTTTACCACCATGCTTCGCTGCGTTATTTTTCATACGTTTGATCGGAACCAGTGGTTATGCTGGGACTCGAACACGAGACGTGGGGCTAAACCAGGCCCATACCTGGAGCTCTGATACCACTTGAACTAAAAGCTATAGCTTGTAGTTAGGGTACTTCGAACCTTCTACAATTAAATAACTGGATTTGTATTTAGGTAACATGTATGTCCTGGGAGTGGTCATTATGTTGTATCTATCATCTTATTTATATTTTCAACTCTATTTAAGTGCCATAGATGTTCCAATAGTATAATCCTTACTGCTAGGTTGAACATTGCATATTCTGTAACTTTGAGATGATACACTCAGGACCATATGAGTGGTGTAGATATATAGAAAATAGTGTAGTCTTTAAATCATGTGGACTGATGTGATGCAATGATGGGTTCCTTTGTTTTTTGAAATATTAGTACTTGATAATTGTAGCCAATGGGGGTATAGGAGAAAACATGCACAGGATTCACTTCTTATTTCACTTTGAACTTAGCTGAAAATGCTGGGGGACACATATCTTTTAGTTAGGTGAAAATGGATTTACTTATAGTAACAAGAGGTTGCATGACTGCTTGAGCAGAAATGGAGATGATGATTCTTTGGCTAAAATGAAGGCTGCTGAGGAGGACATAGAGGCAAAACAAAAGGTATTTAAAACTCATATTATTGCTTAACGTTGCCAAATTGTTAACGTTGAACGTTGTTTTGTCCTCCAGGTGAATTATTTATCTGTTCCCTTAACTTTTGTTTGGTTTTGATCATCGATCTTTCATTGCAACTGCAGCAAAAACCATCATTTGAGCTATCGGGAAAACTTGCAGCGGAGACCAATAGGGTCAGAGGTTAGTGATTTGCAGCATTTCCTTTTAGTAGAGTTAGAGCATTTCCATGCCTTTGATTGCTTCATTGGCTTCTTGATTCCCTTTCTCGCTCTCTCCCTTTCCATCTCTCTTGGTCAGAAGTGGTATGATTGATAAATTAGCTCATTGCAATTAAATTCCGGTTCTAATTTCTTTGTCATATCCAGATTTTATCTTTTATTGTTTGTTATCCACTGCATACTCTGCTAACCAAGTTTCTGTTCTAGGTGTAACATTGCTGTTCACTGAGCCTCCAGATGGTCGAAAACCTGACGTAAGATGGAGACTGTATGTTTTTAAAGGCGGTGATGTGCTGAATGGTAAGATTTGGGTCATCTTTAAGTGTTGTGAATGTGATGGAAATTGTAAGAAACAAATTGTAATTGCCTCTTGAGAACTTTTTCTGACTCTTTTCCTAAATGGTAAGATTTGGGTCATCTTTCGAGCTATATTTTTATGTTTCGAGGAATTTTTAGCCAAGAACTTTTTGACTCTAGATGAACATATTTTCTTCTTTTAGAAGAGCATAACTTTAATTTTTAATGGTGTAAAGGGTGAAAATTTGCCCCTTGTTCATTTTCCTTGTGCTATTTTATTCTCTGGTTATCTAATTTATACTGTGATGATTAAACAATATAGCTCATGTCCTTTGCCGTTATCCATTAGTTTAAATGTATGTTTTTTTCAGAGCCCCTTTATATACATCGTCAAAGCTGTTATCTTTTTGGAAGAGAGAGGAGGGTAGCAGATATTCCTACAGATCACCCATCATGTAGCAAGCAGCATGCTGTCATTCAGTTCCGGTAGATTAATAATTAAGTTGTTGCGCATTAGTGTTTGGGGACTTCTTTCTCATTATGTTTCTGATTTTTCAGGCAAGTTGAGAAAGAGCAATCTGATGGTACTTTATCTAAGCAAGTAAGGTAAGTAGTGCCTCATTGCCTATCACTTTCGGCAATTAACAGATATTATCTTGATCTATTGATCTAAATATCTTTTATTTTATTTGTATAATTTTAGGCCTTACTTAATGGACCTTGGAAGCACAAATAAAACATTCCTTAATGTAAGTATTATGATCGATGTATGGCTACCTTTTGTCGACCTCTTTATCTTTCCTTTGATCGTTATCACAGTAATATCTAAAATTTTCTTCTGTATTTGCAGGATAATCCCATTGAACCTCAACGTTATTATGAACTTTTTGAAAAAGACACTATTAAATTTGGTAATAGTAGGTAGGTCACTAGCAAAGATTCAACATCTTCTATGGTTTCATGGATCAATTAAATATTTTTGCCTTTAGTTCGGTTACCATGGTCATACTTTGTTGCTTTTTGGATATAGTTTGTACAATATTGTTCTCCTGAATGCATTTTACTTGTGTGCCTGGCTGTTACCCTGCTCTGAAACTATTTTAATGCATGGTTGGCATTTTATTGATTCTGAAATTTGGTCTTCTATTCTATACGCCTTCAGCTCTCTGTTCTTACACTGATTTAAAGTTTTTCTTGAGCAGTATATGAGCAATTCTAGTCATGAAAAAATTTGTTACCTCTTTCTTTTGGTTAAGTAAGCTCTTCTTGTTATCAGAAGAGAAAGATGATCCTTTCTTTCTTTCTTTCTCTTTTTCTTGTATCATTGATACTCCTATTAACCATACAAGGAGGTGTGGTTGCCAAGGCATGTGTGGAAGAGGTATGAACATTTAGGCCAATGTAAGGATATTGATTATGTGGGAAAAACCGGGCTTTCTTGGATGAATTATAAAAGCTCTATGTAGAATTCGATATTTGTTTCAACATTTTGTAGTAGCAGATAATAAGCTTGGTTTGATTTTGTTCTCCTCTTTAAACAGAGTATGCTCTATTTGTGCTCTGTCATTTCTTTTGTTATTATCAAGATACAAAGCAATAAGCTGATTTTCTCTGCTGCATTTCGATTTTGATATTCTAGGTCATATCATCTGAGAATTGAAACACTAGATGGTGGTTCTGGTACTATTTTCTTATGAAATTGCTCTCGAGTATTTTCTAAGAATTACAGAGTACATAAAGTCAGTATCACATTGTGTTCCAATCATGTTAAGTATTGATCTTGCCGGTTTTATTTGTTGCCTACTTTAGTATTTGTGCTATAATTTAATGTTGACATGAAATCATCCTAGAGTTGAGATATATTGACCGTTGACAAAAATCTAAAATTTCCTGCCTGCCTTGACACACATTCCTATAATTAACATAGTTTGGCCATAAACAATATCTAGATCTCCTGCCTGCTAATCTTTTTCTTAGTTTCCTTCACACATATTCCAAAAATTGTACTTTCATCTCATTTTTTATATAAATGTGTTAACAAGGTTCATACCTTGGCCTTGTTCTGTTGCATGTAGGAGATGTTGGCTTTACAGCTTGCTTAAGTCAGTTGAAAACACATTGCTGACATGATAATTAGTGCCTACACAAACAATGTGCATGTGTACACTAAACACATACATTAATGGTCAGAAACATGTTGATATCCTGCTTACATCAAGTTGATATTGTGAGCTACCTTATAAATATGCAGAAGCATACACGTGCATCATGCTTACATTTTCGATTGAGAAGTTGTAGTGGGATTTCTACTAATGGTTGTACACGAATTTACCGTACTTATTTGTGCTTGTTCGTATTGTTGATTTCTGCATATCTGCTATATTATGGTCATTCAGATTCCATACTCTGTTGCTGGCTTTGCTTTTTAGTTTTTACTCAATGGGAGTCCTAATTTTGTTATGGATCGATAATGGATGACTTGCATTTGTTTGTTACTAGTCAATTATTGAAGGTGGATGATCCCTGAGTGACATCCTACCATATCTTTCCATATATACCTTTTGAACATTGCAGGTTTTTGAGCACTTAAAGTATCTTCTGGGTTTTTGCAGCCGAGAATACGTCCTATTGCACGAGAATTCTGTGGCATGATTTGCTGAGACTTTGCTTGGAGATGATGTCTTTTTGCACCCAGCATGTGAAGGATCTATGACATTTTTGGTTTTCAACTATAATTTCTATCATGGAAGTGAGACATTGTGGAACTGTCTACTTACTCTTATTTGGGTTGGAGGGGGTAAAACGCGAGCATTTTTGCTTGTTCCAAATTATCCTTCTTTATTCTTGAAGTGATTCATTTCCTCAAATTTTCGTTTATACAGCTGGGAGTATTCGAGGTAATAGATTGTCTTTGTAACATATAGAAAAGGTTGAGACGTTTTAAATAAATCGTAACAATCATTTCTCTTGGTACTAGATTGGATTAAGATTTGTTGGTAATGATAAAGTAAGTTATGATGACGCAAAATTATTAACATTAAGCAAGTGATGAGTTGTTAACCAGGTCAATCTTGTTTAATGAAACAGTTGCGGCAGTAATAAGGTTCCTTTTATGGCCTGGGAAGCAAAAGTCAAAGCAAGATAGGGTTAAAAATTGTGAAAGAAACTATAGCTTGTCAGTCTATTGGTAGAATGACAACAGCCTATACTGAGTCTCGTTCTATTATTTGTGAATTGGTTTTATTTATGTAGAAGCAAACTAGAAAACATTTGTTGCAATGTAGTCATTTCCTGAAAAAGATGTATTCAAAATTCAGCATGGATTGGTTAATTTGGACAACAATAGAAGAATTTTATGGAAAGAAATCCTTAGGTATTCTCTCTTCAAATTTCGTTAGCAATACTTAAATTCACTTGATTTGGTTTGGGAATGGGAAGATGAAAATGGAGGGGAGGGTTTCAATACTTCTGGTAAGAGTCCTCTCATTGTAAAAGAAATGAAAAGCCTGAAAATATCTTTCCATCTACTTCCGTTGATCTGTTCTAAAATGTCTAACTAGAGCAACGCTCGTTTTAATTCATTCTCGGATACTACAGATTACAGGAACAAGTTTTGTGGGCCAAACACATTGTATGATATTCCTAGTTGAAATCATAGTTTGTTCGACTTCCAATCAACTGTTAAATAAACATCTCTTTCGGATGAAATTACCTGTGTAAATACAACAGGTGGATTTGGTGTTGCATTTGGGGATTTCATGGGCCACATTAGTTTGACTTTAGACCAGCAGCCCGTTTGGAAAGGGCTTAATTGAATTCAATTCTGTAATTAAATTCAATTCAGCTGTTTGGAAATATAAAAATTGGATGAATTCAATTTATGCATGTAATTGAAACCCATCTTCTTTATAAATTGAATTCACTCCTCTAAGTGTAAGAATTTAATTACATTGAAGCTTGAGAGGTAGTGTTTTGCTCTTTGATTCTTTGGATTACTTCACTCCTCACTCTTTTGTGCTTCACTTAATTGGATTCCAAAGACTATTAATTAAAATATTATTAATAATTAATTAACAACAATATAATTAATTAAAATATAATTC
>JANSVA010000005.1:25838514-25854761 GCA_025504915.1 Erythroxylum reticulatum | reverse complement strand
AATGTAATTGAATTCATTTCTATTATTACTGAGTTTGTTCCAAACAGTGTAAATTGAATTCAATCCAATCTCATTAATGTAATTGAATTCAATTCAAAGGTTTCCAGACAGCCTGTAAAGAAGGGATTATTAATATACAGAAAAATGAGCTATTGTCGTATCCGAACTATAGCTACAAATTGGTTAATTGCAGAAATATTTTGCTACATTTTATGAGCCTAGGAATGCTTTAAACAGCAATCACTTCTAATTGCTCCCACTTCTTTTATCATTGCTTTCCCTTGAAAGAGATGGTGTTAGACTTAGTTGTGTATAAGATATGTAGGTTGAAATCGATATTTTAGCCGGCAGAGCCAGCCGCTGAGCATGAGCTGCATCATTTAAAACTTCTCTTGGGAATCTTATGTTACACTACTTTGCAAGCATAAATTATAGTAGGGTCCTTTCCTGGTGCCATTCTTGGATAGGTGTATATAGGTTTTAAATATTCATTTGTTCATTTTGTAATGGGATTAAAGAGTTAAAGCTGGATTTAAAATTACAATACAGCATCTCACAGAGTCGTTTTTAGGTGATTGTAGAGACCAACTCCAACTGCAACTGGCTACATTTTTTATTTTGAGCAATCGGGATGTTTGGAAAACAATAAAATTGCACACATTTTTCTTTCTTCGTCTAGATTAAATCTATTTTAGCTACCCTTAAATCCAGGGTAAAGTTAGGTGTATCAATTTACCAAAGAAGAGAAAAGATTTAACAGTGAGGGAAAGCAATCACAATGAAAATGAAAAAGAAAACGAGTTCAATGCGATCAACGTGCCGCGATTTCATTCCTTTCTGGTTTTGTGTCTTTTCTCTTTTCCTCTGTGGCTATGTACATGAGGTTTAAAAGTCAATAATGGGTTCTCCAATTGTCAAATTCCTCTGTATCGTCCATGGCAAGTTAAAGAGCTTGGCCATGATGAATTTGAAGATCTTGTTCACATTTATGTTATGTTTAGCACTTGAAAAGAAAAGGGTCGCCTTCATTGCCTTTGCATATGCTCGAGCCTGTATTAACACGCAATTGGATATACAACACAAAAAATTTATAAGACCAAAAGAACAAGAAAAAAGAAAAAAGAACAAGAACAAGAGCACCCCTTTTCTTGAAATGAATAAAGCATGCATCAGTACGTTAACCCGTGTATTAAGAAAAGAAGGTTCTTTCCAATCCTGAGTTCAACTTTTCCTGAGTGCCTAAATCTTTACATTCTTACTACAAATATGAACGCGTAAATCTGGAGAAAAGAAGTGATTTACCTGAGTTACTATTGGCCATTGCAAATTTGGAGGGAGTTGGACGAAATCATCAAATTTAGTCCCTATTAGTATGGGAATAGCAGTCTGCAGAGACCAAACACAAGCTAAAAAAGCTTAAAGATGCCGATTAATTTGATGAATTTTCCGGATTAAATGTCCAAATTGCACATTAATACAATTACCAACTAATTGTATTGATAGAGACTGGAAGTTTCTCAGTAATTTTACTCCTATAAATGTGATAAAATTTTAGCAACAAAACTATAATCCCCGGTTTTAGTCTCCCACTTGATACAGAAAAGAACAAAGTTAACGAAGACTAGTTCTCATTATTACCTGATTCCATTTTCTTGCTTCACCGTACCATCCAATTACACTGCAAAATCATGTTTTTCGGTAAAATTATCAGATTAAAAAAATTTCCAAATAGAGGGAAGAAGAAACAAGTTTGATGACCTAACCTATAAAGAGTACACCGACTAGTAAGATCAAACATAAACAAAATCGCTACTGCATCTTTACATGCCATGGGAACATGATCAATTGACTTGTTGTCACCTGCATCCAAGTCTTTAAACTGATATACCAGAAAACCAAAAGAAACAATGGTGGTTTCTCAGAAAACCAGTGAGCCGGAAAAATAAGACAAACCAAAGCTATACCTCCCACGTCCCATATACTGAAAGCTATCCTGACACCTCGAACAAACAATGTTTTGTCCATCAAGTTCAACCCTGTCATCTTCAACCACCCTTTTTCCTCTTCATCAGCAACATACTTGATCTTCACATACAATAGAAAAGCAAGAGTGAGTAATTCCCAGATAACAATTTGTTCAGGCTTCTAGTGAAGCTGATCCCTGTCCAAATCAAAGCTATACAATTCTTCTGAAGCCAAATACCAAACAAAATAAATAGGCTAAGAAATAAGAATAGAATAGAAACTCAGGGTTTACCACGAAGCTTGTTTTTCCAATTTGGCAATCGCCCAAAAGACTAATCTTCAGAGTGACTAAATCCGAATCCGTGTCATACCCAGTACCAAACGTCTCTTTGGGATCCTGTCCGTCGTCGACGGCTTCCGGAGGAGGAGAAGAAGGCCGGGTAGTTAGCCGGCGATACCTTGCAGGCCTACCCGAGCAAGCAAGTATCCTATCCCAAATGATCCCAAGGAACTCGTGAAAAACTGATACACTTTCAAGCAAACTCCGCTTGATATTGACATGAGCAATCTTCCGCCAAAGCTTTGTCATGTTTTCACGAGTGACTCTGGCCATGAACATGTGAATAGTAGTCCAAGTAGTTCGCTTCAAGTTGCGTCATAGTTAGTTGCGAATATATTTCTACTTATGTTATGCTCTTTTTAGGTATGTCTGGTTTTAGATAGCTAACCAAATTTTGTATGCAGGTGACTCGTGGAACACCAGAGACTGTTGACTGGTACATCTTTTGCCCTATATTCCAAAACAGTCCATATTGCTGGTTCCTTGGGTTTCTACGAGGGTCATGGACATTTGAGTCAATTCCTCGTAGTTTCAGGAATGGGATGCGTATAGTGTAGAGTAGTAGTGAATTTTGTTGATGGAAAGCAAAATTCTTCTTATCTCTAGTAAGCAACCCCTTTGGAGTTTTCATTACTTAACAAAACAATGGATTGGAAAGTTCGATTGAAAATGTTAGGTAATACTAATTATCACATTCAATTTAGTTTCATTCAGGGTAAAGTAAAGCTCCAGTTTGTATGATAGGCATCATCTGGATATTTGTATTTGGATTTTAATGATTCCACTTCACATCAAAGCAAAGAGCTCCAAAAAGAATACTAAATTTCTTGGTTCTTCAAAGAGGCGGCTTTAACATCAAAAAACAAAAGACACTTATTATTACCAATATTAATTAATAGAAAGACTATTTTCAAATAACTCATGTGAAAGAAAAAAAAAAGAAACAGACTTTAACTAAATCAATAATGTTAAGCAGTTAATTCATAGAACTCCACAATATTAATAATTAGGTGAACGATGCCATGTTTTGTTCTAATATGTAAATAAAAGCATCTTAGATTCTCTACTTTGGAATTGAATTAGCTGAGCTAAATCATGGTTAATGGATGGATCATGGTTAGTCAATATTAAAATAATCCAAATTCTTTCTTCCAACCACTTTATTGTAATAATAACCACAGGACAGCTGATTCTATAGGTTATTCCCAATGATGGGATTATGTTTGGAACGAAAACATCAGCCCCTAATGATGACTGAATGGATACAACTCATAATTAGATGGAACCATTCAGTGAAATTATACGTCTCCTATTCTGGTCGATGAGTGGAGGAAGTTTTTATCTTTCACCCTATGGGCATCCACAAACATGGAAGGCTCAAAAGAGATGTTGAGAAAGGGCAGTTAGGACTAGGAGGTATGTCCTAAACCTTTGGCAATTTTCATGTTTCTCTAAATTACAAAACCAAACTTAAGCACGAATGCTACCAAGAATCTCTTCCCAGGTATACATACACCGACCCTAAAATTTTATTTGTTTCATAATTTTGTCTCTTAGTACATGGGATAATGCATTGTATTGTGAAGGGTCACCTTCCACTACTTGAAATGGTTATTTTATGCATCTGCTATTGCCTCTGTTGGGGTGTGACTCGTCAGCCCCAAAGAGACGTCCATCCTATAGCCACCTAACTAGCTTCCATTTTACTACTTTAGCTGTTATGGGGGTTTATTCCTAAGTCCTGACTAGAGTTATTATAGAACTTAATCTTCATATTTTGAAGCTACTAAGTTCAGTGATATCATCTAGATCTTGTATATAAAAATATTATTTTAAGCATGAGTAAGCGGGGGCTCGCTTTTGAAAGGTAAGTCATCCTTTGTTGGATGATGATATTCATTAAAAAGTTAAATCTCTTAATCTTGATTACTAATTTCTATTGTGTTGCCTAATCTTTGTTGGATTAATCACAAGCGTTCAAACACATGAAAAGAGAATAAAAGGCGTACGATTTCAATTGATTGCTTGAGAGACATGTGCTTCAAGGAAAAGCTAACAAGAAAGCTTCTATCCGTCTTTATCAAATTGTTGAATAAAATGAGCCTATTCTTACCTTTTTGGTGTGGGTAAGTAAGGTATAGTCGAGGTGGGGTGGGAAGCAAGGAAACGTGTGTTCTTGTTTGAATAAAATAAGCTCTAGTCACTTTCCCATCCCCGAGGCTCATTTTTAGATTAAGTAAATAATTACTTGAATGTCTTCCATGAAATTCAAAGTAGTTTCATTTAGATACCATACCTCTTCTATTAGTGACAAATATTTCCATTTCAAAAAAACAAAAAGAAGAAGAAGAAGAAGAAAATAGTGAAAGAGGAAGAGAAAGTAAAGTTGGATTTCTTCAATTAAATGTCAAGATTGGCTAAAGCTGGACAATGACAATGCAGCCAGTAACTATTTAGCTAAAGACGTAAATCTCTATCATCGCCTTAACCAAGTCTTTTATAACACATTCATTTGCGTGCTAAATCATATCCCTGAAAAGAATATGTACATAATTATGTGCTCCTATTTATATGCTTAAAGGACAAATGAATCATGCATGTCAAAGATACGATAGCCCAATATCAGAAAAATGGGAAAAGAGTTATCACAAGTTCACTTATGCCTCCATGTATCTTCTAAGGCTTTAGGCATTGTTTGTTTCTTGTAAAGAAAAATTGAATAGTCCGTACGTGGCGAGTCTTCCATGTTCATGGCTCATAATTTGTTGTTTTCCCCCCTCATGAGCTAGAAAGAGAGAAGTACAAAGCATTTGAATAGAATAACGTTAAAATATAAGGGTGAATGCTAAAAGACTCTATTCGATTCTCACTTCTATTGTTGATTTCCGCAAGTTAATGTCTCACGGTTGATTTCAATTTGATGAGAAGGCAAATCACTTGCATATTTATTGATTTCTTTAGGTCAACAATGAATATATCTGAACTAAGAGATTGAAGTTGGTTATCACCTTAAAAGTGAAATACTTGATTAGTGATTGCTAATAAACTGGAAATGGCATGACATATTAACCAATACCCAAAATTTGAGGAATTCAATTCTTTTATTGTACCACATCAAGGTATGCGATTAGGGAAAGGAATGGCCAAACTGACAAACTACATGATATTAATATACACCAACTGCTCTTTGATTTGCATGAAAAGATTAGATTTTGTAGCCAAGACATTGATTGTCTCTCAAGCAACGGGTGGATTAGTTAACTCTCATGCCATACAAATGGTATTAAACTATTGTGAACCGCTATAACTTTTCTCTTTAATTTATTTACCTCATTAATAAATGTTTATACCAAAAAATATCATATCAGCTTATACATATGAATTAATGCATTTCAATATAAAAGTACATCAAAGTATAAAATTTTAAATTTTTGTCTAAGAAAAGATCTCTCTACCTCTCTTTATCACTCCAAAAAATTCAAAATTTGCAATTTTATGAACTAATTAGTATATAATTCTTTGTTCAATTAAATTTGGACCAAAATCAAGAAATGTTGAGTTCATTAAGTATTACGTAAATAGGTTCCCGTAATGTTCTTCAGCCCAAAAAATATGTTGGATCTTTCTTACTATGATATGCGTTTATATTTCTCCATTTTGAGTTTGATTAGTTTATGCTTTACTACATTTAATATATTGAAACATTTATTAAGGTTATATCTTCATTTCCATTAATAAAAAAATAATCATATGCTGAATATGTTCTACGATGAACCAATGACGAGTTCCAAAGTCTTAGACGAATGGTTTTTACTGGAGTTCATTATAAGAGCATAGACAAAATATATGACAGCTCCATGATGAGCACAAAGACGATAGACTTGAGCCAAATGACAAGATTAGGAAGGAATATAATCCATCTCGTTAATTTTTGGTCATTAGATTTAGATTTGTACTTGAAAATCCAAAGGATCTAATAGTTTTGCAAAATTTCCGATTTGATTACTGTCGTTTTTAGCACAATCAAAAACAGAAAAATTAAATGCACAAATGTAAATTAATATCAAAGTTTGTTAACAGAGTTCGGCACACTTTACCTATGTTTGTAAGATCCTCATCTAGCTTAATATTTTCACTAACGACAATAGTTTTATATAAGATTTTACTGAACTGACACCATACAACCCTTGACATGATCCCTCGTCCTCACAATTCGTGAAAGTATTTCACACCCGATGACATGACCAATTCGTGTTAACCTCAACAGAAGATTTTCTCAACAACATTTTAATGAAAGACAATAAACAAACAACTCAAGTGATTAAAATAAACAATGAACATAATCAAAGACACTTGAGAAAGAAAATAATTTCCCTAACAATATAGATTCGTCAACAAATAAATAGGAAGTTGTCCACTGAAAAATCTGTTGTAAAGCTTCAATATTGTCATTGGAAAATCTCATGCATAGCAGCATTTCCATCATTGAAACGCTGCAGATGATGGAGCTTCAATCATACAAAAAACTTATGAAGTTTTTCCACAAAAGCACATTGTAAAAACATCCCAGAAAATCACTCACAATGGACAATAAAACGTAGCTCCTAATCTGAAAAAAAAATCTTCAAAAATCAGCTTCCAAAAATCACTCAAAATTTTCAAAAATTTAGCTGCCAAGTCACCATATCCTTATCGATTTTTCCTACACAAGATTGCAACAAAAACAACCCCAATAAATCACACAATAGGCAGATGAAAAACAACAAAAATCTGCATATTTTTCAAACACCAATGGAAAAACAGTTGCTTCGATTTCCAATAAACAATGATAAATCAAGTAAGACGCAGCTGTTAAAAAGCACCCATTAAACCACAAAGACCAAAGAGAACAATGCAAGTGCAATATATGGATTAATGATCAATGTAAACTTGGTTAGTTATATAGCCTCCTAATCAACAGTGACAACTTGAGAAAAACATGTACAGCTGCAAGGATTTCACATAATCACCAAAAATCCTAGCCACACAAGTCATGTCATCAGTTGTAAGGATTTCACATAATCACTAAAAATCTTAGCCAAACAAGTCAGGAGAAAATCAACTAAGATAGAATCATATCTTAACCCAATCAGCTGCCAAATATCAAGTTAAATTGCTACCAAATATCAAGTTAAATTTCTTGAAGATAACCATTATCAAATCCTATCTTAAGTAGGATTTGAAACTTATCAAATTTGCCTTGAAATAGTGCCACTTAAACTCAATTAAGTCCAATAATTAAATAATGTCCAAAATTAAAGAATTAAGATATTGTAATCTATATCTTGACAATCTCTCCCTTATTGGCATTATTTATCACATATTAGAATCTCCCCTTAAAGGAGACAATTGGACATATAGCATTGAAGTCACAAAACACGTCAGAACTCACAAAAGAAATCCCCTTAATCAGTCAATAAAACTCATTCCCCCTTAGGAAAAAAAAGATAAAAAAGCAATTCGAATAGTCACGCATATACCTTGAAATCTCCTCTTGAATGAAACAGTCACCTAAAACAATTTGATATCTCTCCCTTAGGACAAAACAATGCTAAAACGAAGAATGCCTTCAATGTGATCAATCTCACCGAATAAAGAGGCATAAGAATCAACAATAAGTGCAACAAAAGAATCATAAGTACGCTAAGATGAAAATTTACCACTAATTAAAAACACTAGCCAACATATCATTACTTACATCAAAGTCATCCACATACGACTGATTAAATTCATAGACCCTAAAAATTGCATTCATCATAATCAAACTTAATCAATCTCCTCCTCACATAAATCATGTCAAAGCATATTGCTCAAACTCATACAATCCATGATGTAGAGAGAAACCAAGATAAAACTTGAAAAATCTAAATCATAGAAAACTCGAATCTTCCTATAGTTCTCCAACCAAGCATCAACATTTTCTCGACATAACTCTATAAATCATCATTCAGAAGGAAAATTTTCAAATCATCAAGGAGAGCCTCATTCTCACATCAAATATACTATTCAACAAGTAAAGAAAAATCTAAACACACACCATTCACTTGAACCTTATAAATCAAAAACTTAGAAAGTGTAGACGCTAACCCCTTCGACCCTTTTTTTTTAATAAACAACATCAATATACTTAAAAAATTTAAAGAACACAACCCTTGTGCTCTTTGAAGAAATTCAAACATGGCCTTATTCTTTTCCACATTAACTCTATCATCAGATGTCTGGTTGATTCCTCCCTCATAAGCAGCCAATTGGTCTTTTGTTTCAACAGTTTCTTTACCAGCAGCAATTAACTAAGAATTTGGACAATTTTTTGTTTTTCCTTCACTACGTCTTTATGCTTGTAATTGACCCTTTCTAATCTAAGTATTCTTTGGAAACATAGATTGTTAATGGAAATTTAATGGAGAATATCTAGATTTTCGATTTTGACCCCGTTGAAATATCATTTGCAGTAGCTTGTAACAATTCGGCCTTATTTCCCCATTTACCTGACAAAAGTGACATGTAGGTATGAATTTTCATTTCCTCCAAAGTTTCTCTTTAGACAGATATGGTCACTCTATTTTTCTTATCATTCGACTTAGAACATTATTCTTTATAGCCAATATCTTAAAGGTCTCCTTTAATCTTACCAATTTCCAACAACTTTTCTAACTTTTCGGTACGTCCATTTAACATTCTTATTCCCTTTTTTGTACTGATCAACTTTAACTTTGTTTCATTAGGCTCATCTATTGTAGATAATAACTTCTTCTCAAGGTCTTGAATGGTGTTCTTCAAGGTAGAGTTTTCCTTCTCTAACTTTTCATTCTTCTCACATGTTTGCACCCATGTTGAGTATATTAATTCATAGGCTTCATAGATATCCTCCTTTTTGTCATTAGAGCCACTGTCATCACTGTCACAATCTAGGGTTAGACTACGAGCTTATTCATCTGCGTTTTTTATAGATTTTTTAATCCACTTTTTCCTAATCAGTTTCTTCCTTCTTAGTTTTTGTTAAGCAAGTAACTGGACTTTTGTTGTATAAAGCAACCAACACAACATTACTTACAAATTCCTCTTCACTACTATACTCGGTTTCGGATTCATTCTCATTCCAAGTGCTGGTATATGACTTCCCTTTTTTCTTCTTCAAAGTGTTAGCTCGTTCCGCTTGCACATGTCTAAAGCCTTGATATTCATGACATTGAATTTTCTTTGCTTTTCTTTTACCTTTTTTAGTTTTAACTTGTTGTTTCAAATTACCGTTTAATGAGCTATTACCTTTTTGCCTAAAATCATATCTATCATTCTTCACTTTCTTTAACCACTTGTTGATTGTCAACAACTTCATATCCTTATTCTCATCCGATTGATCTTCGAATTCATTTACAGCTTTACCAATCTCAGCTTGCAATGCCAATCCTTTGTTCTTCTCTTGTTCATCTCTCAACAAATTCGTCTTAAAGTTGGTAAGAATCTCAATTACCTTATCTAGAGACAATTCAGTGATATCATGGGCTTCTTCAATGGATTCAATTTTCGATATAGATCTCGGAGGAAGTGATTGCAAAGTTTTCTTGACAAGTTTCTTATTCGAATAATTCTTCCCAAGTTGATGTGCTTGGTTGGCTATTTCATGCAACCTCTCAGAGAAGTCTTCAATAATATCGCTTTCATCCATCTTATACTCTTCGAATCTAATAGCTAACATATGAAGTTTTGAAGCTATCACAGATTTCGATCCCTCATGTTTAGTTTGCAAAGTGTCTCATGCTTCTTTATCTGATTCACAGGCTGATATCATAGGAAAACGACCTTCATCAACTGCATTGAAGATGACGAGTAAGGCTTGATAATTTTCAAGTGTTCTCTCTTCTTCAGCCCTTATCCACTCAAATGCATCTTTAAGCACTGCTTCTCCCTTTTCATCAATCGTCATTAGATGTGTCCAACCATTTAAAACCGAGTTCCATGCTCTTGTTCCTTGTGCCTTAATGAATACTTTCATATGTGATTTCCATATAGTACAATTTGAAACATCTAAAAACAGTGACCTAATGATTGATGCTTCTTCTTTTATAGCCATAATTGCGAAACACGAATCTACACCAACTTGACATACCAAGTTCTGATTCGATGACCCGCTCTGATACCAATTGAAAATCCAAAGGATTTAATAGTTTTGCAAAATCTTTGATTTGATTACAGTCGTTTCTAGCACAATCAAAAACAGAAAAATTAAATGTACAAATGTAAATCAACACCAAAGTTTGTTAACGCAGTCCAGCACGCCTTGCTTACGTTTGCGAGGCCTAGACCTAGCTTAATACTTTTACTAATGACAATAATTTTATACAAGGCTTTACTAAGTCGACATCACTCAACTCTTGACACTATCTTTCATCCTCACAAACCGTGAAAATATTTCACATCCAGTAACATGGTCGAATCGTGTTAATCTTAATAGAGGATTTTCTCAATAACTTTTTAACTAAAGACAATAAACAAACAACTTAAGTGATTAAAATAAATAACGAACATAAATAATGACACTTGAGAAAGAAAACAACTTCTCTAACAATGTAGCTTCATCTACGAAAGAATAGGAAGTTGTCCACTGAAAAATCTGTTGTGAAGCTTCAATATCGTCACTGGAAAATCCCACTCAGAACAACATTTTATCATCGAAACGTTGTAGACGATGGAGCTTCAGCCACACGAAAAAATTCTGGAGTTTTTTCACAAAAATGTGCTATAAAAATAACCTAAAAAATTATCGATGATGGACAGAAAAACACAACTCCTAATCTAAAAAAAATAAAAAATCAGCTTTCAAAAATTACTCAAAACCCTAAAAATATATCTGCCGAGTCACCATATTCTTATCGATTTTCCTACAAAAGAAAACAACAAAAACAGCCCCAATAATCACACAATAGGTAGATGAAACATAACAAAAATATGCATGTTGTTCACTAACGAAAACTCCACTTCATTCCAAAAAATCACACAAACACTAATAGCTGCGTCGATCTCTAATAAATAATGATAACTTAATAATAAGACATAGGCATGTACTAAGTTATAGATCTTTTACCAAAAATTGTTTCAGTTTCACAAATAAATATAACCTAGAATACAAACATGTCTTATACTATGGATCTCCCTATATTAAAGGTATTTAACTATACAAATATACATGATTTGGAATATGAGCATGTCTTACACCATGCTTATCAATCAAATTTAACTAATACTTGATTTTTTTTTATTTTACTTTTGACATGGTTCTTAAAATTTCTAACCTAATTACTCTGCTAGTTTCCTATTTGAGAGTATGCTTGCCTTCCTTACTTTTTAACTAAAAAATCAAACCACAAAAATTATAAAAGAAGCATAAATAAATATAAACCTACAAACTTATTGAAACAAACTTGTTGCAAAAAAACAATATAAATTAAATATAAATATTTATCAATAAAAATGACTCAAAATAAAATATGAAGTTTAAGAAGATTTTGGTTGGGTTGCCTCCCCAACAAAGTGCTTCTTTAAAGTCTTTTATTTGGACTTTCTTTCTAGACTTCATTAATTGATGAGATAGTGTGCTTGCTACTTTCTTTCTCTTGATTCTTGAACTTGCCACATAAAGGTTCTCCTATTTTCATTTTTTTCTTTCTTTCATGCTTTGGCATTTTTTCCCCTCTTCCTTAGTACCTTTACTTGTTGTTTTTGACTTCCTATAAAAGATTAGAAAGGTCAATCTAACATGAGTCATTATTAACCATAAATTATTTATTTTTCATCCAAGATCAAGATTGAGATCGAAACTTATTCTCCTCTAATCTTAAGGATTGATTCAACTTTCCTAGAATTTATGATTGCTCCGACTATAACAAAGAAAGGCTTGGCTAAGATTAGAAATTATTCATTATCCTTTTCCATGCTAAGGATATAAAAATCAATAGGAAAAATAGACCTATCAACCTTAATCAAAATATTTTCTCTAATACCTATAAGATGTTTAATTGATTTGTTTGTTAGTTGCATTCTCATTTGAATGGGTTTTGATTCTCCCAACTCAATCTTAAGCATAGTATAATACATTATATTAACGCTAGCCCTTACCATTAATATAATACATTATATTAATTCTAGAGGATGTTGATGTTGTTTTCATTTAATTTCATCTCTAACACTATCTCCTCAACAACTTTCTCCTTTATCTCTTCTTTATCCATGTCATTGATTAGCTTTTCTTTGCTTCTTAAGCTGATTGCTTTCACATGCATTGTGTCATTAGGCAATGTCCCTTGAGGTCTTTCAGTTATAAACTTTGTTAATGAACAATTTGAATCTTAAGGTTTTGAATTGAAACCTCCTAATTATGAAATCAAGCTTCCTAATTTTTGAAATTGAGCTTCAACTAGAGATAAAGTTTCTTATTATATTTCTTTTACTCTTAAAGCTTTTTTTCCATCGCAAAATAATTATTACAACCTAAAACTAGGGCATTTATTGTTGATAAGTAATATAGTAATAAGTAGTTGGTAAATCCCATGAATCTAAAAAGGTTTAGATGACGTCTATGTTACCAACTAGTCAAAGAATTAAATTTGATGAATTATTAATAGAGTTGAATAATAGAACGAAACAAAATATGAATTAAGGAATGAATCAATAAGAACAAAAAAAAGATCAAATAGAGAATTCACATATAACTAAAGTCTAAATAAAGACTCCCGGTAATGTCATGTTTGTAGTCATAATTTAACAAACATAAAAGGTTTTTATGATAGAAATTCTTGGATGATTAAGTTTCTATCTCTTGAGTCACAAACACATTTTCTCAAGTTGATTAATTGATATCTTAATCCAATTAAAACCCTTAAGAATGCATTAAGTTATATGAAATTTTATAAAAGGTTTGACCCTTACGTCGAAAGATTTAAGTAAGTCTATCTCTAGCACTCTATGCAACTCCTAATATCTAATCTATTATCGACTCATATACAAGTTCTCCCAAATTATCAACATGAAAATTAATATGAAATTTAATCGCTAGCTTTAATTAAATCCACTTTAAGATCATTTTAAAAAAAAATCCACAAAAACAAATTTGACTTCATAAATATCAATCCTTAATAAAGACAACACAAGAGTTTTCTCTATTTAAACGTAAAAAGAAATTAGTAACAAATCATGTTTACACCAACAATCATAAGTGAGAAAATAAAGGACAAGAAGGTAGAAAGAGTTCTAAATTCTCTAACGTATTAGAATGAACTTCAATCTTGTTCTCTGTGACAAACAACTTGAAAGTTGTTCTTCCGAGGGTTGTTTTACCTCCCAACGTCTAATCCTATATTTTTTTAATAAAAGAAAGTGAAAAAAGAATGACCAAGATATCCAGAATTAAGGCTTTCCACTGCTTTGTCCACTTTTACATGTTTTGTCCACTTCATACACAGTTCGGTATATAATCGTGTCACAAGTCATGTATTTTTCTACCTCTTTTCTAAAGAGAAACGTGGGCTCTGACATAAAATATATTTGATAGTTTTCTTGAATTTTCATTCAAAATGGAAATAAAAGCAACTAAAATTTTCTTAATCAAAGATATTTGAGAGTTTTCTGAATCATGCTACTTGAACTCCAGGCGAAGGGGAAGAGCATTTAACCATCAGGATTCAAAATTCGAACCATTTTTGCAGTTAATTTAACCAGCAAAAACCTATTTCACATTCTGCTATAGTTACACTGCTAGTCATTCATTTTCCTAAAAAAAAAAAGGCTTGGCTTTTGTCCTTTCAGTGCAATCCCGAGTTTTCCAAGTCATCACCGAAACACGGTTCTCAATTTCTCAGGAGCTTTATTTACTTTCATTTTCTCAGTCCTGTCCAGTACGACAACGTAGATTTAAGAAGTGGTCATCTTAAACCCATCTCTGTTCTGCAGTAACAACCACAAAAAGGAAAAACAAATCCAAGCAAGCTTTTACCAAGCATATGATCAGTAGTAGAAGTGTCAGACAAAGACAAGTCAGAAGGGATTTCTGGGTTCAGTTATCAGAACCTCATGTCAGATGAGGTGCAATTCTAGACTGGGCTGTTAGATAGTTTTGAGAAACCAAGCTTCTTGAACTTGTTGGAAAAAGGGCTGGCCCATGCTCTATCGGGGCTACCGCATTTGATGTCCACAATTTCTACAAACTTAGAGCCTTTCTTTTTGATTCCATCTGATGTACTGCAGTCAGATGCGAGGATGGTACTGCTCCTGGTGGAGCTTGTTAATATTCCGGGTGTCTCGGAGCTCCTGTAATTGAGGCTGCTGCTGCTGCCGCCACTTGCTTCATGCGATGATTTTCTTGCTTGTAGTCCTTTAGGAGCAGAAACACTACAGGAAACTGAAACAGGAGTAGTCCCAGGCTTATCGTGACAAGATATTGGTGTCTGTGGTGAAGACTTCATGGTTTCCAATTCTCTCGTCATCAGGGAACTTATTGTGCCTGTGGTCCCAACTCTGATCGATCCGCCACCACCCCTGAGAGCTTCCAACTTCTGAACCATATTTCTGTACAATATCAGTAATCGAATCTTTTGAGCTTGATCTTCCAATTATAGTACTGATCGGCGATCAAAGTTTCTTGAAAATATAGCAATTATATGTTCACAAGTTTATCATGCAAAGCACCTGTATCAAGATCAACAAGCGTTTCTTAGCTAAAGAACAGTAGCGTTCTAATCTGCATTCAGGCTAAAGGTGAAGTATACAAACAATACTTGTTAGGAAAATGCAGTACATTAATGAATTTTATATCAAAGAAACAACAAAGACAATTGGATTTATGAAACCACAAAAGAATGCAAAATGGTTGAGGGCTTTTTGGTAGCTAAAGATGAGTGAGACAGCCTACAGGTCCTGACTGTCTCCTGGGCACAAAACAATTTCAGATCCTAGTAAAAAAGGAATCTACCCAAAGCGCATCTAGTACTAATTCGTAGAAATGAAAAAGGCCAACAAAAAAGAAAAGAATTTAAATAGTGAATAAACTTCACACCATACCTAAAATCTAACCAAAAATGCATGCCAACGTCAGAGAATCCAAATGAGATGAGAACGAAGCTTTTATTATTGGTAAAGCAAGAACTGAAGGGACTTCTAAAAGCCATAAAACACCAAAATTAACACCATAAAATAAAATGCCCACCAAATAATTTAAACATAAACTCAATTGCCATGAAAAGTAGAAAATTACCTGCAACTACCCAAACCCAAACCCCACAAACAATCATTTGCGGAGCCCAAAGATCGGAACTTGAGAAAACGCAAATGTGCCCACGTCCACATCAAAGTTAAGGTCCTCAACTCCGAAGTCCAAAGCCGAAGTCTATATGCAGCAAACAAAACCTACGAACATACTCTTTTGCAATCTATCCTAGGGTTGGGTCTTGGGTTGACAAAACCTAAACGTTGACGTGGGGTGGGGTCTGATTGTTGGCCATCAGATTGCAATCTATCTTAGGGTTCGGTCACGGTTGGCAAATTTAAGTCTATGTTTGGTTGGATCTAATATTTTTGATAGGATAAAATAATTTTTAATAAAATAGAATATAAATAAATATAATATAAAAAATTATTATTTGACAGGAATAAAAAAATTTATAATATAATATAGTAAAATATTATTTAGAAGGAAAATTTATAATGTAATATAGTAAGAGGTTGTTTACTATTCCACTCTCATTCTAAACTTTTTAAATTAAAAATTTCTTATTTTTACTGTTTAAAATAAAATATGATTTAATATAAAACTCTTTTCTTTTATCTTATTTTATTATAAATTATTATATTATTTCCGTTAAAATGATATTACATTAATAAAACCATACCAAATATAGCCAAAAATCAGTATGAC
>JANSVA010000005.1:25796381-25837885 GCA_025504915.1 Erythroxylum reticulatum | reverse complement strand
AAATGATATTACATTAATAAAGCCATACCAAATATAGCCAAAAATCAGTATGACTGCTGACCATAAACTCTGATCTAGGTGATATTACATTAATAAAACCCTACCAAGTAGAGCCAAAATCTTGACGTGGGTATGACTGCGTGACTTGTTCTAACCAGTTGTCTTCTCTCCAGTGACGTCTTAACTTTTGGACAATTCAATTGTCTCATTGTTTCGTATTAGAGGATCTAAAACTATTATTTTCCTAATTAATCAGATTAACTTATATAAATAATATTCACAACGATTTTAAATTTGTCATGATTTAGAATAAAACAATAAGTAAAAATAAATAAAATGGTGAAGCCCAAATAAATTAATCCATAATTTATCAAAAATTACAATAATAATAAGAGACAAGAGTGTGTTAAATAGGGCTTCGGGCTAATATATACACAAGGTGAATAAGGATTATCGTTAGCATTATTTCAATTCATCTTTTTATTCAATTATATATAATCTATTTATTGATTTATAAAGAAGCATAACGCATACCCATAATTAATTTTTTTGAAAAATATTTCTATATAATTAATATATCTTTGTTAATAAAAAGTGAAAAAATATGTAATAGCATAGTAATTTACATAAACTAACACACTAATTACATTGGTATTATGTTCAAATTTTAATTATACTAAAACTTTTATTTCTCACTTTTAGCTCAAATAATTAAGCTTGCATTTTCAATTTAATATGATTAAAAATAACAAAACTTTAGTTCTTTTACGACAATAGTAGAATTCTTTCACCTTTACAAGACAATTAATTGAAAGATATAAGAGAAAATATTCTTATCCACACACCCAATAAATTAGAATGTAAAATCTTACATGACCTAAAGTTTAGGAGTCCAATTAGGTCTATGTTTTAAATTAGGAAACTATAATATATGGTAACTATATAATCCTTAAATAAAATAAATTACATTTATACAATCTGTAAATGTATGGTGATTACAAAAACTAAGAAGATAATAATCTTTAACACCCCCTCAAGCTAATGTATAGATATTATATATGCTCAACTTGTCAAGAGTTTTTGAAAATACTCAATTTGAGATAGCCTTAGTAAGGATATCAACTAAGATCATCCAATTGAATTTTAGGCAATTCTACTATCTTTCCATCTAATTTCTCTTTAATAATTATTATGTTTACTTTAATATCTTTAGTTTGGTCATGTTGAACTAGATTGTCGGTATTGTCCTATGTTGCATTATTGTCATAATACATTTGAATTGGTCACCTTAATGGATACCCCAAATCTTAAAAAAAACTAATTTAACCATAAAGCTTCAAAAAGTCTCAATACCATACCTCTAATTTCAGCTTTTATAGTAAAACAAGCAACACCATTATTTTTCCTGCTTCTTTATATAACAAGATTACCACTCACAAATGTCAAGTAATTAGAAGTTAATCATCTATCATCAATCGATCCCAACCCAATCGTCACCACGATATGAATCTATGGTTTGACAATCTATATTTTTCATGACTAATAATCCTCTTCTAGGAGTAGACTAAAACTACCTTAAAATTCAATCGACTGCATTCATATGTTACTCTCCTAGTTTATGCATAAATTGGCTAATATCTCAATACAAAAGTAAGATTTGGTTTAGTAAAGGTTAAATACATCAACCTCCCTACTAGCCTTTGGTATCTTTTTTTTTATCAACTGATATTTGTTCTAAATCAATAAATAGCATATAGTCCTCCTCCACAGGCACATCAGTTGGTTGATATGCTGACATACTAGTCTCTTCCAACATTTCCAATATATATTTTCTTTGAGACAAGAATATTCCTTTCTTGGATCTTGACACTTTGATCCTAAGAAAATATTTCAAGTAACCAATATCTTTCATTTTAAACTCTTTGCACAAATACTCTTATAATGCTTTCATTTCTTTCAAATCATTCCTTGTTGCTATTATTTCATCCATATACACGACGAGTGTAGTGATCTTACCAAGTTGTTTTTCTAAAATAAATGTGGTATGAATTGCTTTGATGGTATCCAATTTCTATCATAGACTTTGTGAACCTTCCAAACTATGCTCTTGGAGTCTGTTTTATGCTATATAATACTTTTTTTTATTTGTACACCTTTTGACTTTGTTTTTATGAGGTCATGAATCCAAAAGGGAGCTCTATATAGAGTTTTTTTGAATAACTTCATATAAAAAGTCTTCTTCACATCGAATTATAATAATGGCTAATCTAAGTTTACTGCAAAGGGTAAGAATACTCAAACATGTTGATTTTAGCTACAGTGTAAATGTCTCTGTATAGTCAATCTCATAAGATTGAATATGTCATTTTATAAGAAGCCTTGTTTTGAATCATTCAATTATGCCATCTAATTTGTACTTCATAGTGTAAAACCGTCAACATCCTACTAGCTCCTTCCCTAATGAGCAATTAACAAGGTCCCAAGTATCATTCTTTTACAAAGAGTTCATCTCCTTATTCATAGTAACTTTCCACCTTGGATTAATTAAGGCTTCCTACACACTGTTAAGAATAGCTATAGTAGATAGTTGATTATGACAAATTATGGTTAGAAATAAAATGACTTATGAGATATTTAACTTTGGTAGAAAGTTATGGTTCACATATAGGTTTAGGAATTCCTTTGGTGAGACATTCTAGAAGTTTTTTTCATAAAGGCTTAGGTGTTATATTAGGAACGTTCTCATTAGATGATTGGTTTCGTATATTTTTTAAAGGCAAAGAGTTATCACTGATGGACTCAAAGTCTTCAATTAATGAATTTTCTTGTTCAACCAGTTCATCGACTTTTAAATGACTGCCACTTATTTCTGATTTGTTACTGATATTACTTTCCTAAAATCTCTAATCAACAATTTGATAATTTAGAGTATGAATCTCCTTCTGGTACTCCATCTAAGATTCATACTTAAAGGAAAAATAAATTGAGTTTCATGGAAAATGACATCTAACATTATAATTATTCATTGAGTTAGAGGAGATAAATTAATAATAGATGGAGTAGTCATAACAAAACTAAAGGATTAGAATGAGGTTAAAAAAGTCAAGAGATCTTGATGGAGTTCGATTAATTAAATATGAAGCAATGGCAAATGCTTATAAGCTTCAATTAATAAAACACAAACTTTTAGTATATGTCGATTTTCTCTCAGTGAGTGTATTGAAACATGTATTTTGATCAATAATCCCACGTGCTTTTAAATACTACTAAAGTTTAGACATTTTAATCCTCTCCTCCATTATTACTACGTGTAACTTAAATCTATGCACTATGTTGAGTCCTTTCCAAATAAACTACAAAATAACCTTTTTAAATAACCAAAGGAAGCATGATCAAGAAGTTGATTCCATAGACAAACTTTAGTTTTATTCTTCTCCCGTTTAGAACTATGCATTCCAAAAACTTAGCGTAACTTATCAAAACTCTATCAAATCATGTTAAAAGTAGTACAACTTCCTTCTCCTAATAATACAATCAAGTCATCTGTTTTGTTTGGATGTCCTCAAACACATAGACATCAGGCTAAAAATACAACACAAGATAAAGATGTGGTTATTTAAGAAACACGCAAAAGATTAAAATCCAAAGATTGGACAACCAAAATAGAATTTAGATTTAAGGTATCAGAAAAGGTTAAAGAGCCTTCTCCAATAATTGACGTTTAATTATCACTGGCAGTACACACAAACCTTGAGGAGGATGATTTAAGATGTTTAATTTGTCTATAATCAATTATCCATGCACTATTAGAAATGGGTATAGAAATATTAAAAAACCTTACCACCATTATATGAACTTGCTACTAGTACGGAAGCTTTTTTAGCAACATCATCATTTTTTTTGTTTTAACCAATGCAGTAGCTGATTCCTTATTAAAATTCCTCCTCCCTGAAGCATAGTTCTGGTTCCAACATTTTTTATATTCGACGAGCTCATAAAAATGTTCTAAGTTATGTCTATGCAAATTACAATGAGAACATTTATAAGTAGACTTATTGACGTCAATATTTAATTTTTGGTGATTTCGAGTCAACATTGCAAGTAGCTTCAAAAATTTCAGGCTCCATTTTTAGTGTTGCTCCACAAATTTGTTCGAGATCACCATCCAATCATGTAAGGCATATATACACCATTAGTCATTTTATAGACCTTCAATATGTTATAATACCCTCAGGATTTTTCACATCAATTTTTTCTCAATAGTCAAATTCTCGCAAAATTTTAGTCAACTCTTCATAATATTCATAAACGGATCTTCCACCTCATTTGGTAGTGAAATCCTTTCGATTTAAGGAAAAAAATTGCAACTCATGACTTCTATTATAGAAGGCTTGTTAAGTCAAGAAGATTTCACTTCTATTAGTTTTGATGACAATCAAATAATAATAATCTTAGAAGTGTGTGAATTGTTTTGATGAGTTTGCTAAGTGTGCAGATAAATGTACGTAACGCAAAACATCAACCCAAGACGATACATGGTCAAAACTAGATGATACTTAAGACTCAAACGGTCAACTCAATATGGCCAACACAAGAAGATACAAGGTCAACATAAGACAATATAAGGTCAACTCAAGACGATACTTAAGTAAAAGCTTAATACAACAAATGTCTTGGATAGACCAGGTGAAGCACGACACCAGATGAAGTACAACACTAGATGAAGCGCGACACTAGACGACGTACAACATCAAACGAAGCATAACACCAGAACAAGCATAATACCAGACAATGCACATGGAAAAAATTCTAGAATGTCAGTCAGTTAATTAGTTGGAGTTAGTTATAGGACTCAACTAATAACAGTTTTTAGAAGATTCAAGAAGCATATTTCTCAAGAAGACAGTTGAAGATTTAGGCTATAAATACTAGTTATAGTCGTAAACTAAAAATATATACTATACAAGAGAGAAAATCTAATTGTATGAAACTTACCTAGAAAAAACTATGTACTCAAGTGTGAAAGAAAGAGAGTAAATACATCTGTAACGTGAAGCTCAAATAATATCTTTCCAAGCGAAAGAAAGGCTAGAGCTTGGAGAGGCTAAGGAAGCAGATAAAGAATATTTTGGGAGCGAGACTTGAAGAGACTCTGCAAGTGTAGAAAGAATACTTGTAACGTTGAAGATTATAGTGAAATCTCAGAAAAACTCTGAGGACTGGAAGTAGCCCAAGGTTAAGGGTGAACCAGTATAAATTGCGGCGTCATATTCTCTAACCCTATTCTCTTTAATTTTATTGTTGTTAAAAGAATAGATAATAATTTTCACTGTTGCATTACTCATCGATTTAAGTGAATTGTTTTGTAATCATCTGAATTTGTAAAGAAATTCAAGAAGTTTTTAAAGATTAATATCTTTGACGATTTAACACAATTCAACCCCCTTCTTGTTTATTCTACATATTACACGTGATTTCTATATTAACAAGTGATTTACTTCAAGGTTTTTGATAGTCCACTATATATTTCAGATGCAGTAGATAATTGTAAGTAACGCTTTATGATTTCTAAACTTATGGACAATAATAGCCATCCTTTTACCTTTTGATTCTTAACATACCATTTTTGTAACCATATTTAGATCTTACAGGTGGCTTTTCCTTACCATAAATGCACGAGAGAGTTTCCCTCTTAGTAATATACATCTCCATCAATTATGACCAGACATAATAATTGGATTAAGTAAGAACAATCCCTATATTGAATACACCTTCATATTAGACAATAATAGGAAATGATTTCATTTAAGATGATTTTGTGTGTTTTCTGCTCATTTTTTAGGGATTTCAAAAGAATTTGGGATTCAAAAGGCATGGCTTTGATAATATATTGAAAAATGTAAGATAAAAGATTCTTATTCACACAATCAAGGAATTATAATGTAAAATCTTTATATAACATACATGAACTAGAGTTTAGGATTCTAATTAGTTATAAGTCAGGAAACTGTAATATGTGACAGTTATATAATTCCTAAATAAAATAAATCATGGTAATACAATATCTAGATCTATAGTGATTATAGAAATTACAGAGATAATAATCTTCGAAACAATTTCCTCAAAAATTGCAACTCTCCACCTAAATAGCAATAATGTGTCTTTCTTAATCACTATAATCACCAATTAATCTAATACCAAAACAAACTTTTACTAGTAAGCACTTAACTTAAAATTGTGTTCCACAAAACGAAGGCAACTTGAAACAATACCTTCCAAGTATACCATAAATCTCAAGCATCTCAAATGTGTTGCTCTAGTTTATATCTTTAAATGCTCTATAAAGCAACTACAGGTACAAACATCAGTAAGAAAGAAAAGATAAGAAATCTTTCCCAAGAATGAAGGATTTTATAATGAATACATGATCAGAATTACAAAAGAAGTAAGTTATATCAACCTAACCTCAATCCACCCTTGAAAAATGAGTTTGTATTAATACAACATCCTTTTGTAGTCAAATACTAGGGAGTAGTATCCACGAAACTTTAATTGAAACAATTAAGAGGGTAAAAATCCTCAACAATTTAATGCATCATAATCATCTAACTTCTCATTGTACTATAGAAACTTTCTCTGGATGTATCCACCTATTACAAAATCTTCCATATTCCTTGTTACAAAGAATGCTAGATCTTTTACTATTTAGATCTAGTCAAATGTGCCCTTACTCAATACATGTGAAAATTTCTTTTAAATGCTTCGTAAACTCTAACTGCACCAGAATAGTTGAAAACCTACGTTTGCAAACATAAGAATGATCTGAGTAAAATATGAATGAGATAGTATAAAAAGAAGGATAAAAAAGGTCGATGTAGACATCTAATGCATGAAACTTACAACTAGTCACTATAGGAAGTTAACACTCTTACATATGTTCACGTATAGGAATAAATATGAAGTTTGCAAAATTGAACATCTATAGATAACCCATAAAACTGGATGTTTATATAAATCTCAAATTTTAACTAAAGTTAGCTCTAATATCATTTTGTGTTTCAAACTTAATGAAGTTATTGACAACTTCAAAGAAACTACTTGGACTAAACTTTAAATGGTTCACATACAAACAAAGACTACTTTAATATAAAACCTTGAAACTATTGCAATAATTTTTGTTAAAAGAGAATAGAAGAATAAAGGATCATAATCCAAAAGAAGAAGCGGAGAGAGAAAGAGAACATACATAAAAGAGATAATAAACTTGAGATTTTCAAATGCATTTCTCATTATTGTCCTATTTTGTGGCCACCACGACCTTAAACTTCGGAGCACTTCTCAGTGACCTTCACGATATACCTTAGGAGGAAGTTTAGTTATATTACACGTATGAGGGAGGCATGCAAAAACACTAAGGAAAACATAGGCGAGTGGGATCGAACTTAGTACGAATTTTTGTAGAGTCTTAGACCTTATAGAGATTGACTCAACCCAAGTTAATGACTTGTTGCACTAAAGACTTGACCCATGCTCAGATGAATAGACCACCACTAACGAACTTCTTATGGGAAGCATTGGATTAGGCTAGTGTGCTATATAGGCTTCGACAAAATCATACTGTATCATCAGCAAATAGAGATTGTGGAGATCTTAGATAATGCGACGACAACTAGGAGTTAGAGTTGCAATGGGACTCATCATCTGAAGATAATACAGATCTTCAAGGATAAGAATTCTAGTTTCCTATTTGAATGTAAACTCTATCTTTATGTTATCTTGTAGATTCTATTTTATCAGTTAGAGTCCTATTTAGATGGGGGTGTCATCCAGTTGGTCCACATGATGTAATATGATAGAGATAGATGTGATCTTAACACGATCTTATTCAGTTCAGTTTAAGTGAGATTCTGAATGTAACTTGGCTTCCAAGTTAGAGTGCCTATATATAACTCATATGAGTTTTGCTCTCCTCATTCATTCAGAGAGAGTATCCCTTGTATTCTTATTAGGGAAAGTAATATAAATGTTGATTTTACCGTATCTCTTATGTTTCCTTATTGCCTTTATTTTTTAATTACTTTCGTAGCATTGTTTTTTCGAGTGTGTGAGGTAAACACCTCGAGGGTTGTTGAAGATTGAAGTTTTGCTTAATCAGACCTAAGTGAGACTGTCGTGTAAAGGGTGTTGACAATCAACTTCGGTGAAAGTTTGAGTATCAAGATGACTTTTGTAACAACTGATATCAGAGCCAAGTTTCGAGATGGCAGTAAGCAACTTGAAAAAACAAGTGACTAGGGTGGAGGCACTCATTGGGCCAAATCCTCAAGGGGAGGAAGAGGTCACATTTCACATTACTCAATTCGAGATGTTGAAGCCATGAATCCAACTATTGCAAAAACAGATGGCAAATTTGTTGAAGGCACAAGAGGAGGCCTAGTTCAAGATCACTATGATGAGGCATGTCATTGCAACGCTAGATGTCGATCGAGTTGAAAGCCCCACACCACAACTTTCATTTTTGAACGTACGTGAACCCAGGGTGTTCGAAGGCGTGCGGGACGCTAAGGTGTTGGAGAATTTCTTATAAGATATAGAGCAGTACTTTGCGGCTGCTAGGGTATCTGATGCTAAGAAGGTCAATGTAATAACCATGTACTTAGATGGGGATGCTAAGCTCTATTGGAGGACGAGGAACTTTATGGAGATCAGTGCGGGTAGAAATCCCGTGGATACATAAGAGCTCATGAAGAAGGACTTGAAGGATTAATTTCTTTTGTTAAATACTTCATGGCTTACAAGGGATGCCTTGAAGAAACTTAAATAAGAAGGTTCGGTAAGAGACTATGTTAAGTCTTTAGTTCTCTATTACTTGATATTGAAGACATGTCAGACGAGGACAAGCTCCTCAACTTTTTATCTAAGTTACAACTATAGGTGCAAATAGAGTTCGGAAGCAAAATGTGAAGGACGTGGTTAGTGCAATCATAGTCACTAATGCCATAATGGAATTTCGAGCAATGAAGGAAACTAAGGCAAACTCCTCTAGTTCTGCAAAGGTAAAAGGCAATGCTCAATAAGATAATACCAAGGGGAAGAAGAAGAAGGATATCAAAAAAGGAGACTTAAGGAAAAAAGCAAGCAAAATGGTGGCTCCAAAAGTAGGGAGACATCCTCCAAAAAGGGCAAGATTATTTGTTATCTGCGCGGTGGATTACATTACGCAAGAGAATGTCTGAGGAAAGAGAAGCTAAACTCCCTAATAGTCGAAAAAGAGGGAGAATCTTCGGATGATGCGCTGCTAAATTCAATTATATTGTTGAATGTTGTTAGTAAATAACCTAATCCCTATGATGATCTAATGTATGTGAGAATACAAGTTAACAGGATAGAAGTGACCGCGATGATAGATACGGATGCGTCACATTCCTTTGTAGTGGAAAGGATGGTTCACAAGTTGAAACTTAAAGTGCCCAAGACCCTGATAAAATTAAGAACCTCTACGGGTAAAGCACAAGTGGATATGGGAGCTACTTACAACAACCTAGTGAGCATAGGGAGTTGGCGTGCCAAGATGAATTTCATGGTCTTACCACTTGAGAATTTCGAAATGATATTAGGGATTGACTTCCTTAAGGCAGCAAAGACAGTGTTGTACCTAAGTTTGGGAAGTATGATGGTTATACATGATGAAGAATCCTTCTTTGTTAATTGTTGTAGATTCGTTGGTGGGACGAATGGGACTACAACACTGGTAGCACAAGTGTCAGCTATGATCATTGAAAAGGAGCTAAACTATACTCGAGAAAGCCCAAAATAGAAGGAAAGTAAGGAGCACATGATTGCTAAGATCATGAAGGATCAAGGTGACAAGAAAAGCTCAACAGATGGAGCTCTTCTCAATATATCTTTGGTGGGCTCAGTGAGCCTTGAGAAGGCGAGTCCAAGTGGAAGCAAAGACAATCCCAATGGACTGGGAAAATGGTATGTGGATGAAGTTCCAATCAAAATGAAGACTTGCTATCGTCTTCAAGAGCTGACTAAGGAGTCTTCAAAGAAACCACTTGTGAAGGAGTGCCAACAGACTAAATTTAGGAGGGCGTCGAATCCATTTGGTAGGGTTGGTTTGTTAGACCCTTAAACTTCAGAGCACTTCTCAATGACCTTCACGATGCGTCTTAAGATGAAAGTTAGCTAGATTACACGCATGAAGGAGGCATTTGAAAATACTTAGGCAAACATGGGCGAGTGAGATCAGACTTGGTACGAATTTTTGTAGAGTTTCGAACCTTGTAGAAATTGACTCGACCCAGGCTAAGGATTTGATGGACTAAAGACTTGGCCTATGCTCAGATAAATGGACCACGACTAGCGGACTTGTTGTGGGAAGCATTGGATCAGGCCAGTATGATATGTGGGGCTTTGGCAAGATCACACTACATCATCAGCGAATAGAGATCATGGGGAGATCTTGGATGATGTAGTGACAACTAAGAGTTAGAGTAGCAATGGGACTCAACATATAAAGATAGTGGAGATCTTTAAGGATAAGGATGCTAGTAAACTCTATCTTTCTGTTATCTTGTAGATTCTATCTGATCAGTTAGAGTCCTATTTGGATAGAGGTGTCATCAAATTGGTCTATATGATGTAATCTGATAGAGATAGATGTGATCTTAGCACGATCTTAGGAAGTTCAATTTAAGTGGGATTCTGAATGTAACTTGGCTTCTAATTTAGAGTGCCTATATATAGCTCATTCAAAATTTTCTCTCCTAATTCAGTCAAAGAAAGTATCCCTTGTATTCTTTTGAGAGAAAGTAATATAAAGGTTGGTTTTACCGTATCTCTTTTGTTTCTTTGTTGCCTTTATTTTCTTATTGCTTTTGTAGTATTGTTTCTTCGAGTGTGCAAGGTAAACATCTTGAAAGTTGTTGAAGGCTGAAGTCTTAATTAAGCATACCTATGTGAGCTTTCCTTGCAAAGGGTGTTGACAATCAACTTTGGTAGTGCCTTGCAAAGGATTTGTAACAACCATCATATTGCAGTGCCAAATCCTTCAATATTAAAAGCATTCCTTATAATAACAATCACCCATGAATTATATCATCAGAGCCTTATGTCAGAAACTTAGGGAATTTTTCGGGTCTTCATTGCCAAGAATCAGGGGTGTCGACAAAACTAACCCTCCCCGATGATGCCAACAACCTTCATTGAAGTCACAATTCTTTCCTTTCCCTTTTTCTTTTCCCTCTCTCAACCTTCATTGCTAATACTAAATTTATTTTTCTTCAAAAATTATGTCATCTTCTTCTACCCCTTCCACTTCGAGCCGTTATTGGTGAATCTAGAGTCATATCAATAACTGTCAACATGACAGAAATTAGGAACGATTTCCAGAATATGAATATATTTTATCACCTTAATGGAATGGTAAGATAGGTCATCCCACTAATACCAACCTATCAATAGAGGATCCAGGATTTAGGGCATGGGAAGAGGAAGACTTAATGATCATATCGTGGTTATGGAATTTTACGAAATTAGTGATTAGTAAGATATAATGTTCCTTACAACAATAAAGGTTATATGTGACAATCTATAACAAAGCCACTCTACAAAGAAGGATGCTACTTTGATTTACGAATTAAAGGTTCAGGTTAGGTCTACTGGGTAAGGGAATATATATGTTACTAATTATTATGATCAGATGACAAGATAATGGTTGGTAATTGATAATAATTGTAACATGTAATTAAAGTGCAGCTATGACCTAGTTTCATGAAAGAATTTCTTAAGCATGATTGGGTATTTGAATTTACAACAAGATTAAATGTATAATATGATCAACTCGGAGTTCGAATTCTTGGTAAGGACAAATACCAACTCTCTGTGGGATTTTCTTAATGTTTCGCACTAAAGAAAGCCATCAATGTGTCATATTAGAATCTCAAAAAGAAGAGGCTATAGATAATCTATATCCTAATGAATCAAAGAAACCATCTAATAAGGATGGAATATAGTGTACTTATTGTAACAAATCACGTCACACACATGAGAACTATTTTAAGTTGCATGGAAAAGCTCAAGTTTTGGCACAGATTGGAAATTTCAAAGAACAAGCACAATGTCAGGCTAGCCTAGCAAATAAATAGGAAAGAATGTCTGAAGCTACAAAATCAAACAAGGAAGATTTCATATAATTCAACAAGGAAGATATAGGAAGATTAAGACTCACTTGATAAATTAGGATTATATTCTCTTACCAAAATTGGTATGTGTCTTATGGCTAATTATTTTAATGAATTAAGTACTGAGTAATTTGAGAGACAGGTTACAGGTTTAGGGGCAAATGACCATATGTGTCACTCTCTATGATTTATATAAACACATTCTAGGAAATAAAAAAACACTAGTTGATGGTTCCCCTACTGAAATTGCTAGACAATGCAACTTACATCTCAACTCTTTAGTAGCCCATAAATGTCCCCCATATCTTGGAACATTCTACTAACCTTATTTATATTCATAAAATAACTAAAGAGCTCTATTGCAAAATAATCTTTTCTTATTCTCATTGTTCTTTTTAGGATCGAACCTGGGGGAAGACAATTGGATTTGCTAAACATGAAGGGTTGGACTGGATTTGCTAAACATGAAGCGTTTGACTACCTTAAGGACTTAAGAGGATATCAAATAATGGGAAATCAATCCACTCCATATCTAGTCTTTGTAACTGTACTAACAAAGAATACAATCTGCAGACATCACCTTTGACTTAATCATCCACCTTTTCCTTTGCTAAAATAGATGTTCTTCTTTTTTCAGATATTTAGTTTTTTAAGATTTTCAGCGTAGCATTTGTTAATTTGCAAAACACTGTCATACTTCATTTATAACAAAATCTATAAAATATGACCAATAATTTTCTTTTATACATTTTAATATCCAGGGCCTTTAAAAAATTCATGATATTCATAGATCAAGATGGTTCATAAATTTTTATCTATAATTGTGCTTATACTACATGGTTGTTTTTAATGAAGGACAAATATGAAATTAGTTCATTATTTCCCTAATTTCAAAATATGATTTTCACTCAATTTGGTACAAAAATGGAAAGGCTTTGATCAAATAATGCTAGAGAGTTTTTCAATAAATTTCTTTCTTCCTTATTTAAAGAGGAAGGATTATTTATGAATCCTCATATGTCAAAACACCCTAACAAAATGGGGTTACAAAAAGAAAAAAATGTTACCTCCTAGAAGTCACTCATGCTCTCCTGTTTCAATCCAATATTCCTAAACTACTATAAGGAAATCATTTCTAATTACCACTTATTATATAAATTGTATACCCTATAAAATCCTAGAAAATCATAATCCTATTAACCTATTGTCCATACACTTCCTAGATGGTGTTTCTAATTGGAATCTTCACCCAAAATTGTTTATGTGTGTTGTTTTCATACATATCTATAAACGTTACATATTTAAATTAAAACTCAAAGAAAAAAGGTGCATTTTTATTGGCTATTCATCTGTACAAAAAGGTTATAAATGTTACAGTAATTCTTGTTGTCGAACCATTGTATCTCCTAATGTCACATTCTTTGAGCCTAAGCCTTTCTATAAGTTCCTTCCCACTCATCTTTAGTGGGAGCATTTTAGAGCAGAATAGATGTACTCAAATTCAATATCCTATCTAGTCATAGATTATTAACATTTCATTATTATCTACCTCACTACTAAACTTCTTAAATGTTATACTAGAAAACATTAAGAAAGATTTCGAATATGCATATGTAGAAATCATTACAGTTGCTAAACTTGCATAAATTTTCAAATACACAAATGCCAAAATTATCAATCCCACTTCTGAAGAATAGAATATATCCCCTTCATTAAAGTTGTTGCAATTGTATTTAATAAGATTACAACCCTCACAAGTACCAAATCATGTTTAAGATCTAACACTTAGCTTAGGTAATGAAAATGCTTTGAACTTGCTAATTTTTAAAACTAACAATATTGACTCTTGTGATTACCATCCAAATTATGATCTTGACCTTCTTATTACCTTAAGAAAACAAACACAAAAGTGTAATCAACATCCCATGACAAACATTATCTCTTGATATAGACAATCCTCCCAACATAAAAGTTTTCTCTTCATTTTAAACATAACAAATACCTAAAATAGTATATGATACCTTAAAAGAAAGGGAATGGAGATATGTAATAAAGGAGGGATAAGGGCATTGGAGAAAAATGATACCTGGGATATTGTTACACATCCCAAGGAAAAAAAAAGACAATTGGATGTAAATGTGTCTAAATAGTGAAATTCAAGGAAAATGAAATAATTGAAAGGTGTAAGGCGAGATTAGTTGTAAAATGTTATACACAAAATTATAAGGTAGACTACCAAGAGAGCTTTACATCAGTGGGAAAGATAAACATTGTGAGAATTCGTTTATCTCTAAAAGTTCATTTTGAATGGGATATTTAACATTATAATGTAAAACATGAATTTCTTCTTGGGGACTTAAATGAAGAAGTGTATATGGAACCACCACCTTAGTTTGATGACAAGTTTGGTCTCAATAAAGTTTATAAAATGAAAAAGGCCTGTATAGGTTAAAGCAATCACCAAAAGCTTAGTTTGGGAGATTTGCCAAGGATATGATGAAGTTTGGTTATAGATAGAGTAATGGACCATACTTTGTTAGTAAAACACTTAGGTAAGGAAAATATTATGGTATTATTGGTGTATGTGGATGATATCATAGTGATTAGGAGTGATAAAGAAAAGAAGAAGAAACTGAGAACTCAACCAGTTCGAGAATTTAAGATAAAGAGCTTAGTAGCCTAAAGTACTTCATTGGGATTGAAGTCGACTACTTTAAACATGTGATATTTATATCCTAATAGAAGCATATTCTTGATCTATTTAAGGTAATTAGTAATCTTGGATGTAAACCTTTGAGCACTCCTATTGATCTAAATCACTGAATAGGCTAAGAAAGCAAGGACGGAGCAATTGTTGATAAAAGATGTAAGCAAAGACTAACAAGGAGACTAATTTATCTCTCACTCACCATACTTGACATTACTTATTCTATAAGTGTAGTTATTTAATTAATTCATAATCCTAAGGAAGAGTATTTAAAAGAAGTTCAAAGTATTCTCTAGTACTTAAAGGTGATTCTAGGAAAGGACATTTTGTTCAAATAAAGAAGCAATTTAAAAATAAAAGCCTAAACTGATACTAACAATGTAAGATCATAGAAGGTTGACTAGATGTTAATGTACTTCCATAAGGGGAACTTGGTTAATAAAGGAGCAAAAAATAGAATGTTATTGACAGATCAAGTGTGGAGGTAGAATTATGTGTTATAGCTCTTAATTTTTATGAACTTCTGTGGATAGAATAATCCTAAAAGACTTAATGGGTGAAAAAAGTGGATCAAAAAATCATAACGTGACAATAAATCAACTGTCAGTATCTCTCATAGATCAATTCGACATGATTGAACAAAAAACATGGAGGTAGATAGGCCCTTCATAAAAAAGAAGATGGGTAGTAGACTTGTTATCATTCTTTAAATGGCATTAGGAATCAATTGGTAGATATTCTAACAATGGATTTGCTACTTCAAGGTTTCAAGAAATCACTAGTAAGTTAGGAATAAAAAACATCCCTTCACCAACTTAAGGGGGATTGTTGGATATAATATATTATATTTTTTATAAAAAAATAGAAAATGAATTAATAATATGAAAGAAGTGTACAATAGGTTTGTTCAAAACAAAATATGTACAAAACTAACTAGCATTACAGCAACATGAATAAGAAATACAAGAATAACAAATTGAATTCTCTGAACTAGTTAATATATACTTATTTATTGATTAGAGCATATTTTAATTTTTTAGGATCTTAATCTTTGAATTTGTTTTTCCTTATTGGTTAGCTTCCTATTTTATAGGGGGCATTATAGTTTGTATTCTCCTTTAAATAATAATGTAATTATTTTTATAAATTGAAGCTTAATAGGAGTGCTCAAAAGTCTGCACTTATATCTAAGACTCGTTAAGTTTTTGGATTATTCCTCAGGTTTTTGAATTTATGGTCCTAAATATTTTTCATCTTGTCTATAAAATTTCCTAGTTGAGAATCATAACACTCTAATATTATTTGTGGCAAGAATTTTTGTTGAAAGAGAATATAGGAGAAGAATCTAAAAGAAAAAGAAGGAGAGCAAGAGAGAGAGAGCACTTTCGAACAAAATTGTTAATCCAAACTTTTTAAAAAAATTTATATATAACACATACTTTGAGTTATTAATCTTTTTTTTTACATATAGATAACTCAAAATCTTTACTCCTTATCTTTTATATATATTACAAGTGTAATCTTAATGTGTGTGTGTGTATATATATATATATATTCTTTCACATCACTCTTGTGAGAAATATATAGATACACTAATGTATACTTTTTTTAGTGTAAATCACTCTTAAGCTTTACTCTTCGTTACTTTTTAGTGATATGAGAAATTGACATACTTAACAAGATCCTCGTGTAAGAAGGATAAAAAGAATTATAACGGATAATGCAATAATTCTTAAATAATCATAGATCCCTTAGCTAAATATTGAAGGAAAATTGATAAATTTTTTTGTATGGAAATAAAAAGTTATTAGACATCCTACTTAGGTGAAACATTTTCTTCTTTATTCTTTCTTTAGTAAATCTAACAAGAGAAATTTCTATTATTTGATTATTACTTTAATAAATATGGTTCTTAAAAGAATATCATAGGATTTTACAACCTAAAGATCTAGTAAAAATAGCTTGATTTCTTCTTTAAATGGAAATATTTAGTAATGAAGTAAAGATCAACTTGTCTCAACACTTCTATAGGTTGTTTGTTTAACTTACAAATTAATGTTTAGTTTTCAAAGTTAAAGATATTGTATCTTATTATTCAAAGCAAGATAGTAATTCTCCTTTATAGAGAGATATCATAAAAAATATCACAGGTAAAAAAAATATTTAACTCTTTCGAAGTAAGGTTGTAGCATCTAGAGAATAATCACCATAGTAAGATCTTTATAATTAGTACTCAAAAAATTAATTTTTATTAAATAGTAATCTTTTAAAATCAAAACTTGAGCTAGTAGACTAAATTAGTAAATTATGATAAATTAATAAAATAATTTTTATAATTTTGTTGTCCCGTTCATATCTTAAATTTAGAGTTTGTTAAGATTACAAATATATAAATAACTAACCATAATAGTTTTTTAGGTGAGTCTATTAACTTTTTTTCTTAAAAGTTAGACTTAATTAAATCTCATATTGAATTTTTTTACTGATGTCTGCAAGTTTTGAGGTTAAATATGGAATTGCAATAAAAATTTATGAAGTCTTAAAGACTTTAATTTTTTGTTAAAAGGATTATTTTAAATCTAATCATTTTAATACATTAATTCAATTAGTGCAACTAAAATAATTTTATTACTATTTATTGCGTTAAATTCATATTCAATTAACTAGGTTGGTATAAATTAAAAGATTTTTAATTAATTAGATATATTCTTATTGAACTTTGAATATATTATATAAATTAATAAGTTGACTAAACAATATGTTTTTTAATTAATAGGTTTTATAAGGTTCTAATGCTAATAATTTATAAAGGTTTTATTGTAGTTTGTTAAGACGAAAGTTCTTTTTGAACTATAATGTTTGCACCAAAATATAGGTTAAACTCTAATATTTTGGAATGAACAAAAAGAACCCTGAAGAGATTAAGGGTTCCATCAATTGAGAGTTTAAGTGAAATGATTTTAAAATGGAGATTTAGATGGTCGTGTAGGTCACTTAACTACAACCATTCGTAGACTTACAAGGTTTGCTAGAAGGGCATGTATCTAACCATGTAAGTCTACATCGTGTCTAAAGAGCGTGTATCTCTCTGTAAATGTGTGTAACTTCAAAATTAAATGAGCCAACTTAAAAATTTTGTTCTCAAACTTATGAACCATAAAATGCATACCCTAACATAGTCATCATGCACAATTTCATCAGGATGCTTAGTATCCTATCCTAAAACACATCAACATTTAATCAAACCATATTCCAACATCAATATAAACATAAAATGAAATAGAATTTAAAAATAAAACTTAAGCTAATTTATAGATTGCCTCTTATGTAGTGCTTGTTTAACATTTTTAGGTCGATGTACCTTTTATGCTCAAGGTGGCTTGTACAAATTAGGTTTTTATAGCCTTATTGTAAGTTCCATGACATCTAAATAAGCTACCTTTTATTGCTTAGTGCCATATTTTCCTTCGATTTATTACCTTGAACTTGCATAAGCTTTGTTTCTCCTTTAAATGTAGAGTCTTACAAAATATCATAACAAGACTCCTTAACTTCAACAACATCCATTTGTTTAAGGCCATGGTTAATGACATTAGATAGTTTAAAAATGACTTTTTCATCCCCCACCCTTAATGTTTACTTACCTTTTTCATCATCTATTATTGACTTAGTAGTGGCCAAAAAGGGTCAACCTAGGACAAGAGGCACTTCTACGTCCTCCTCTATATCAAGAATCACGAAATCTACTGGAAAGGAAAACTTATTAACCTTAATAGACACATTTTCTATAACTCCATATATCAACTAGTTGCATACTTATCCTAGTCAGTTTAAGTTCTCCTATTCCTAGTTTCTAAAACAACAAATAAGGCATCATATTAATACAGGCCCTTAGGTCAGTTAAAGCCTTATCTATTTTCAAACTACCAATTTCACAAGGGATAGTAAAACTCCCTACATCAATAAGCTTCTTTGGTAGTTTATGTTTCCAAACTTCTGAGCTCCTTTCGCGTAGTCTCCAACTTTTTCTTGTTTGAAAAAAGCTCTTTCAAAAGTTCCATGTGCTTTGGTATCTGCACAAGAGCTTCAACAAGAGGTAAGTTAGAGTGGATTTGAATGAAAAGTTTAAGGAACTTACGAAATTGTGCATCCATTTGATCTTTTTTCATTTTAGCAAGGTAAGGGATGACAAGATGATATTCGTTGACTTTTTCCAATTGACATTCACCTTCAGCTTTTACTAAAACATCAATAGTCTCCTTTTTCTTTTCCTTCTTCTTCCGGAAGTTCTTTTTCACTATTTAGGGTGATTGTCACTACTCGTTCTTTTAGATTTGTCTTCATTGGACTGGGCAAACTCCCCTATGGTCTTTCAGATACTAGCTTGATGATTTGTCTTATTTAAACCTCCAAGTTATGTATCAAAGCCTCTATCTATTGACGTCTTACATTAGGATCTTGAGAAATCTTTAACATCACCTCTTCCAAATTAAGCTTCTAGGTGGAGGTGCTTGTTAAAATCCTAATGGAGAATTGTTCCTTACTTGGCCTTGATTTTTCCATGAGAAGTTGTAGTGACTCCTCCATCTTGGATTATATGTGTTGCTATATAGATTGTTAGGAGCATTCCCCAAATAATCCACATGCTCAGGCTATGATGTTCGACAAATTTGACCTACATGCTCTAGCTCACACACCTTACACTGCATAACTTGGCTTGGAGGATTGGTTATTAATTTACCAATCTTCTTGCTGAGCACTTTTACTTGACTCACTTACTGCGCCACTGCATCTACTTCATACGTTTCTGCTGGCTTATTAATTCTAGCGTGTGAAGAGCACCATTGGTAGTTGTCCATAGCCATGTCTTCAACAAGCACTTGGGCCACCTATGGTGTCTTATTATTAAGCATACCCCCAACTATTGCATCAATCAACGCCTTGTATTTTAATTATGTCCATTATAGAAAGTTTCAATTTGCATCCAAAGTGGTAAACTGTGATGTGGGCCTCTTCTTAACATCTCCTTAAAATGCTGCAATGCATCATATAGTGATTTAAAGTTGGTTTGGGAGTGAGAGGAGATGTCTTTCCACAATTTTACAGTCTTAGCTGGTGGAAAATACTTCAATAAAAACTACTCCGCCACTTATTCCCATATTGTCAGTGATGATCATGGCATCGAGTTTAACCATTTTTTGACCTTTCTCCTTAAAGAGAACAAGAATAATCACAGTCTAATTGCATCATCATTAGCTTCGTTGATCCAAAATGTATCCTAAATCTCTAGAAAATTTAAGAAATGCATGTTTGGGTCTTCATCTCTTAATCCATCAAATTGGATAAACTGTTACACCATCTATATTATACTCAGCTTAATGTCAAAGTTGTTGTCACTTACAGTCAATCTAACGTGTTGGACTTTACTCCAATCAAGTTCGGTCTAGTACAATCAACTACGGTCCTCAATTGGCCAACCATGTGATTTTTCAGCATCCAATTGACCTCCTAATTCTTCTATTTGATGTTCTAGCTCAAACTAGTATTGGTAATAGGGCCCAGGTCTAGCCTTACCAAAAGTCAACGAGCAATAGCAAAGCGATGTCATTGTTTAATTTTTTAAAAAAATAAAAAGTTAGGTTGAGTTGGCCTAGCTTGATCCAAGCTCCGACAACCCCTGACCTCGTTAGGCCTGGATTTGACATTACAAGGACTGGGCCTAAGCTAACCCCAGTTCGACCCGACTCGACCCATTGTCATCCTTAGCTCGAACTCTCTCAGTTGCATCCTACAAAGATTTCTGTGCACTGTTATCTCAATTTCTGGATCTTCGTCAATTAAGCTTCCTATGTTACCCCAGGTCATAAATTGACCAAGATTCAAGATCTATATAAAAAAAGGAAACTAACAAATTAATTAAATAAAATAACTTTAAAACAATAAAATAAAATAAAATAAAATAAAAATGGTTAGAGTAATAAAATCTAGGTGTTCATAATATTATAGTCCCCAGCAGCAATGCCAAAAACTTGATTGATATGGTTTTTATATCAATATTTAAAATTACCGCAAGTATATGGCATAGTTGTAACTATCACAAGCAAGTACGGGTCGATCCCACAAAGATTTTAATTACTAGTAGCTACACTTTTTCTATTATCTAACATAAGGATCAAATTTTGGATTTTAATTAAAAATTAAACCAAATAAGTAAACTAAGATTAAAATCAATACTGAACTCAAGATAGAGGAAAATACTTAGAAAAATCAAGATCAAATAATAATGCCTAGGTAATGAATCCCCCTTAAAAATCCTTTAATTATTAACCCTTTATCATACAATTATATTATTGATTATTGGATCATGAAAATTCCTATTTTATGTTAATATCTTTCTCAAGACTACTAAAAAAACTAATACATCAGTTGATTAATAGAACTCTATCTAGTTAAAACTCCTAAGATTGCATTATAGATTTGTGAATTCTGTTATTAGATTTGAAACTAATCCAGAGGGTTTATGTCGACTTATCTCTAGGTTTGCATCCAATTCTTTCCAATTATGGTAGATTTATTCACTCAAGAGGATTTCTCAATCTTAATCATATGAAATCAAATTATGCACTAATATTTTGAATATATTAAAACAAGAATAAAACCCATAATTGAATCGGAATAAATCAATCAATATAATTGCATTGAATAAAAGATCAAGTCATGTTGTTATCACAACTTAGGGTTCATCACACCTAGACACTAAATGCATTTAGTTACTAGTCATAAAAAAGAAAAGCAAAGATAAATATGCAGAAAAATAATAAAAAACAAAGACATCATAATTCTAAATCTCCATTTTTCTTCTATTGGATCTTCTTGCAAGTTTGGATTTGATGTTCTTATTTAACGGATCCCTTGACGTATTTTTCGTGTTTTCATCATCTCTTAATCAAAACTATCACCTTTGTATATGTATCATAATTTAAACTACTTAGTAACTCGGATCTCTATTATTTGCCTCCACTCATATCCTTTTACAGTAAAAACTAGGACTTTTGGATTATATACAGTTAACTTACATAGGCGTATGAGTGACTTTTTATCTCTAAAAACACCTGAATTTGCGATTTTGCATGGGCATAGAGACTTACATGGGCAACATATACGGGCGTGTATATCAACATACACAGGCATATAACTCCATATGACTAGAACTAAAATTCTTCAATCTTCACACGTTTACAAAGACTTACACAGTTACTGTACACATTCGTGTAGGTCCTTAGCTGCTTTAAATATTTGTTCTATGCCATGATTTCATCTGAATTATTCTCTTTTTGGTCTATGAAAGCAATTATAACACAAATGCACTTAAAGAGAATTAAGTACCAAAAACACAACAAAACTATGAAATAATAAGTGAATCATGTTAAATTCGAATGCATAATTATAGTCAAATAAACATTTATTATCTGACTAGATGTATAGCATTATAGGGTTTCATCATAACTTTAGAGAACAAAATCAATGGTCTTGAGAGACTTATTAAAGATATAGCACACGATTTGGGAAATTGCTCAAGGAGATTAATATGATGTTCTTTAACAAAACCTAGCAGCATTTAACTAAAAGTATGGTTTATGAAGATATTCTGGAATTTTGCAATCATATGAAATTGCTCAAGGAGAATAATATAAACTTCATAACTCTAATACTAAAAGAGGAAGAAATGAAATGAGTTACTACAAGATCAATTGATTGTTCCAATTCCATATGTAAAATCATCTCTAAGGATATCTAATAGGTTAAAGAGGATTTTGGTCAAGTATGTGGATGAAACACAAGCGGCATATATAGCTAGCAGATCAATGAGTGACATCATTCTTTTGATGTAGGAGTTTATGAAAGGTTACCAGAAAAGAAGAGGGGGCAGAAATTACAACTTGAACATTGACATAAGGAAAACCTCTAACAATGTAGAGTGGAAATTTCTAATTAGCATTATGAAACTAATGGCTTTTCCTAAAATACTTGTTGAGTGGATTTCTTAATGCATCATTGCTCTATATTTTAATGTCTTTACAAATAAGAAACATTCAAGGAGTTTTATAAGTAATAAAGGTATAAGGGAAGGAGATCCTTCATCTCCTTACCTATTCTCTCTTGTTATAGAAGTATTTTGTAGAACACTTAAGAAGGTGATGGAGAGAACAAAGCAGTTCAGATATCATTAAGTGTAAAAGGCTAATTATAACAAATTTAGTCTTTGCTAATGATCTATTGCTACTATCCAAAGTAGATAAAATATTTGTGGTGGCTTTGATGACTACAATCAAAATGTTTCTAGAATGTCTGGACTTAAAGGGAACTCTAGAAAAAGCTCTTGTTACATCTTTAACAAATCTATGGATCAGGAAGCGGTGATACTTAAAGTTACAGGTTTTAATAGACACGACTTGCCATTTATGTATCTAGGAGTTCCTATTGTTGCTTCTAAGTCAATTTACGGAGATTACAAAATGCTAATTGATAAGATACAGGCTATGATATCACACTGGAGTATGAAGGCTTTGACCTTAGCTGGAAGAGCACTCTTCTATACTTAATGCACTAACTATACATTGGACAATTTACATATATTTTCACAAGAATGTTATCAAAACAATTAATGTTATTCTCAAAAGGGTTTTATAATCTAGAAACCTAACAAATAAACATTACACTCCTATCAAATGGTCTAAAGTATGCTATCTGAAAAAGCATGGTGGATTGAATATGCTCCCTTTGAGGATCTGTAATTTGGTTATACTCACCAAAAAGTTATGAATGATCATTGAAAACAAACAATCCCTATAGGTTATGTGGATCAATGCTTATTACATAAAAGGGAGAAATCTCTGGATAGTGAATATATATACTTGAAACTACCTCAAACTCAACTAAAACAATCTTCAAACTCAAAAGCAAATTCAAACATATGTGATCAAATTATTGGAAATAGTATTAATACATTCTTTTGGTGTGAAAAATGGTTAACTACTGGAGTTTGTGAGGATATTGGTGAGCTCAATTCAATCAGAAAGATCATTAGGGATGATCAATCTATAACTTATGTTAAAATTGAAATTTTATCAAGGATTTAAGATTCTGGTTTGCATAATTCGATCAATAGCAGTGAGTTCAAAGAAAACAAAGCAAATGTCTATTGGTGGAATTTTTCTAGACATGGTACATTCACCAATTTAAATTGTAGAAAGTTGTTTCAAGAGTAGAGAAATTTGGTAGCTTGGCATAAACTTATCTAGTATAAGTATACGATACCCAGAGCTTCAATCACAATGTGAAGAGAAATCAAGAACAGGTTAACTATAATTGACAGAATGAATAAATTTATGGTTATTCCAATCAGATGTGTTTTATACAAGTAGAAGCAAGAAAGTATTACTTATTCTTCATATGCCAATTCACTCAGCCTTTGTGGAAGGATATAAATCAAGGATGTTTGTTAGGAGGTGCACCAAATGAGTGGTATCAAATTGTAGCTTGGTATTTAGCTTTAAACATGCATGATGGAACAAAGAAATGATGCCTTTTTATTGCTATTTCATATCTATTACAAGCTATATTGGATGAAAGGAATATGAGAATATTCAAAGACAATGAGAAACAACATTTTAAGAATACAAAAAGAAACAATTAAGCAGTTAAGTTATATTTGTCACCAATCTTATGTCAGCCTAGGATTAATGACTAGCATGTACGATTGTGTTTGATCCTTTGTAATATTGTCATGGTGATTTGTTAACTCATTCATTTGATGGGATGGTTTATGCTTCTAACAATTGTTATTGTCTTTCATGGCTTAATCTAATTTACAATTTTTTTTAAAAAAAATGGGTATGAGCTTTGAAGGATCATGGGGGCAGAACTATAGGGAAATATAATGGCTCATCTGATTACTCCACTGGACTTCCCCTTTTAAGGTGGATTATGTTGACGTTGTGTCTGGAAGGGACGATCTCTTGCTAGTGAAGCTTTGAGGTCCAGACCAATTTTCCCATGAGAGGGCATCTGAGGTCTAACATGCTATTGGGCAATTTCTACTGGATCGGCATGCAATGTCTACGACTGGGCAATGTCTACGACTGCTACATGTTTTTTATTTTTTATTTTTTGACTGAGCTACATGTTAATTTGTAAATGAAGAACTCCATACAAACTTTCTGAGCACTGTGCATCTATACATTGATTTATTTTTCTTTCATGTTTTCTATCTGAGCACTGTGCATCTATACATTGATTTACTCCCCTTTCCTGTTTAACAAGGGTTGTAATAAATGATTTTTAGTATATAGATTCATGCGCAAAGTATTGACAATCTAAACCTTTTCGAGTATCTTTCCAACTGCTCAATAGTGTTTTCAGCATTTTATGTATTCTTGATCGGTGATTTTTGATAGCTGATTATGAAAAAGGTTATAGGGACAAGTTTCGACTTGGAGTGGATGTACCTTATGATTTCACATTTTTCATCAACCCTAACTTCGCATCAACAATTCAAGAAAATTTACAGCTGCCCATTATAGCCAATCTTGTCCTTGTAAGCGCCCCTCGTTGATTTAAACATAGTATAGACCAAAAAGCGAATGCGAACTACTACAAGGTATGCTTGTGATTTGTTCCCTTAACACAATGGTTTTTTAACTCTAAAACTAACATAAAGCCGCTTGGAAAAATTAAAAACATATACTTCTAATATACAACAACAAACTAAAAGAGATGGCGGTGAAAATGGCCCTATTCGCAGGGCATCTACAAAACTTAACAGTTAGGCTGTACCATCTTGGACAAACCATTTTAAGAATGTTAACATACACCACTACCTTGGACAATCCCTAGAACCGTATTAACAGATTGGACCGAAAAAATAACTCCATCCGCAAGGTTTGAGGAAACTTGTAACAAACTCTCCATCAAACATCCATTTGTTGCATTGTAGTTAACTATTTGCCTTCATACCAATTTTGCGCACACTTTGCATCAACAGATAGGTCGACTTTAAGAATATTCTCCCCATTAAAGGGCTTGGACATGCACTCAACAACTATAGCCTTCGCAATCTCAGCTGACTCGGTTGGCCCCTCTAAGATCACTTCATCGTGAATCTGCCTTACAAAATAAAGTTAATTTCCAGAACATTGCACATAAGGTTCCCCTCTAAGATCACTTCATCGTGAATCTGCCTTACAAAATAAAGTTACTTTCCAGAACATTGCACATAAAGTTCCAGTAAGGCAGCTTTTAAGTGACTTGTTTAATTCATTCGCTATAGAGCTAATAGACATGGTGTTCAAGTGGAAACGTGAGTTCCATGCAGTCTATGTCAAATGCTAATCAAACAAGAATATTTTCCTACTTGATAAAGCAAGCGTCTCACCTGCAAAATTAGCCTCCATCCAAGCTGCTTCAGACATGTATTTCTTGATATTTCTAACATTGCACATGTGGCAACATCAGCAGCACTTCCCTGCAGTATCCACCACCCTGATTAAGAATGAGAGAGAGAGAGAGAGAACTCAAGTTCAGAGGAATTAATGGAGAAACCTGCACTGGAGTATTGATAGCAGCTCGCTCAATGTGATTCCTTACAGAACGACTAGCATTTTGTACTGATGGGAAGTGACGAGCACGTCCTAGTAATGTAAAAACCCTTCCAAATTCAATGGCCTGTTTCTTTTGAGTTTCTTGCCACGCACGCACTTCCTGTCTTTCTTTGTACCAGAGGGCAACAGTTTGCTCTGCTTCCTTTGCAGAGACCTGAAAACAAGGATTGCAAAAATGTATGCCCATTGATCCACTTCATTTAGTTCAAATCACATAATGAAACTCGGTATTCTAGCTAATAACTCAAAGATTACCTTCCAATCTCGGGCAAGCCCCTTTGGAGTTTTCCCGTAAGCAATAGAGAAGTTAAGCATTTTAGCTTTTCTCCTTTCAGATGCAAAGGCATCCTGTATTACAAAATTCATTATTGCCGTGAAATTAGCTCTGGTACTATGTGAAATTAGATAAAGAAAAAGTAAGAAAATTTACATGTTTGATTTACGTGATTTGCTGTAAAGCCTATGTGCACATACACAAAAGCCACGAAGGCTTTTAAGCTGTGTTATTCCGATAAACCACTAAAGACATACTTTTGCAAGAAGACTAAGTCAAGAGCAGATAATGTAATTAGTCGGCAGTTATTAGAGGGAAAATAGGAAGAGTTGGTAGTTTCAGATTTTCAGTAGAAGTGAATTACTTGTTATCTACAATTAGGATTTATTATCCACAACTGCATATCTAGGAGTAAAGTCTATAAATAAGTCTATAGTAATTGTCATTAGGTATGCAATCTTTATATTTTTAGGTATATTCTTGGAGTTTAGGCAGCTCGAATTGTCTTTTGTTACTAGTGTGGTTGTCTGTGAGATTCTCCAATACGTTGTATCAGTTTATTTGCATTCAATAAACAATCGTATTTTTCCTTTCCAAAACGTATTCTTTATTTCCTTCTAGTTCTACCAATTTGGTATCAGAGCCCTATGATTCTATGATGGCCGTCGGTACCCACAACTCTTCTTCTACATCACAACCAACTCCACCACCAACAAATCCAAAGACAACTTTAACAGAAAATAATCAGTCTCCCGAAATAGTACTCCAACAACTCAACGCTCTTCCGCAACAATTGGCTTCATTAACAGCGCAATTGCAAAGGTTGGATAATCGAATCAAAGAGGTAGCACAACAAAAGGTTCAAAATAGCCGACAGACCTTTAGTGGAGAATCCAGTCGACCTCCTTAGAAAAAGAATGTTATTACTGAAGAGGAGGAAGCATATGCCGAATGGGAAAATCATCAACCCCGAAGAATCCTTGCAAAGATGGATTTTCCTAGATTTGAGAATGGAGATCAACGGAGATGGATTTTGAAAGCAGAAAAATATTTTCAACATTACCAAACCTTGGAAGATCGGAAAGCTGATGTGGCTTCAATGTATTTGGAAGGGGAAGCCTTGGAGATGTTTTCATAGATCAACAATGATCGGATCATATATGATTGGGGAGAGTTAGTCAGAATATTACATGAACATTTTGGTCCAACCGAGTTTGCCAATCCTGACGAGCACCTTTGTGTAATCTTGCAAACGGAAACTGTTCAAGAATACCATCAAGAGTTTGCTAGGAGGTCAACACGAGTATCTAATTGGCCAGAACACTGTTTATTGGGAGTTTTTCTAAATGGTCTCAAAGAAGAACTTCGATTTGATGTGCGTATTCAAAAACCCATAAATGTATACAGAGCCATGAGCTTAGCCCTGGAATATGAAGCAAAACTCGCAGTAACAAAGGGTATTCGTAGAAGTCAAACGGGTGGGGCTGGGTCTTCTTTGGCAACTCAAGATAATTCTTACGCTCCATACAATACAAACACCTTACCTTCTGCTGTCAGGAACCCAACAATGGGCGAAAAAGTGGCTAGCTTTGTCCCACGACAACTAACAAGGGAACATCAAATCCAAAAGGACATCAAATCCAAAAGGATAAACGCTTGTGTTTTCGTTGTAATGAGAAATTCGGACCTGGCCATCGTTGCAAGCAATTGACTTTGGCAGTTATGGAAACTGAAGAGATAGATTTCTGTGATGAAACCTTGGAAGCAGAGGAAGAAGACATGATGGCTGAGATGGCAAAAATTTCAATGCATGCCATTTTAGACAAAACATCAGGCACTACCATGAAAATCCAAGGGAAAACTAAAGGGAGAGATGTCCTCATCTTGATCGACAGTGGATCAACCCACAACTTTATATCGGACAAGGTAGTCATTGACCTTCACAACTTTATATCCACAACGAGAAGCAAGGAGTATTGTGCCAAATTATTAGACAGCCTGAAACTCCAATAAGCCAAGAGAACATCATTCCTGACATCCAAAACCTTTTCAATTATCATACCATTTTCCAAACACCACATGGAGTTCCACCTAACCAAACCCAATCCCATGCCAGAAATATCCTACTTGATGCCAAATCGCCAAATATTCGATCATACAAATATCCTTTTTACCAAAAAAATGAGATTGAACGTTTGGTTAATGAATTACTTGACGAAGGATTAATACGTCCAAGTTCCAACCCGTATGCTAGCCCTGTTTTAAGACTACCATTGCAGATAAATATCCCATTCCAAATATTGATGAGTTGCTGAATGAGTTACATGGAGCCTCTTTCTTCTCCAAAATCGACCTTCGCTCTGGATATCACCAAATTCAGATGAAACTTGAAGATGTCCACAAAACAGCATTTCGAACACACTCTGGTCACTATTTTTAGTCATGCCCTTTGGCTTGACCAATGCTCCCTCTACATTCCAGTCAGTAATGAATAATTTATTTCGACCCCATATTTGACAATTTATCTTGGTTTTCTTTGATGATATTTTGGTGTGCAGTCCTAACCTTGAGCAGCACAAAAACCACTTGAGGATTACCCTCACTGTCGTCCAAGAAAACTGTTTTTTCGCTAATAGAAAGCAATGTTCCTTTGCTCAATAAAGAATGGGATTTCTCAGTCATGTCATTTCCAATCAAGGAGTCAAGATAGATCCAGACAAGATCAAAGCAATTGTCGACTAGCCACAACCCCAAAATGTCGAGCAGTTGAAAGGATTCTTAGGACTCACTGGTTACTACCATCAATTTGTCTACGGTTACGAAATTCTAGCTCGTCCTTTAACCGAGCTAACCAAGAAAGATTCTTTCAGGTGGAATAAGGTGGCTGTTGAAGCTCTCTAAACTCAAACAATTACTCACATCTGTACCTATTTTAAAGCTTCCAAATTTTTCCCAATCATTCACTGTTGAATGTGACACTTCATCACAAGGGGTAGGAGTTGTTTTATCACAAGAGGGCCACCTGACTACTTTTTACAATAAGGGATTTTCTTTCTCAAACAGATTTAAATCTGCATATGATAGGGAGTTACTTGCACTAGTGCTTTCTTTGCAAAAATGGAAGCATTATCTTCTAGGGAGGCATTTCTTTGTAAAGACTGATCATTGCAGTTTGAAGCTTTTATTGGAGCAGAAGATTGCTACTAGTGAACAACGACTTTTAATCAAACTTCTGCCCTTTGATTTTACCATCATATATCGAGCTGGAAAGGAGAATATTGTGACAAACTCTCTATCCCGTCGACCTCATTTTATGCAATTATCAGTTCCTTTTTCAATAGAATTTGATAAGCTCCCGACACTCCTATAGCAAGACCCCGTGACTACAAGAATTATAGAGCAATTACAGAAAGATCTCGCATTTGTTCTTGATTATTCTAGCCAGAATGGACGCCTTTATTTTCAAGGAAAGCTTGTCATCCCAGCTGACTTGCCTTTAAGGGAGAAGCTTATGGCTGAACTACATGATACCCCTTCTGGTGGACATGGAGGATTTCTCAAAACAATCAAGAGGCTTTCTGCTAGTGTGTTTTGGCCAAATATGTGGAATGATGTTAAACATTATGTTCAAAACTGCTTCGTATGTCAACGAAACAAGTATGAGACATTATCTCCAACGGGTTTGCTTCAACCACTATCGATCCCACAGAGGATATGGGAAGTCATCTCGATGGACTTCATTAATGGATTGCTGAAATCCAATGGATATGATGCTATTTTGGTTGTGGTGGATCGATTATCTAAATATGCCCATTTTGTGGCATTAACTCACCCATGTTCTGCAGAAATAGTTGCTGATGTGTTTTGCAAGAAAATTGCCCGATTACATGATATTCCAAGAAGCATACTATCATAGGGACATATTGTTCACCAGTTCATTTTGGACAAATTTTTAAGCTTAATCAAACAAAATTGCAAATGGGGACAGCTTACCACCCACAATCAGATGGACAAACAGAAGTCATAAACCGTTACTTGGAGGCTTATCTCAGATGCTTTGCAAGTGAGAAGCCAAAGATTTGGAGTCATTTCTTATGCTAGGCAGAATTTTCATTCAACAATTTCCATACGGTGACAAACACTACTCCTTTTCATGCTATGTATGGTTGTGACCCTCCCACCTTACAAGTGTATTGTCGCAACGATACTCACATAGCATAATTGAAAGAACAACTTGTTGAAAGGGATGCTATATTACAAGTTTTAAAGGACAATTTACTCAAAAGCTCAAAATTGAATGAAGGCACTTGCAGATAAGAATCGTAGAGAAAAATCATTTGAAATTGGTGATGTTGTCTTCTTACGAGTCCAACTATACAGGCAACATTCTTTAGCTAGGCGTATGAATGAGAAGCTTTCACCTTGGTTTTTTGGTCCTTATAAGATTTTCAAAAGTTGGAGTCCAGTAGCGTATGAACTAGAGCTCCCTCCTAACGCCAAGGTGCATCCTATTCTCCATGTCTCACTACTTAAAGAAGCTATAGGACAACTCTCCACCAATCCGCCAGCTCCATTATCTCTGAATTCCAATTGGGAGTTTTGATGTGGAACCTCAAAAGGCATTGGCTCACCGTTGGATTAAGCATGGTGATAAATTAGATCTGGAATTGCTCATCTTATGGCAGAACCGTCCTTCTGAAGATGTCAACAGGGAATCATATGACCTATTACAACAACCGATATCCCTATTTTCAACTTAAGGACAAGGTGACTTTCCAAGGGAGGGTACTAATATTCCACTAAAGACATACCTTCACAAGAAGACTTAAGTCAAGAGCAGATAATGTAATTAGTTGGCAGTTATTAGCGGAAAAATAAGAAGAGTTGGTAGTTTTAGATTTTCAATAGAAGTGGGTTACTTATTGTTGTCAACAATTAGGATTTATTATTATCTACAAGTACGACTCTAGGAGTCAAATCTTTCTATTTTTAAGTATATTCTTGGAGTTTAGGCAGCTCAAATTGTCTTTTGTTATTGGTGTGGTTGTCTGTGAGGTTCTCCAGTACTCTCCATATTAGTTTATTTGCATTCAATAAACAATCGTATTTTTCCTTTCCAAAACTTATTTTTTATTTCCTTCCAGTTGTACCATATGCACTAAATTTAACCCACCTATTTACAATAATAGGATAGCTCAATATTCCATAATAAAAAATACAAGATTCTTAAATAATACCTAGAACTACTTAGATAAATTATTCCTATATTAGATACATGATAATATTTTCATACTAAATACTAAATCTCCATAATATTCAACAAGTACTAACCGCTGCAATTTCCACATAATGTTCAAGAAAATACAAAATAGTAGATTTTTTAGTCCTTTTGCACATTAGATTTTGGATCAAAGTAAGCTGCTCCAACAAGAAGCATTCAAGAGAATATCAAACTGAGGAGCCCTGTAAGTGGTTAGTTGCCAAACTCTAGTCATATTCATAACAAAGAACAATGGACTTGGCAAAAGGCAGAGATACACAAATCTTGATTTTGTCCATGGCACAAGTCGTGTAGACACCACTTCAACAAACATTCATTTATACACCAAACTTTATTTGTCAACAACATTTGCATGAATTAATAGATGGAGTACATGCTATCGAATCTTGCTGCTAGAGCACTATCCCAGTTTGAATCAAACACTAACGTTCAATTTATCTTTATCTATAAAACCACTACATTTTGAAACTAGTTTATAAAACTATATTCTATGTTCCATCTACCTGAAATTAAAAGCTAATTGCATCCCTATGTTTAAATCTCAAAAAAAAAGGAGAAGTTTTGTTACCAAATCGCTTCAAAACTAGAAAGTGAACTTAAAGTTGGAAAGTGAGTAAATGAAATTTACAAAAATGAGTTCCTTGCTTCTCATTTCAACATACTTTTACGAAGAGAATGGCAAAACAATTACCGATTTACCTTCAACAGTGGAACTGGGGGTTTATCTTCACCTGATTGTGGGTACCATTCAAGCACTACTTCCTTTTTTGTAATGGCATCATGAATATGTGGATACATGTTCATAGCTGTTCTTGAATGAAAATCTCCACCAGCTTTGAATGCATCCAACATGCTCGTACAGTTAGAAAGATGTGCAAGAATTCGAAGTTCAAGCTGTAACATGAAACCTCTTTCAGACCAAAGCCTGAGATACAACATAAATTGGTGGATAACAAATACTCACCTGCCCATAATCTGCAACAATAAGGGAATTTCCTGGAGCAGCTATAAATGCCTTACGGATCTTATACCGATCCTTCTCCAAAGCAGGCTGATTCTGAATGAAGTAATATGTGAAAGTTTAATTTCTATCACATTCAGATAGCAATATTAAAGCCTCGATCTTGTCTTCAATTTTTGGAAAAATTGGGCACCAACCAGGTGATTATTATGGCCCTCTCTGATTTTATGCATAACCAAGGAATGAGATAAATAAAATAAAATACTAAATCTTTTCAGTTGAATTCACATTGATTTCCTAGAAAGTTTTAATCCTACTTGCTAGGCAAGCAATATCATTAAAACAGCAAATAGCAAAGACATATGTTTGATGGCCAAGTCATGCCTTTTTCAGTGACATTATCAAAAGAAAACAATTCAACAATTATAAATTCACTCTAGAAAAGCAATTGATGGAAAATAGATTAATACCTGCAAATTTGGCCTCCTTGCTGACAAACGCCCAGTTTCTGTATTAATATTTAAAGAACAATGTATGCGCCCATTCTTGCCAGCTATATTACTTTCCTGCAATAGAGAGGCAGCACTACGAGCATCAATAGTTTCAAAATTTTGGAGTTATAGGGTTATTTAATAAGAATGCAGAATACTAAGATAAAGCAATGCCAAATAATTAAACTTATAGGAAACATAGAAGTTTAAATAGTATATACCAACTAATTAACTGACATGGCTGGCATTGTGAAAAGTACTTTAAAGATCTCAAATTAACAATATTGAACTTTTATATGTCCAAAACCTTTTATAGAAACATTTTGCCTTTTCTAAATGAGTCGTGTCGATTATATTCTAGTACAGATTACAATATTTACACCAAGAATGTAAATTATAAAAATATCAATCTCAAATGAGCTGAATGGAAATTTGAACAGAAAATGTTAATACTTGACTAGATAGAAGCAAAATAGTATAAATTCTAAACATATACCCACAAAAACCTGACTTCAAGTTTTCAAATTAAAAGCTAAGGGAGTCATTTTTAAGCGTTTTAGAATTGTATATACTAATCACCAACAAAACATGGGAGCATGTGGAGAAAAAGGAATTGTAAGATGACTATCATCGTGAACTATATGCCACCTTCAAATATGCAGTCATAAAGAGATATTATACCAAAAGACATCTGTGGATTCTACTTTCTGCACGGTTCTTATTTGTGGGATGATTTAAGATAACGAATTAAAAAGTATCAAACCTTTTTAGACTTTTTCATTTAAGTGTCCGTTCTTTTAAAAATTTTAATAAAGTGTAAACTTTTAAAAATTAGACAACTCAGTTCAAAATTGTGTCTCATAAACATCTTGTTGATGTGGCCGATGGATTACGTAAAGATTGATGTTTAGAGGAGTTATGTAACTCTTCGTTTTCATCAACATGCATTTTGTGCCTCCTATGATCACTTGTTTGATGCTAAAAATCATGCAGGAAAGAAGATATCACATAACCCCTTCAAATTTTAGTATCTACGTGCTCTGTCAATCATATCAGCAAAATGTAAACAGAAGGCAACCGATTGAATTGAGTTGTCCAATTTTTAAAAGTTTAACCATTTAATTGAAAACTTTAAAAGTTTATACATGAAAATGAAAATTTTCAAAAAGGTTTAACAGTTTATAATTCTTTATCCCAGGACGATTTTATAATGACCAAAAACCCACTAAGGCCTATTACGATCTCAGTTAACATAAAATGAAGAATTTAAATTTTACCTGCAAGGGAAGGATGAAATTGGATATCAAAGAGTCTATAGAGCATACTTCACATAAAGAAGTAATAGCTTGGCAAGCCTCAATCCTTTCTTCCTCTGTTTTAAAGGTTCTTAATGATTCTCCTCCATCTGACCATGATTTCGAATATCTCTCGTTGGCAACATAGATTGACTTGCCGCTTGCAGAAATTGCAGCAACAAGGGCCTTCAAAGCATCTCCACTGACGGAGGGCCAACCACTTGGTGTATACACCTCTGCAGGTAGATCAATACCAATGTTGTACAATCTAATTTTTCGATACTTTGTGGGCTTCTTCTTTCCTTCTTCAATCACTTTATCAACATTAGGAACTTTGAAATCCTTTGCTTCTTCAAGTTTTTCAAGGGTTGCACTGCAACCATTGAAAAATAGAGATTTTTATTTCTTTTTTTCAAAACTCTAGTTTTATGTCAACATCATCACTTTGCCTTCATGTTATGAACTGTTTTTCTCCCAGAGAAATGCAGGAAAGTTACACCATAAATTCCATATTCATGCTACAAATACAACTTCAAATGCAGGGGAAATTAACTCTCTAAAAATATAGGAGCCAAACCAGCAAAGCTCACTTTTTATACTTGGAATGAAATTATGCAAAATGATATTTGTGACTAAAAGACTTGAACTTGATATCAGTTGAAAGATGATAACAATTAAATCAATGCCCCAAACAAGAGATTACCTGTTTGTAATGCCACCATATAGTAATTGGCGTAGCTGTGCATCACTTCCTACATTCATATACATAGCATCAGGACAATACTTAGATGCCCAAGTACGGAAATTATGAGCAGCAATTGCTTGTTCTGCTATGGCCACCTTCTGTATCTCTTTCAGATGCGCACGATCAACCAGCATTCCCTCCGCTTCCATTCTAACTAGAAGCTCACCAAATGGCTGCCAGTATTCTTGATAGAAGTCAAACATTGATTTTCCAAGAAGCCGATCTCCATTCAACATCCAATTCTCACCACAAAGACTGGTTTTCAAGCTTTCATAAAGCTGCAAGGTACTTATTGCATCCAAGGCTGAATAACAAATCCATGGTTTTCGATCTTCTCTTTGTAGCTCTTCAACTGGAGCCACAATAGTAATTTTTCCTTCAGAACCATCCTTTTTCAGTTTTTTCTTTCCAAAGATGGTTTTCATTGACACCTTACCAATTAACTTCTGGTAGCGTGATGAAGCCCTAGCCATGAGTTTTCTATCACTTGTCAAAGCTTCAAGAGAATAACCACCCTCCAGCCGTCGTGAAGAATTCCATAACCTTGCCATGTGCATCGTGTCAGCATGAAAACCAAGAAGAGGTATACCATAATTTTCAACGACATGGTTATCAAAGCTGTAATTGTGCCAAACCTACATTTAAAAAACAAGTAACTTTAACACCTTAAAGTAGCTTATAGACTTAGCAAGCAACCAAATAATTGACACCCTGAGGAGAATTATATAGAAACAGATAGATTGTCCTCAAAGGTAATAGAAGTAGCTAAATTATTTTGCCCACAAGAATATTAGAAAGATTGCCATTCTCATTATCAAGTAAAATTAACAATGCATGTTATATCAGACGGTCTAAATTGTCTCTATTCCCATTATCAAGTAAAATCAACAATACATGTTATATTACTGGGTCTAAATTGTCTCTATTTCTCACTCTCTATATCTCTCTTTCCTTCACTTTCTTACTGTATATCACGTCGGAGTTTAGAGGGACTATAAAATGTTACAATAAAGAAGTCCCCATATTTCTTAAACCAAACAAGCCACAGGAAAAATAATACAAACAGCACCATCAAGTTCTGCAAGAGAATGAAAATCTAAAATATCTGAAATTATGCAGAGGAAATATTTAATCTAATCATTCGGTGCATTGTCCAGAAGATCATTAAAATTTGGTAAATCTATTATCATACTTCAGTAGAATAATGAAAAATATGTAAGTCACAGCAAAAGACGATAATGAGAAAGAAAGAGAGAGGCATAAAGAATCAGCCAGTCACTGCATAACATGGGAAAGAAAGAGAGGCAATCCAATGAATAGAATTTAACAGAAATCATTTATGAAGAATGCTATAGAGAACATATCAACACATTTATCAGGCTACTATTAAAAATTTTGCCAATGATGAAGTTGAGATCAATGCAAATAAATTACAAGAAACCAAAAATGAAAATCCACCTTTCTAATGAATGGGTTGGCAAAAAATGGCTCAAATTCAGCTAAGATATCCTGGCCACCACCATCAAGAACATCTACCCATATACATGACTTTCCATATCCAAAATCTGCCTCAGGTCCAGAATAAATACTGAAGCATATTATCTCTCCATGGTTAACAGGTGTTTCTTGCTTCACATCAATCCCTGCTACCTGTGAATTTTATAGCTGTAATAAAATAGGTAGCAACTCACACATGAAATGATTCTACGCTGTGCAAATATCGCTGCCCTGTATGTGGTTTGAGTAATAACAGATGAGAGCATATTCCAGCTTATTTCTCATTTTGATGAGAACAGACAAGGGAACTTAAAAGATTGTCTTTTAGGATGTATAAATGTGTTTGTAGCTCAAATACATAAGGAATAGTTTTTGTTTCACTTTGTGCTTGGAGAATGAGCAGTTCAACACTGTATATGTATGAGCATTTATTACTTCCTAAAATATCCATATAGTTTTTTAATTTCATAATAAGATGTGCAATATAAGATATGTCTAAAACCTTCCTATATAGGATGTATAATCAAATAAGGGACTCTTAATTTTCCTATACAAGAATAATCATACAGGAGAACACAATATTCGTGATCTTCAACACTTCCCCCCAACGTTGGTGAGGAGATATTCTCAATTCCTAGCTTAAAAATGAGTTTTCCAAACACTAGAAGTAGTTCTTTTGTGAATACATCTGCCAATTGGTCAATGCACAATAAATAAGTGTGATCATCAACTCACTATCCAACTTCTCTTTTCTAAAATGTCTATCAATCTCTAAGAACGCTTATGATCTCAGTACAACAATGGTTGACAAGGACGACAGACTAGCACAATGATGGCCAGCAATGAATTGTTAACAATGTTAATGAAAAATAAGTGTGATGATGGACCAGTGGCTGTAGTGAGAAGATGGGGAGCTTTGACTTGCCACAAAAGGTGTGGCTGACACAAAGGAGCAACGCATATCCAAAGTTTGATCCTAGCAAGGTCTCTTTCTCCCAGAGATGATAATGTTAGATTCTGACAAGGCCAATCTTACCTAACTATAAAGGCTGACCAAATTAAGTTCAACTTTCAGCCATAAGATTGATAAAAAGGTGGCTCAATAGCAATTTCTAAGCTGCCACGAAGGAATATTTATTGTACTTTTTTCTAGCCTTACTAATTATGACAGAAGGGTAATACATGTTACACAAATATTTCATAATAAATATATGTACAAGATATTTCACAAAAAGACATATACAGAAAAAGCGTATAATCTAGTAATTTTAGAGTTTTTATACAGGAATAATTACACAAGAACAAAAATATCCGTGATATTCATCATCATATAATAGTAAAGAAATCTCTCTTTTTACCAAAATTTTAATGTAGCCTCAACCCCCAGTGTGATACTCAAGAACCCTATTATATGAAACCCAAAGAAGCTAAGCCTTGGAACTTATAAATTTTTCTCTTTGATATCAACATAAACATTTAGACTTGAGCAATGCTTGCAAGAGAAACTCTGAAAAGAATCCAATGTCTAGAAAACATACCTCTGTATCACATGCATGTATAAGATGTCTGTATTGATTGATAAGCTTAGCAACAACCTCCTTCGCCAAAAGAACATTATCAACAATCAGAATATCTTCATATATACCAGTTAGCCTTTGGCGACTCTCTTCTCGAGATGATATTCCTTCAGTCTTGGACTGTTTCTTATCATAGCCAACAGAAGATGCAACATTACTTATCATGTTATCATAAAGCTGGGGAGCAGTCTCTCCTACTCTGGACAGTTCAGAGTCATACTTAACAACCATAGCTGCATTAGAATTATGCATCTGATAACTATCTTGCTGAGCAGATGTTTCATTTACTCTGGATTTTTCATAATTATGTCCAAAAACAGCACTGTTTCCATTAACCTGATCAACGCCAACTGGACTAGTAATTGCATCAGTTTGACCGAATTCTACTTTTATCTGGTTCTCCTTTACTCTGGATTTTTCATAATTATGTCCAAAAACAGCACCGTTTCCATTAACCCGATCAATGCCAACTGGACTAGTAACTGCATCAGTTTGACCAAAATCTAATTTTCTCTGGTTCTCCAACATTATTCCTTCCAGTGATCCATTAGCATGTGCAGCATCTCTTAGGATGCTGTTAGAAGCATTATTGCTTGGCTTTTTCTGATGTGTTGAACGATCATCTCTACCACATAATGATATAATGTTGTTACCGTCATTCTTTACTTCAGAGCCAAGTGGCAAAGGTACAGCATGGTCCTTACTATTAGTGAGTCCAACATTTCTGACATTTGCGTTGTTATTATTATTTGGTTTATCCTGCATCTGTATGCTTCTATGGCTGACTTTTGAAATAGAGCTTCCACACTGAACACAGCCTTGCTTGTTCAAGAAGTAGCTCCTTTGGTCCCGCAACTCTTCACCCATTGCTTTCCATGAGTACCTATTGCTTTCAACTGGAGGATAAGGTACCTTCCAAACAGGTTTTTTCTCATCTTGTCTTTGCAGGTCCAATAAGCTATCAAACGCATGAAACTCAATATTAAGCATCAATTAATATGGAGAAGTTAAGCGAAGCAATAAAAGCATAAAAGATACAGTTAAATCATTTGATTGAAGGCCACATAGGGCTAAAATTTAACCACGTAAGCAATTTGGTAAGCAGCAAAGACCAAGAGTTGTGTAGGGAATGTTTAGAAAACATAGACGTCAAGTTTAGAACAAAAGTTTTGACAAATAATAGAAAGTGCTGGAAAACATGTTGATAACATACGGAAATGATTGAAAGAAAATGATAACGTTAGATTCATTCTCAGTAAAATAGATAAGTCAATTTTCTGATTACTTGAGAGACCATGCTTTCTCAGGCACATCTTTTGAGATGCGTGAATCGCTAGTTGTAAGAGATCAGCTGGCACATATCTCATGTTCTATTATAATCGTGGTTTTCCACATTTATCACAAAGAAACAAACATACTGGAACGTCAAAATATATGAAATAAAAGGTAGAAAAACAGGGCCAGAGAAATCAGTTAGAAGATGCAAAACACCTAAACAGGTAACACAATACATATTATAAAACCAATCAAGAATAAAGCATAAAGAGTACGCCAGCCAAAATTATTACACATCTCATTACATAATACTCCTATAAAACAAATGAAATTTGAAGAGCAAAATCTATATATCAAGGAAGCATATGATTCAGAGTAAGCATGTAAAAAGAATACCCAGCATAAGCAATCACAAGAAATCCTTTAATCGGCACCCACGAGCCAAACCCCCCAAAAAACAAGGGAAATGTTGAACTTACTAATAATATTAAATGGAAATATATTAAGAAAAGCATTACATAAACAGTTCAAGGCCTTTGCTACACTTGACAACACATAACCCAGCAAAGAACACATAAAATAAAAACGAACAAAAGGGCATCAAAACAACGCAAAATCCCACGTACCAAAGAGCTAAAAGAAATGAAACAGCCACCCAAAAAAAAGTCTTTTACAAAGACAGAAAGCGAACCTCTGAACTGCATTGGAGAAGGGACGAGCAGGACCACTAACAGAAGATGCAAAACAGGGGCAAGACCGAGTTAATTTAAAATAAGAAGGGCAAAACGGTCTAAAAGAACCAACATAGGTGGTCGGAGCGGTGGTTCCAGAGAGGCCCATAGCTACAAAGCCTCTAACACTCCCCAGCTTATAGCAGCTGCAAGTAGCAGTAGCTATTGTGGCTCTCCAATAATGAGCCGTCTTTATGGTGGAAAGACGGTAATAACAAGATGGGGCTTTGAGTTTGGACTACTTGGGAGGTGAGGCAATTTGGTCGGTTGGAGTTGCAGAAGTAGAGCAAATGACTGCTGTAGCCATGAGATGGTGAGGCAGAGGAGGGAAAGGGCCTAAAACCCTGCGGTTCTTCAATTTTTATGAATTGGGGGACAATTTTACGCAAATATTTGTCTCCGTATCTTTACCTGGCTTATAACAAGATATTTGGTTAACGTCTTCAATATGTAGAGACGAGAGGAGACAAAAATTTGAAGACGGAATATAACAGAAATTAGAGAAAATGAGGTGTTTAGTTACGGTGGATAAAACAGAGAAAATTGTCCTCGTTCTCAGGACAAAATTATGTTTGATTGCAGTAAACAGAACAAAAAATAATATTAACAAAAAATAATATTAATAACAAAAATACTCCTGCAGTATAATATATTGGGAAGATGTAATTCATTGGTTATTTTATAATTATATCAATATTTATTTGAAGCAAATTTGTAACTCTAATAAAAGTAATTATCTTATTATTATAATTTTGTAATAATAATAATAATAATAAATACAGAAAACATGGGGATTTCTTGAGGCTGGTAATGCTTTAATAT
>JANSVA010000005.1:25704945-25732452 GCA_025504915.1 Erythroxylum reticulatum | reverse complement strand
AAAATATCCAATTCCCACTCTTCCTACCGATACCCTTACTTTGATTCAATCCATCTTTTTTCAAATCAGCACCAGAAACTATAATATTTCATGAATACGTAAAAATAACGTTTTAGGAAATCTAAGGGTTCAATAATCACTTTATTTGGAGGCCGGATAACAAAATTATGGCCAAAAGAATCAAACAAGATTTGGTCCTCAATCATGTTGAACTTGTCTCAGAAAAAATAGCATAAATTTCACTAGAGATGTTGGATTAATATCATATTAGGATGATTTCAAAGAGGACTTTGAGATCTACAACTTCAAAGAAGATCTTAAGGTCAGATTTTATCATCTGAAGGGTCAAAATGGACCAGTTGCTAGATACAAACGAAACCAAATAAAAAAACAGATGAATAGGAAAAAGCAGACAAATGAGGAAAATTGCCATAAATTTCTCCAAAGATATTGGATTTGTATGTTATTTGGATGGTTATAAAAAGGACTTCAAGATATAAAAATTTTATGAAAACCTCAAAGACAGATTCTATCTTATAAAGGGTAAAAAATGGAACAGAAAATAGGTACAGATGAAGCCACATGAAAAAGCAGACTAATGGAAAAAGATAGATGAATGGGAAAAATTGCTATAACTTTCCATAAAGATATAAGATTAAGATGTTCTTTATATTGTTTGAAAGAGAACTTCAAGATATACAACTTTCATGAATATCTTAAAGACATATTCTATCTTCTGAAGGGTCAAAAATTGAACAGAAGATAGGCTAGGAGAAAAACAGAAGAAGCAAAATACAGAAGAAGCAAAAAGCAGAAGAAACAAAACACAGAAGATATGATGTCATCACAGACCATGTGACGTCATCACAAAAGAAGCGAAAACATAGAAGAAGCAAAACACAGAAGAAGAAAAAAGCAGAAGAAGCAAAACACAGAAGATATGACGTCATCGTAGACCATGTGACGTCATCACAGAAGAAGCGAAAACATAGAAGAAGCAAAAAACAAAAGAAGCAAAACACAGAAGAAACAAAAAGCAAAAGAAGCAAATCACAGAAAATATGAAATCATCACAGAAGAAGCAAAAACATAGAAGAAGCAAAAAGCAGAAGAAGCAAAACACAAAAGAAGCAAAAAGACCAAAGATACATCTTCCTTTATAAGGACTATAACTTTCATCTCAGATGTCCTAAAATTTCATGCTATATATTGTTAAAAAGATAAAAGAAATTTATACAAATTTATAGAAGGACATTTGCCTAAATCATCCTAGATTAATTCATATTTTCCCTCGAATACAGAACATGAATTTTTACATTCATCCAATGTATTGCACCCAGTTCTCAACTTCATGACAAACTTTGTGATTCTTAAAGAAAGAATTTAAATTTGATGTCTTCATAAGAAATGCAGAAATATATTTCTAGTTTAATACAAATCAAGAATCATGTCGTTTGGATAACTAGAGAAAAATTTGTGACTAAAGGACTGAAGTATACTCCTTGAATAATTTTCCAGATCAACCATCCATTTTGTTTCACAATCTTTCTTTAACACAACTCATAACAAGATCACCTTTTCTACTTCATTGATTCCTCATTATCATCTCCATTTCAAATCAATATCATCCATAAGAAAATTTTAATCCATGATTAATCATGAACACCAATAACAGAATATACACATATGTACATATTCTTCATCAACTTACTACACAAATTCAATTTCATTTTTGTTTTCATTCTACTTCTAAATTTCACCTTAATTCTTCCCATTTTGAAATCTCTTATCCACCAAAAATACCAAAGCAAAAATATGAACCTCTCCACATTTCTCATTTATTAGTTCTAGTCTTCTAAGAAAAGTTTAGGGTCCAACATTCTGTATCAATCAACCTCCTCATGAATTCATTGGAATCCTTTAAAGTCATTTAGGATTGACATATAACCCAAGTAAGAGTTTCTTTCCCTCTTTTAATGGAACTGATTTCTTATACACCTTAATCAATGCCAAAGGAAATACCTTAGGAAGATCAATAACGGGTGTAATAAATTTTTTATTTATAAAGGTAGACTTGAATTGATAATTACTGCCCTGACCAACCTCTCATTATACTGGTGCTCACACATAGCCCTCCCTAAAAGAATAATAAAAGATATAGATAGAAAGCTAATTAGTAACAATAAGAAGCTCTCTAAAGTGAAATGGTCTAACATATGCTAGCCTAAAACCTATAAAGAGATAGGAATTACATCAGTTAAACTCCTAAGCAAAGCCTTTATAACAAAGACATTTTGGAAGCTTTACAAGGATAAAAGGACCTTAGGGTTAAATGGACACACATATATCATACAAAGGAGGAGAGTATATTGGGAACAAAATTGGCAATGGGAGAGATACCTTTTTGTATTTTGATCAATGACATTCTTTAGGCCTTTTATACAAACTACCTCTCTATAATTCCTTAAAGGCTATAATTCCCCAAATGAAGATGATCAATGAATTGATTAAAGCAAACACATGGTCTAGACCATTTCACTCCCAGAAGGGTACTAGTGATATCCCTAACAATCTGCCTATGTATGCATTAAACTCTTATATGTCTGATGACATTCAATGGATAACAAATAAAACAAAGTGCTTTATTCTCCAATCTTATAGAAGGCTATTATTAAAAGATTATAATCCTATTATCCAGCCTTAGTTTAAGTTAGTATGAATACTTTCTCGTTCTTTCATCCTTTAGATGGCAGTTAATGGTAGACTAGCTACCAAAGATCCCCTTAAATTTCATATCGCTAACCTTATGTATGAACTATGCAATAATAGTTATGAAAGTCTCAGTCACCTTTTCTTTCAATGCAACTTCACACAATAGATTTGGAAGAAAATGCTTGCACAATTGGCAACAAATTGAATCAAAATTGAATGGAAGGAGATAGTGCATTGGGCCACTAAATCTAGACTTAAGAGAAAAGGTGATGTTAAGATCTTGAGGAGATGTATTGGTGCCTTTATCAACTACATTTGGAAGGAAAGGAATATGAGACTACATAGGAGCCATCTAACACAAATGGGATCATCTACAACAAAATTCTCCTTCGTATTCTCCATACTATAAAGGTACTAAATGGTCAGTGCAAGCTAGGCCTCAAAATGAGAATGAGATGGAGTTTTAAATTAGAAATGCTTCATTAAACTTTAAAGATTCAGTCTATGTCAAGTTAGTTAGAACAATCTTTGTTAATCATTTTTGTTAGTGACATTTTGCTACTATGTAAAATGCATTGTACTATTCCTTGTTATTAATGTCAATACCTTACTTTCTAAAAAAACAATATCATTATGATTAAGGGTTCATATCACTAATTTGTCGCTCATTAATCTAAGAAAGTTGTTATCTACAATCCACATTACCATCCTTCTCCAACGTTGCTTTCTTGTTAGTTATTGCAGCTTCAAATTTTCCTTTAAATCTTACACCTCTTATTTCAAAAAAGTACTTGAAATTTCTAGAATCAACATATCTATATTTTCTTTTATTGTTATATGTAGCGCTTCCAACTTGTCAAGGGAATGCTAATTAACTTTATGTTAAATGATTAATAATTCGACTAATATAACTATCGATAAGTTATTCCAAATATAAAGAACTTTAACCTTTTTCATATCAAATATTACTATTAGTACATCTCCATCTTAAGATTCTAAGTTAGTTGATAAAAGTTTAATGAACCAACTTTATAATTCATTTTTTTAAATCTTAATAACAACCTATACTCTTAGCTACATCCATTCATCTCTATCCTTCCTTATTACAATAATTCCATTGAATTTTTATCTTTAGAAAGCAATCATCCATCCCACGTATAAGTGTCAAGTGTCAAGTGTCTCCATTATGCTTTTATAGCTACAAAGTAACTATAAAACCTCTTAAATTGCAACAATAAATTTTCTTAATTCCTTAATAGATATAGCTTTATAAGATTGTTAACTTTTAATTCATGGATATAACCTTAAAGCTTGAAATACTTATTAGCATAATCTAACACTCTTTCCTTCCTCAGTTTCCTTTTAGGAACCTTATACATACTAGAATTCACAAATATATACAAGTTCTATCTACATTCTTAAATCACCTTAATTGTATTTATATTAGGCTTCTCTATATTTTTTTATTTGAAATATGTTATTAAAAACTTGGTTGATGCCATTTTATTCTTATAAGTTATAAAGCATGTGTGATAAGGTCTACAGGTCTTTATTTTATAACTTTTTTCATTACTATCATATGGTGCATATAATTCCCACTTACATTCTACTATACATCTAACCATATAATCCTCTTAGGCTAACTTGTTTTCTTCCTAACATGGAAAAATGTTGCCACTGAGTAATCCATAACATCATCTTTAAACTTTTTGGCATTGACAAACTCCATATCAGTATCCCCTATGATGGTCCACCACTTATTAATGTTTAACACTTCTAGTAGATCTTCTTAATGGGTCACAAAGCTCCTCTCTATTAGGATACTCATCATTGTCAAGAAAGCTTTCATGGTCATTGTAATCAATCTTCATTAGTTGACGACCATCTAAAATAGTCGAATCAAAGCTATCTTAACACGTTCACCATAGATTTATCCTTCTTCAGCTTTATGGTCTTCACCGTCTGAAAATTCACTGACATCTCAATTGTCACCACTTTTCATATGATTGTGATCATCCATATCATTATTGTTTTCATAATTGTTCTATTCTTCATCATAGATGTTTGCATTTGTAACACATGTATCCTTTAAAAATATTATCAAGATTGCTTCGTTGATCTTTGTCTTAAGTCCCATAAGCAATGTGTTCATCTTAATAGTTTTCCCTTGACTAAATTTAACTCCATTGGGAAATCTATCATCACCATCCAAATCAGTCCCAACATCACCTCCAGTAATAACCAATACGTTTTGAACATATATTGGAATGTCTAATTTGTGTATAACATACACATATATTGTTTTTATGTAATTTTGATAAGTTTTAATCAAACATAATTGTCATTTGATTCAATAAGTCTTGAAGACTTACTAAACTTAAAATATGGAACCCTATAATAAACCCATCAACTTAGATTTGTTTTAGATCCGTCCTCATCTCACATATCTGCCTATAGCTCACTACATTAAGGTCAAATTTATAATAAATACTTGTTGACCCTCTCTCATCACCCAATCTAATATTTGATATAAAGTTTCCACCATAAAATAACCTCAAAGTTGCATATTGAGTCAATGTACTCTTAAGTAACATTATGTTTAATCAAATGCACCAGAAACCAATTAAACCGACAATAGCAACATACATATATTCATAGTAAAGGACATATTCAATATGCATATGTGAAGCTAAAAGAGTATTAATGAGTCAAATTTCATTATAGGGATATAATTTTGAATCTGCATTAATTCTATAATCATAGTCCGTTATCATAACATCAAAAAGTTTAGAAACGAAAATTGAAAAATAAATAAGAAAATATATCCACCAACATCATGTGATTTAACCAAAATTGGTTAGGAAACATATTACAAATGATTATTGTTATTAATTAGTTACATGAACAAGTATACAATAAATGTGTTTCTTTTGCTTTTATTATTAACTAGTGTCCTTAATGATGACCATTGTTTTTTCAAGTTGGAGTAATAATCAAAGTCTCTTTAAAGGCATAATAGATACAATAAGAATAACATGCATCAATTTGTAACTTGGTTATAATTTTTATTAAAAATATTAAAGATCCTTAAAACCTATAATTATAATTCTTACGGATTAAGACTTATGAAATTGACTAGAGTTAAAGGAAACTAGATTATAGTGAGTTAAAGACAATAAAAGGAGATCTTAATAACACATAAAAAGTTATATGATAGGCATAGTCAACATCATCAACTGTGCATAAGTGTCAAATAAGAGGAAATTTAATTCATGTCACAAGTTGACATTACATCAAGTAACCTAAATTTTAATTTATAAATTCTTTGTAAAATAGTTAATGTGTCTTACATTAGGTTGGCATTAGAGCTAATATTTGGTAGGATTGTTTAATGAATGAACAACATTATAGCAAGTCATAAACAAATCACAACTCGATAAGACACACAAGAGAAACCAAAAGCATACGTAGATTTTGTGCTTTATTTATATAGCTATTGAAATAAAAAAATACGGGAATAACACGAAAGGAACTAAAAGCATAGGTCTAGAACTAATCCTGTTCAGAAAATAAAATACGTAAATGCTAACAACAAAATTAACATGTATGGAAAATAAAGAAGGCACGCATTTCAAAAGCTTACTAGCAAACATAAAGACACGTACAGTTTAGTAAATTAATTAACAAATAAATTAAACTTTAAAAAATAATTATGGAACCATTTGCATGGAGAATACAAAAAGAGTATTTACCTTTAATGCTCCTTTTTGTCTCTTCCTTAAGAATCCACAAACAATAGGGAGTACTTACGGATAAGTTTCGTAAAGGATTAATAAAAAGAAGGAACTTTAATGAAATGGACTTACTTGATAAGTTTCTCTAGCAAATGCAATATAAAATGATAAGATGTATACCAATCAAAAGAGACGACACATAGAATGAAAATGGTGGACGCAGTCGAGAATCTAACCACCATCACCAGCTAGGATGTGATGATGGAAAAGGACAAAGCCACATGATTATTAATTAGTGAAATTTCAAAGGAAGTTTGGAGATCCATTCATTCTTTTGAACACTATTGAATATTTAGATATAAGTTAAATTTTTTATGTAAATTTTATCCTTTAAACCTTCTTTTGAATTTTTAAGGAGTATGTCTTTTTCAAAAACTTATTAACTTTAAATGTCCATTCGTAATTGAAACATAAACTTCATAGCAATTAATGATAGTTGGAAATTGATTTATTGTGTTCTTTATCTTTAAAAAACTACTCATATTCTTGAAGTAATTTATTCAATATTATATCGAACAAATTTTAAATATTAACAAATAGTTATTTTTATTTCCCTTTTGATGCACATATTTTTTAATAAATCAGGAAAACTAAGGACCTAACTTTTCTTGTTATAATTTAATATATATTTATTTTAAATTTGTAATTTCATTGAGATTATTAAAATAATTACTTTATAATTTAATATTTCATTTTAATTAAATTTAAATTGGCATTAATTTTCGAAAAATTAACTGCATAAATGATATCCTATGTATATATTTTAAAGGAATAAAAGAGACACTAACTTTTATGAATTGCTTTGAAAAATAAATCATTTAAACTTAATGTTACGTCAAATTAGAATTTGAAAATTCCAAATTTAAATGCCCATAATCAGACAAGTCTACTAGCCTTTCTCTAACTCCATTTCATTTATCTTTCATCTATGCATGTTGTATAGTCAATTGCGAAGGCGTGCAAATATAATAAAGATTTGACTACTTTGTCTAATTATCAGACAATACCTCTAAGTAATAGGATATTGCCTACTAATAGTAACTAGTTCATTTACATAAAAAAAAACAACAGTTAATGTAAATAACTAGTTGACATATTCTTAAGTAAATTGGTGACCTTGTTTCAAAAATTCGAATCAAGTTACGTATTAGCAATACATTTTGGATTTATAACGGACACCTTATTGGACCTCTTTGGCTCATTAGTACCTCCCTTTTAATTGATACCTTGTCCTTAATGCTCATGAATTTTTCCTAGACATCTTGAGCATTTTCTCATATACCATCCTTGGTAAGAAGTCTTTTCCACTTGATCAAAATTTTCTCAATAAATTTGGATCCTCTTTTAATCTAGTTTGTGTCCAAAATGGCTACTAGTTACATGATAATATCACCATTATGTACAACAAGTGATAATTCGCTACTAGCTGAGACATTATCTCCGATTTTTTGTTTAAAAGTTGACACATGAAAAATTGGATGAATGTGAGATCCTTGTGGAAGATTTAGTTTATAAGCCACCTTTCCGATTCTTTCTTCTATACTGGATGGATGCGAGATTGTTATAGAAGATTTAGTTTGTAAGTCATCTTTCCCATTCTTTGTTTTATCTATATGGTCTGTATCTGTAGTAGTTACTAGTAAGCTTTTAATAAGCTCGTTTGAAGACAAGTTGTTGGCAGTAAGGATGAAGCCGTTAATAGACCAAATCCCCTATTTGATATTTAATGCCCCGTGTCTTGGCATCAATATATTGCTTCATTCTATTCCTTTTCATAATTAAATCATTTTTAGTTACTTTAGAAGAACATCTCAAGAGGTTAAAAGTAAGATTAACTTCATGTACTAGGCAAGTTTGTTTATGGTAGTGGGGAATCGTTGGAGGTGCTCTCTCATATAAAGCTTAAAAAGAAGTTAGTTTTATAGAGATATGATAGGCATCATTATACCAATATTCTACTTATTGAAGGTAAAAAAACCACTCTCATAGTTGTTGATAAACTAAACTTATGAGGTAATATTTAATGTTCACCATCTCTAATTGCTCATGCATTTAGGGTGATAAATAGAGCTCACTCATAATTATGTTCCTAACATCTTATGAGCTTATAATACAAATGACAGTTGAACATCAGGTTGTGATCACTTACAATGGAATGTGACAGGCCATGAAGTTTAACTAGTCCTTCCATAAATTTTCTGCCACCTTTTTACATTATAAGTGTGTGATAACCCTAGGAATGTGATGATTTACTCTAAGTGATTAACAACTAAAAAAATGGTGTTTTGGCCATTCCAATGGGGAAGACCTTCTATGAAGTTCATGGTGTTATCTTTTTAGAAGGTATGGAATGGAAATGGTTGAAGAAGCCTATTGGTGACAAGGTTTTAGACTTAGTTCTTTTGTAGACCTCATAAAAAGCAATATAGCTAGTCACTACTTGACATATGGATGGCCAGTAGAATTATTGAGCCAACCTCCAATGCATTTTTAATACTCTTGAATGCCCTATGATGATATGTCATGAAATTCTTAAAGTACTTGTTGGATGAAAATGGAATGAAAAGGTACCACCACTTTATTTTTATAGAAAACTAGCCCATTTCTCCATAAGGTTTGACCTAGTTTTTCAAACCTTTTCCATATAAAAATGAATACTAGCCTTAACTTTGATTGTATCCTATAGTTACATTTTAGATAAGAACAACACATGAAGATATTGGTTTATGCATTACAACCAATCGATTGGTTGTAGTTTAGTGACATATTTAAAGAGATCCTTTATCTTATATATATTTAGAAATATATGATAAATTTTTAGGGTAAATATGCATTACAACTAAAATTATAATGAGATTATAATTATGAGATTCATATTGCATTTATGTATTTTTCCTAAATTGTTCTTAGTCATTGTTATATTAATATTAGACACTAATAGAGCATAAAAAAACTATCACCTATTATGTTTCTTCCTTATAAAGGAAGTAGTAGATCTCATAGACTAAAGTATAGAGATAATTAAACAAATACATGGGTGTTTGTTAGAAAACAAGTTCACTGAACTGATCCCATATAAGAATTCCATTTTTGAAAAATAACTTATATATCGATGGAAATTCACATTGTGATGATTATATAGGTGACCCTTTAACTTAAAATCTACAAATTATCTTATATAAGGATTTTTGTATTTTGATTCTATTTATGACCTATTCTATTCAAAGGTAATAGTTGGTAGTCATTGAATATAACATCACTATATAGAGATAGTTGAATGATTAATATATGATTCATTACTTTAAAGTGATTAAGAAGAACGTTTCATTGTTCTCGATTAGTATTGATTCGATAAATTATTAGCTAAAGAATGACACTTTGAAAATGGTTTTCAAATGTTCTTAATTAAATAAATTATTAATAGTGGGGAGATAATATAATTGGACTTGAATAAAGTAGAGATTAATTCTATCCTCTATGTCTAATCAAAATAGTATATGATGAAATGATTAAATTATATGAAAAAGTCATGTATGAAAAGGATAGTCAAAATTACTTTGACATTCTTAAATATTTAGATGCTCATGATACATTGGTATATGCAATTTTGATATATAGATAATAAATTATATAATTAAAGAATTAATAATAAATTAAAGGAATTTAATTTTTCTAATCCTAAATGTGATTTAGGGTTATAATTTATATCAATTGCTAACATATTTAGGAGCCTAATAGGTCACACACAAAATATGTTGAAGAGAGAAAAGTTGTCTCAATTAAGTTAGACTTAATTGTATAATTTGAGAAACTTTATGATTAAATATGAGATATTTAATAAATAAGGACCAATACGATATATTGGATCTTATATGGGCCCAATTGGTATTTTACTATAATTAATTTTTATTCTATTAAAGTTTAATTGAAATTAGAATTTTATTTCAGTTAAATTAGTAAAATATCTAGAACTTATTATAAGTAAGCTTATGCTCTAAGGGAGTTAGGACTTCTTACCTAACCTTCTTAACAATAATTGTAGAGTTTACTCAACTTGTTATGTGAATACTATTATGCGGTATTTGGTTGACTGGAATCACCATACCATTCCTAATTTATTCTTGGTAATAAGTTATTCCCTTGTTTGATTGAAGAAAACATATATAATATACAATCCAATATTTATTCCTTGAGTTTAACTCATGTTTCCCCCTATCTTTATCTTTTTCAATTTTAGTCTGATGTTAGTGTCTCTGTTATCTTTGTTGACGTGGTAGTACCACGTGTCTAGAGACCCTCATTAATTAGACATGTCAACATAATTAGCAAAAGTGAGTTAGATTATTGAAATGATGTCATTTTATAATGATACTAAAACAACGTCGTTTCAAGAAGCGACTGGTGACCGTATTCGTTATCTTTTTTTACAAGAGAGGTTGTATTGAAACTGGCCCTCTTCTTTTTCTTGATTCCTCATATCGCTTTTTAAAGGCAAGTACGAAATGATTTAATGTTTTATGGTAATTATAAAGGGAATAATCGATTTTTCTTAATTCGGTATGTGAAATCTAGCTCCTCGGTGGGTGTTTGTGGATATTATGAGTGGGTGAGTTGTTGTTATTGCCCATATCTCACCCAATTTCTAGCAATTGGCCTATCCAATTGAATTGGTGGGTTTGTAAAAAAATGGTTATTAATTGAATTTGAATTTATGCTTGAGTTGGTGGGTGAGTTGTTGTCATTGCTTATATCTTCCCTTTACGTTTTCCTAGAAATTTCTCGTAAAACAAATAGAACCGAACAACTTGGGTTTGTCAAAAAATGGTTATTAATTGAATTTGAATTTTTGCTTGAATTGGTGGATTAGTTATTTTGATTGCCCATATCTTCCCTTTACGTTTTCCCGGGAATTTCTTGTAAAACAAACAGAACCGAACAACCTATACCGATTCAGACCATAAACGATAATACCCAAGTTACAAAAGTTAACCAAACCTGCAATAACATTCAAAAAGCAATTATTTCTAAGATTTTGCAACCCAAGAACAAACAACAACTTTTCCAAGTGACTATCTTTTTTAGCCAAGGTAAACTACCAGGATCCTTAAAATTTCGATCCCTCAAAGTCAGAATCAAGCCGGTGATAACCAATAGTCCAACAATCTGTAAATGAAACCCAGAAGAGAACTTCAACGCACGCCGGACATTATGGAATGTGAAGCACAAAGCTTTATCTCCTTAATTTTCATTCTCGAATAGCAAATTTTAGGCGATGTGAAGAGATATAATTTAATCTTCTTGAAACGACGTCAATTTAGTATCATTATGAAATGACGTCGTTTCAATAATCTAACTCACTTATGCTAATTACGCTGATGTGTTTGATTAATGAGGATCTCTGGACATGTAACACTACCACGTCAATAAAGATAACAGAAACACTAATGTTGAGCTAGAATTAGAAAAAATTGAATGTTTGGGCATTTTATTGTTACTTTTTAAAGTTTGGGTTATAATCGAAAATTTGACAAAAGTTTAAGATTTTTTTGTAATTAACCCTAATAATAATAATAATAATAATTTATAATAATAATAATAATAAAATATTATTATTATTATAAATTATTATTATTATTATTATTATGGGGACTAGTGGATATTTTGATCTTTTTATTAGTTATTCTTTTATTATTTTAAATTTCTGTCTTCAAGTCAAACATTGACATTACTTCATCATTAGAAACTTTTAGAAATAACCTAAACTAAATAATACATATTCTATTATATTCCTCAACTATTCTATTCTTAAAAAATTATCATTCTATTCATTATCTATTCTTGTAGGTAAATAAAATGTCATGTTAGAAGTCAAACACTTGTATGACTTTAATGGTTAAAATGAGTCAATTTCAAAAATGATTAGAAAAAAATGACAAAAAAATAATTAAGGTTCAAAATCAGGTATAAATTATAATTCATTCTTTATTATGTTTTAAATGGTAATCATATTATATAATTTAAGTGATCTTGACTTTTAAGAAATCAAACGAAAAAAATTTCATAATTATTTTGCTACATGTAGGATCGAATCCCACTCTAATTTTCTAACATTGGTATCATAGCTAATTTTAGATCTCTAACTTGGTTAAATTATTTAATTGTTATTGACATTAAATTATGGAATTGATTATGTAAAACCTTATTTATTAAAAAATTAAAAAATTTTGAATGTGACATGTTCAGATTAAAATTACAATAAGATTGAAATTTTAGAAAACCCAGACTTTTAAAACTTATAAAATATGAAAGGCTCAGACTTATATCTGTATTACGGAACCCATAATTTATTTAAAAAAAACACACACGGCAAATGATGTTGATAGAGATTTATTTTAGCTATCGGGAGTTTGTGTCTGCTTCTATTTTGCAAATTTCTGGTGTTTGTGGAGTCCTTGCTATGCTTTAGAAGCTTTTGGTTTTGTGAGCTGGGTGTTGTGCCATTTACAATGGTTTGACACGATGGAGCTGTGCAAGGTTGTAGCAGCCGATGACAGAACAAGGAGAGAAGAGAGGTAGCAGTGTTGGAGAAATCAGTTGCACATGCTGCTATCCATTGCTCCTCACCTGTGTGTGCCATAGACAACATAGCAGACCCATACACCTGCCTTTACCTCCACAACTTTTGTCCTACCGCTTTGGATCCTTATAGTAAGTTCTTGTAACAACTGGGTTTATGGATGGCTCATAACAACATTGTAATCGCTGGAAAAGGTGTGTCTAGTTAAAAACCATGGTAGGAGAAGCACGACGACATAAGTGACTGTAGATACCTGAAGGCACCTGCCACAATTGGAGAAGCGCGAAGTGGTCACCAGCAAGGAAAAGTGGTGGTGATGAAAACAACCTGGCAGGCGCGGAGACGTAGGGTTGACAACAGGAGGAGGCTGACAGCGACGACAACACTTTGAGTGGCTAGGTTTCTTAGCTTGCGAAACTAGGGTTTGTTTAGGATAAAGAAACTTGGTGTTTGGACACTACAAGAACAAGGCATATTTGGAAATAAGAATCAGGTATCCTCAGTTTTGAACGTGACTTGTTTGGCAACTCGGCTAACGTATCCTAGGTCTGAAATAGGATTATTTGACTATTAGAATAACAAAATCCACAGCTAGAATAAGAGTTCTTGGGCGTGTTACAATAACCTTGTTAGCGTTAAAAACGACGTCATTTTATGTCTGTTTATATCAAAAATGACATCGTTTTCGGCATGAAATAGGATTGAAACAGAATGTTGGGTCAGATGATCTGACCCTTTAAAATAAAGTATCCCAAGTCAAGTTTTGAATAATCTAATTTTGAAATATCCCATAATCAAACAAAATTTAAAAAAATTTAAAATTCTAAACCAATTTCCAAAATTAAAGTAATTAGTTATTAATTTGCTTAAACTAATTAAACTGATTCTTAATTGCAGTTTAAAAAAGTTGCTTTTTAAAATTAAAAATAATTATTATTCAATTATTTTGATATTAATTAATTAGACTACTTTCTTAAATAATTAAGAAAGTTGTTTCTTAATTAAATTTTTATTTCAATTTGATTGAGATAAATTAAAATTATTTTTATTTGTTTAGATAATAATTATTTTATTTATTTATAAATTATTTCTTTATTTATGAATAATAATTTTCTTGATTTATTATAAAAGGTATTTTATTAAATTTGAAAATATTTTTTATTTATTAATTGAGAAAGTTGAGTTTTCTATAATATTTTGAAAATAATTTTCTAATTTATTAAGGAAAATTTTCTAATTAATTAAGAAATTAATCTCAAAATAAATAATATAAAGGATTTTATTAATTAAATTGAAAGTACTTTATTTAATTTTGAAAGTAATTTCCTTTTGATAATAGAAAATGATTTTCTAATTAAGGAAAAGTTAATTTCTAATAAGATTAGAATTAATTCTCTAACTAAATTATAATGTCTTATAAAATTTTGAAAAAGAAAATTTTCCAATATAATAAGTAAGAAGCATTATTTATTGAAAATTTCTTTCAATTAAAGTTTATTAAAGGAGTTAAGATAATTGAAAATAGTTCCCAATTGAATTTGAAAATGTTTCTCAAATCAAATTAAAGTTTATTTGGAACATGAATTTAATTTATTTAGGAATCAATGAATTTAATCTAATTTAATTTTTTAAAATAGTTGAAAATATTATTTTTAGATTATGGAGATAATTAATAAGAATCAAACAAAGCTCTATATTTTCTACTTATAACTTGATTATGAGTGCATAAATTGTATACTTTATTTATATGTTTGATAAATATTGGATATATGTTAAATTGTATGTTTTATATATGTATGTTTTGCAAGCAATGTTGTGTTTGACAAGATGAATAAAATTTAATCTCTTATAAACATATTAAGTATATATTTTGGACATGATTGTGAATAAAATAGAGTTTTGTTTATTGTGAGACTTGTTGAGCAAGCTCAAGATTACTTTAACCTGAATATGTTTAGTCTTAAAATAATGGTTCTTAGTTAACTAAATTTCTGTGATTTAGATGAACAAAACCATGATCACATGAATTTATATATATATATATATATTGATAAGAGTTGTCACTCAATGAATCTAAGAATCATACGAGAAGTAATTAATAAAGTTGTTATCTACCTAATTTAAGTTTACCTGATTTGTTAAGCAAAATCAAGACCAACTAAATTTGAATAGAATCCTAACCCATTAGAAAGATTAGAGTAATCTTTTTGACTATTAGTGAGGGCCATTATTTCAAATACAAAAGTATGAGTAACCAAATACATGATTAATGTCCTGATCTTAGTTGGTAGTCATGGCAAATAATCAATTGCCTTTTTTACATATATATATTTTTATTAGAATTTACTTTATTTAGTATTGCTAATACTAAGAGAACTAAATTTCTTAGACATAGGTTATGTTTGAGAAGAGTTCTCAAAGTTATAAAGAAAATATGTGTGTACATTATGCAATTTTACTATTAATCTAAGTTGAGGATTTGGTGTTAAAGTTTTAGAGATATGTCAACAATAGATATATGACAAAATATATTGACATTTTGAGTTGACTAATGTCTCATAAACTCTAAGGACAACATGTAGGATGTACATCAACACCATAATAGTATGATGCAAGGGTTGTATGAAGTAGAACTCAAAGGTATAGTACCTTGAGAAATTGTTTCATTCAATTTACTCTACTAAAAACATAAACATAGATTACAATTAACATCATTGGCTTTGATATGAAAATAGTTTTCACTAGGAAAAAATAATCACTTGAAATATATATATCTAATTCAATAAACATGGATTACAATTAAAATCATTGGCTTTGATATGAACATAGTTTTCATTAGAAAAAAATAATCACATGAATTTTCATATATATATATATATATATTTCTTACCTTTCTAATATGTCTTGCAGTTTTTTAGTAAAAATGGGTGACGGTATTCTACGTAAGGAGTAGACACAGGTAATAAATAAGAGAATACTAAAGATTTGAGCCATAGAATTTCTCAATTATGACATAAGGTACTTATTCGATCGAATAAGTACATTAGATCTAATAGAATTATTTTGCCGTATCCAGACAAATATCAATCCAACCCATTTCATGACTAAAATGTGACCAATTAAACAACCAACAAAACTACTTGTTACAAATAACATCTTGTTATTGCATCGAAACATATAAATGTTGACGAATTTGACTAACATGGAACTTGGTAAAATGAAATGGTTGAATAATTGAAAAATGAGATTATTCAAGAATACACATTGAATGCTAAGATTACGCATTGAATTTCTGGTAGTAGATCCATAATAAGTTTGTGATTATTCCAGAAGAAATGAAATAAAAAATATAGTAGAGCTAAGACGGTTATTATATGGAGTCTACCTAATGCTAGATGCAGAGGCGCATAATAGATCAATATAAACATCATGAGCTGCCCCGTAATAAACCCTGTTGTTGTCGATACCTTCTTCTCGGTACCTTATTCTCTTTCTTCTATAACTTGAGCTCAAAGAAGGAAGAGATAAGAGGGCACTGTAGAGAATTGTGAAATACGTTTTTTGTTTTTGTTGCAACACTTTCTTACAAAAGTTTTGACTGAACTAAACAAAAAGGGGGAAGGAAGAAAGCAAGTTGGTATACTAATTCCCTATCCTCAAATCAGCCCTTCCCATGGGTTATTATCCCAATAATTGTAGGAGTGAAATCTTGATATAATTCGAAACAAGAAAGTAGCAAATCCAAGGAAATAAAAAATATTTATAATTTCTTATAGAATTAAACAAAAGGATTCACAAATAAAAGTGCTAATGCTACAACCAGTCTATAAATTATTAAAGCTTCCATAAAAGCTAGACTAAACAATAAAGTACCTCGTAGTTTTCCCTCTGCCTCAGGTTGTCTCGCGATGCCTTCTACAACTTGGCTTGCAGCGGTACCTTGACTAACCCTAGGTCTAATAGAAGTAAGCCCAACAGCTAAACCAGTAGTAATAATGAAAGCAGTAGAAATCAATGAACTCATGATAAGTTCCTCGCACCAAATTATATATATATATTTGGCATGAAAATTCATGTGATTAATTTTTTCTAATGAAAACTATGTTCATATCAAAGCCAATGATTTTAATTATACTCCATGTTTATGCTTTTAGTATAGTAAATTGAATGAAATAATTTCTCAAGGTACTATACCTTTTAGTTCTACTTCATACAACCCTTGCATCATACTATCATGGTGTTGATGTACATCCTACATATTATCCTTAAAGTTTATGAGACATTAGTCAACTCAAAATGTCAATATATTTTGTCATATATATCTATTGTTGATGTATCTCTAAAACTTTAACACCAAATCCTCAACATAGATTAATAGCAAAATTGCATAATGTATATACATATTTTTTTATGACTTTGAGAAATCTTCTCAAACATAACCTATGTATAAGAAATTTGGCTCTCTTAGTATTAACAATACTAAATAAAGTAAATTCTACTAAAAATATATAAATGTACAAAAAACAATTAATTATATGCCATGACTACCAACTAAGATCAGGACATTAATCATGTATTTGGTTACTTCTACTTTTGTATTTGAAATAATAGCCCTCACTAATAGTAAAAAAAGATTACTCTAATCTTTTAATGGGCTAGGATTCTATTCAAATTTAGCTGGTCTTGATTTTACTTAACAAATCAACTAAACTTAAATTAGGTAGACAACAACTTTATCAATAGATAGCAACTTTATCAGTCACTTCTCATATGACTCTTAGATCCATTAAGTGACAACTCTTATAAATAAATAAATATATATATAACACTAAAATATGTTTATATCTCACCAAATTGATCTCATCCAAGTGCTTCAACATTCACAATGCATATATTTTACTTAGAGTTAAACAATTTGAAAATTTAAAATTAATATTTCATCAAATACATATGACTATATCACATAAAGTCATTAGCAATCTAACAAAATACAAGTATTATACTAAAGATTGATTTGGTTATTGTTCAACCTAATAAGTTTCACATGATTCATATTAAATGGATATATATATATTGTTATATGTAACTTTATAATTCTCATCATATTGATTTAACCAATATGGAACTAAAGTATATTCTCAGTTATCCAAATTTGTATTCTGAGCACTTGTTTTAGGTACAAGTCTCCCTTGATCTAATAGATGCAAATTATTTATATAAAATTGGGTCAAATAATTTTACTTAACAATCTATTTCTTATCATGACTTGAACATTGTAGTATATATATATTTCTAATTCTTGTATTCGAGTATATAATACTGAATGTGGATTCAACATTACTACAATGTTCAAGTCATGATAATAAATAGATTGTTAAGTAAAAGTATTTGATCCAATTTTATATAAATAATTTACATCGATCAAGGGAGACTTATACTTAAAATAAGTGCTAAGAATATAAATTTGGATAATCGAGAATATACTTTAGTGCCATATTGTTTAAATCAATATGATGAGAATTATAAAGTTACATATAAGGATATATGTATCCATTTAATATAAATAATATGAATCATGTGAAACTTATTAGGTTGAATAATTACCAAATCAATCTTTAGTATAATACTTGTATTTTGTTAGATTGCTAATGACTTTATGAGATATAGTCATATGTATTTAATTAAATATTAATTTTAAAACTTAAATTTTCAAATTGTTTAAATCTAAGTAAAAATATATGCATTGAGAATGTTGAAGCACTTGGATGAGATCAATTTGGTGAGATATAAAAATATTTTAGTTATACATAGGGAATGAGATTCTCTACTAATATATCCACAACTAAATTCCATAAGGGTATGGTTTTATGTAAGGAGGAAAATACAATGAGATATTGTATAATGCAAAATTTATTTCTTTTATAGTTATGCCTAAAACTACAATTTTCCTTCAATGGTTTCAGTTAAATTAATTAGTAAGATTTCATATAGATATGAAATGGTAAGACTTTAAAAGAGTGAAAGTTAATGATTTGGAATACGATGCTTAGCTGAAGCATGTATTATCTGATAAGTTTAGAACTAGCTCAAGTAATAGGAGGTTATAAGAGATCCAAAAAGTTGGATATAATCTTACAGACCTATCCAAAAAATTATTTGTTTCAATGTATATTTATAAGAGAATGTTTCTCAAGATAAGTAATGGGAGTAAGATAAAATTTGAATGGTCTAAATCTCATAATAATACATCTTACTATAACTAGTGCCTTTGTTAATACATTTGTTGTATAGTTGAAAGGCTATAAGATGTTCAAAAATTCACTTTCATGATGAACTAAAATAGTTTGTTTTGAAGATGATTGTGAATTTATCATGTCTACAAGAAGGCTAGTGGGAGTATAGTTTTCCACTTTAGTGGAAGTATATGGATACATATTGCGAATAGAAAGAACAATAATTCATACATTTAAGTTGTTGAAAATATAATTGTACAAAAGCAACTATTATTGGATATGAAAATATAATAATTTAATTTGGGAATTATACCTATAGAGATAGATACAGAAGTTGTTTACTTATTCTATTCTAAGTACATAGATAATGTACTAAAGATGTTTGGTATTTGAGATATTGGATACTTATGAAGTATTAAAGATATCCATTATTCTATGTATGAATTGATATTTGAGTTTAAAGTTATATGGATATTAACATTAGAAGTAAATCCTTATTAAGGTATATTTTATTTAGAACAATATTATTTGAGATTAGAAATGTTCCAATGTAGCATTACTTGCTAATCAAGCCGTAATACAATAATCAATTAGTGGAAATGATTATTGGGATTAAGAAGTTCTTTAATAAACTTGGTATAGTTCTTTGCATTGTTCAGACAGTAATGTAATATAGAACATTAAAGCCATTAGGCATACAAAAGAAGCTAAGGTCTCATTAAAGATCCAATTATATATCTAAGAAATTTCTTTTATTTATAATGATAATTAAGATGAAAGTTGTAAGATTTAAACAAGTGCTCACTATAGAGAATGTTGTAGAATTATCTCACTAAGTCACTATCCCAGTAATAGTATGATCATCATATAGTGATATAGTATAAGATACTTAAATGATTAGCTTAGTGCAAGTAGGAAATTGTTGATTTATGCCTTACAGCCAATTAGTTGGTTGTAATTTAGTGACATAATTATTTAAATGTGTTCTTTATGTTATACACATCAAAATGCATATGCTAAATTCAATGAGGTAAACATAAATTATAAATAAAATTATAATGAGATAATAATTATGAGATTTATACTACATTTATGTGTTATCTCTAAATTGTTCTATTAAGATTGAACATTAATAGAGCATAAAGACCAAAACATGTTTTGTTTCTTCTTTAATAAAAGTAGTTGATATCACAGAATAAAGTATGGAGATACTTAAACAAACATGTGGTTGTGTTTGGTAGAGAACATGTCCACTAAAATGACCCCTTATGAGACTTTTATTCTTAGAACATTACTTATATGTTTATGGAAATTTACATTGTGATGATTGTATAAGTTATTCTTTGACTTAAGATCTTCAAAGTATTTGATATTACTTATGACCTATCGTAGCTCAGTTAGTAGTCATTGGATACATCATGTACTATATAGAGGTAATTGAGTGGTCAATATCAGATTCATCACTATAAAATGATTAAGGAGAATGTTTTGTTGTTCACGATTAGTATTAATTTGATAAATCCTAGGTCAAGGTAGAATGTCACTTTAAAAATAGTTTTCAAATTTCATTACTTAAATCAATTACTACAGGTAGGGAACTAATATTGTATTAGAGAAGATATTAATTTCATGTTTTATGTCTAATCAGATCATAGTATGATAAAAAGATTGAATTATACAGAAAAATCATGCACAACAAAGTTAGTTAAAACCACTTTGACATTCTTAAATAATTGGTAGTCATAATGCATTATTAAATGCTAATCTTGATCTATAGATGTAAATTATTTAATTAGATAATTAAATATAAATTAAAGGAGTTTAATTTTTCTAATCCTACATATGATTTAGGGTTATAATTTATATTCATTGCCAATATATTTATGAACCTAATTGGTCTCACATAAAGAACGAGTTGAAGAGAGAAAAGTTATTTTAATCAAGTTGGAGAACAAGTTGAAGAGAGAAAAGTTAAACTTATTTTAATCAAGTTGGACTTGATTGTAAAGTTTGAGAAACTTTATAATTAAATATGAGATATTTAATAAATAAACACCAATATAATATATTCAACCTTATCTAGGCCCAATCGGTATTTAGTTAGAGTTAACTGTAATTTTAATCAAAGTTTAATTGAAATTAAAACTTTATTTCAATTAAATTACTAGATATCTAGAGCTTATTATAAATAGGCTTAAGCTTTAAGGGAGATAACACTTCTTACCTAACCCTCTTTACAATAGTTGTAGAGTTCTCTTAACTTATTATGTGGATATTGTTAGAGGATGGAATATTGTATGGCTATGGTGGGTAAGAAGATCTAATTTCAGAAATAGTTAAAGGGAAACAATAAGAAAATGATCAAACTTTAAAATAAGGTACGAATGTTTCATGCTTTTTTACATTTTTATGTGTTAATTCTATCATATAATTTAAGTGGTCTTAGTTATTTAGAAATCAAACAAAAAAATTGTAATTATTCTATTACAGACAAGATCATATCCTACCTCGATTTCCCAATAGAAGAACGATACTACTTACCAACCTTTACAAAGGGCTAAATGTCTAATTTAGGGCTAAAAGTTGTTGGGTTTGATCAATTTAGGGCCAAACATTATAATATGCTCAATTGAGGTCCAAACATTATCGAGTTCACTTAATGTTTGGCTATTTTGGATGGAAATTTGGTAGTGTAGTACACGCATCATTAAGTCTAAGTGAGATGTCTTACGTGGCATTTTTGTGACCTATTTTCTAATACCTTCTTTATTTCCAATGTTACGTTGGTCTTACTGAAACTCAGAACTTTCACCAAGAGGGAATTCTAGCTAGACCACCGTAGTCAAGGATCTACTTTCTGCCTCTACTATAGCCATGTCCTCACCATCTTCTGTTCCTTATCTTAGCAATGTTAGGCATATAGTATTTACGTTACAATCAGAATAATTTATAATAAGAACTAGAAAAAGACAACATAATATACCAACACAAATTGTTCCCTTCAGATTATGTATAAAATTGGTAATACAAATAAGTAATTAGCACAGTGAACTGATTTATCTCCATTTGTTGTGAGCTAAACGAAAATGGAATACAATTGATGCTTGATGCTTGATGCTTGCAAGTTTGTCTTTTGCTTTGTTTCATACGATGTGTGGCTGTTACATTAGTCAATCTACCTTCCACTCTGACCTAAGAACAAAAAAAGGAATATTATCATTTAATATGTTACCAGAAATCAATTCTTTACTATATTAGGAAATTGAATGAGAAATATTACTTGATATATTACAAAATATTACCATTTTAAAACCTGGAGATCTATTTTTTTTTTACAATTAGATGGTGATGAACAAAGATTGCAGTTGAATGTTATGATCTTCTTAGGATGTATTTGTATCAACACTACATTTATGCATTAACAACTATGAATTGTATATACAGGGTAGGTTAGTATATGTATATTAAAGCTACCTAAACTATTTTCCTCTATATCCATATTAGCTCTTCATGTTTTTCTTTTATTTTATGGATAGAAATGGCTCTTTAATTACGTACTTATGTAGATACTGTAATGCTTCTATAACCACATCAACTTAAATATCGTAACACCCACAGTTAATGGTAAATATTTCTCAACTTATGCTACGCATCTTTATATATGTATATATAGCTATAGCTTAGTAGTTATGGTAGAGACTAGATTTCTTACAAATTAATAGTTTTGGAACACAAGATAATATGATTTTGGACTTATCAAGACGTGTGGGGATGAAGAAGAACGGGAAGTCCTTTTTGGGGTATTGACATGAGATTGAAAAAGATCTTCTCGTCAGGAATTAGCTTTTGAAACTTGAATCTTTTCACCAAGTTGTGCATAAACACTAATATTTCCATTCTAGCATATTCCTTTATAGGACACATTCGAGGTCTTCCACCAAATAGGACATATGTGTATAATGTTGGACCATTTACTTCAAATCGAGTTAGATCAAACTTTTCAGGTTTAGGGAAGTACTTTAAACTTATATGTGTACTCCAATACAGCTGCATGCATATGAGACATAACGTGTAAATTTATCTATTCTTCTACTTCACGGGATGTCAAACTTCTGCTTAAATTCTATGCCCTTAACAAAATCAAGCTTGAAAACTTCCTCATCCACACTATTCAGAATAACATGAACTCTTTCTTCTGGGATCATGTATACTCTTTTCAAGACATCTCCAGCATGATCACTGGTAGCGACATGGTGTGCATAGTCTAGGAAGAACTTGACTTCTTCCATAACCTTAATCACTCTTTCACTCAGTGCATATGCTTGTGGTTCTTTTAGATTCCATAGAAGCTCTTGAATGATATCAGTATGAATGGTTTCATATGGAATACCGTGCCAAGTAATAGTTAAGTTACTCAAATTATAGGATCGGGCATGCAGGAGACTAACGCTCTTAGTATGAATCACATCAAATGGTTTCCCAGTTGTGTTTTGAGCTTCAAATTACATCAAATGGTTTCCCAGTTGAATTTTAAAGCTTCAAATTATTTCCAGAATATAGATTGGTCCAAATAACCAACAATTGTTAGCTTTGAGAGGTGAAAGTATAAGTTACTAGTTTGATGTCTTGGGAAAGACGTTTTGGGGAGAGAAGAGGTGAAAATGTGAAGCTCATGCCCTCATTTGGCAAGAGCAAGATTAAAGGTCAAAGCATGCCGCTCTAGTCCACCGGCTAAAGATCAAGGAGGCCATTTCTTGACGAAAACTACAATTTTAAGGAGCTTTTGCGAGGGTTTTAAAGAAAACAAGAGTTGATTCCAAGCAGATGGAAAAGAAAGGAGATTAATAAGATAAGGAAGGTTTTAATTTTGAAATTTCATTTAGTTTCTGAAATAGCAAGGGATAGAGCAGTGACACGAAAAGAGGAACGAAATGAAGGAGAATGCAGATAAGACGAAAACTGTAACATCCCATTACTCATTTTAAGGCTATAATTGTGATTTATAAGAAAGTAATGAGAAATTAGAAAATACATATCATGCTTTGCACATTTTTGCACATACATGAGAATTTTGATTATTGCACATGAATATGATTGTACATGCATTCATTGACATTTTTTGAGTATAATTGATTTATAAATGTGATTATATTGAGAATTGTGGTTTAAATGTGTTAAAAACTGATTTGGTGTTGCTAATTGTTGTTTAGGAAATTTCGAAAATTTGGGGTACATTTGGACTAGGAAAAATGACAAGTTGTAGAATAAATTGATGCATGAAAATTTTGAATGATTTAGCCTATAATTGAGTGACATTTGGAATAGTTAAATTGGTGACAAATGGACTAGTAATGAATTGACAAATGGATCAATCATTGTGTGACAAATGGGCTGGTAAGTTGATGATAAATGGCATTGATAAATGGACAAGTGCTGCTTTACTTAAATGACATGTGACCTAGCTTTAATGGTGACATATGGTAGCATATATACTTGATACATGTTGAACATGCCTTTAGACATATGGCCATTCCATTAGATGACACCTAACACCTTAGGTGTAACTTTCAGCAGGAGCAAATTTGGTTTAGCCCATTCTTGTTCTTTATCCTCTCACACACACCACCGAAACTCTCTTCTTTCACCTCCCTGATTTTGCTTCTGGTTATGCCTAATTGTTGCATAAATAATCCATGTTTTAGCCTCACAAAGCTAAGTAGAGAATCATAATATAGTTTCCTTATCCTAGCTGAAATCTTTAAACTTTCCACCTTGAATGTGTGATGATTCTGCATGTTTGGAGTACTGATTTAGAGTGACTTTTGAGTTGGGATTTGGCCTAAACAATTAAGTAAATGATTAGTGTTTATAACATGTTATGATAGAGAATTTATGATGATTGAATTAGGAAAGATTATATAAGATCTTGATGTGGATATGTGCTGGAATTTGATAACTAGAATGTTTTTACTAAACATACTTCGATAATTTGGCTATATTTTGATCTTTAGATTTGCAAATGAAATTATTCTTGATTTAATTAAACTAGAGACATTTGGCTACAAATGTTAAGAAGAAATGGAATTTGAATTATGTCCTTAAGGGTCTTGAAATTGAACTTAAAAGTAAGTCTTGGCTTAGGCAGTAGCACTACCAAGGACAGAAATCAAGTCCTATTGTTATTGAATAAACTGTATTGATATGGGCCAAATTTATAACACCCCACTCTTGCAAGAAATGTACCCGACATCGTGAGTGATATCCGGGTCTGTACCATACAAGGGTGGCATGCTACACACACTCGGTTAGTAAAATCTCATTAAAAAAATTCTTTCTTTTTAAAACAATGCACACTTTTACGGAAAATCAATAATCAATTCGGGCCTGTTTCAATCATAAACTTTTTCGATCACGTTTATAATAATTGCACTCAAAATCATTTTCATTTACAACCCTTTCCATTTTGGAAAGTTATTACAAAATAGATTTGATCAATAAACATGATACATAAATCTCATAATACATTCTTTCATAAAAAAATTAATGAAAATAATTATGCAGACACGAACTGATCCCGACCTCTATCTCTCACTTGTATGCAGTAGATATACTCCCGTTTGCTTAACGGGGTATTCTTCTAAGCCCTGAAAAATATTTCCAACTTTTAGGTGAGTTTTGCGAACTCAATGAGTAACCATCATCGATGGCTCACCTAGTCACATAACACATAATTCACATTCACAACATTTCACACTTCACTTTCAATGCACTTTAATCATTCATATTATGCATATGTAGTGCCCATGAGACCCACTTTTCATTTGTTACTTTGTTGTGACTGAGTGCCTAAATTGTTCCGTATCCATTAGATACCGGGCTCATTACTAACTGTCCCTTATCCGCTTGGAGGATACAGGGCTCATTTTATGTAGTCAACCTTACGCTTTTAATTACTTTTGAGCTCGAGGCTCATTTTCACTCGTTAAGCTTTAAGCTCTGATCGATAGCTATTCTGATCACAACCGCCATTATGTTTCAAGCATTCATGAAATGGAATGCCTCAATCACAGTTGCATATTCTCATTCACACACATTCACATATCAACAGACCATAGTTCGGCATTCAACATTAGGTTGAGAATCACATTTTCACTTACAAGCAAATGCTCATTCAAAACACATTTATCATCAAATTATGTACACTTAGTTCATCTCATTCACATATAAGCAACACTTCAATAGCTCAACCAAGCATCACAATCATCGAACCTTTTGTCCGGAAACCAACACACCATATAGACATTCAGTAGTCAATCAATACCAAAATTCAAACAAAACAAACAATGAAAAGAGACCATCTAGGTCTACTCACAGTACGCTCCATATTAGCAATTGCTTCTAAATTCTGGAAACGCCTGAATGCGAACAATTAACCTGCACATCCTACACATGTACACATATTAATAATTGCACAATTGTAAGCATTTATTTATGCACACTTGTATATATGGACTATGTACAATGCATGTTTAATGACAATCCAGAGTGTTTATCCATCAATTTCATCACAAAATCATTCTGATATCAAAACTCATCTAAGTATAATTTATACTTAGGTTTATGCCTCACTAAACTCCTTAAAATCACAATTCATTTCTCATTGGCTCACTTTCATATTTTGCTTAGACGCACTACCAGATCTACTATTCATATTTAGTTAGAAGGTAAAACTGATGTAATTTGGTCATAATGTCTTCTAGAAAAATGTTCCTCTATGTCTTATGTTTCTATTGACACCAAAATCACTCAATTTGGTTCAGTAATTTAGAAGATATGCCTCAAACATTTTTGGGTTGTTCATATCCAAAGACAGTAAACTATACACAACTTCCATCCAGAATTGGAATATCTTAGAGGCTGAATCATAATTCTAATTTTTCATATGATTTGTAGTCCTATTTCTTTAGTTTACTCCAAATCAAAAATCATCTCATTTTGAATCCTACAGATCCAAATATAATCAAAATACTGAAGTGTGTGATACACTCATATTGTCATATATGTTTAGGACTTAATTAAGAGTCATTTACATTCATTTTATGTTCATTTATGACTGGTTTATCATGTTTTAGCATTATTTGAGGTTTGTTGACGTAAAATGCATAAATGAAACAAATAGACTTGAATTGCA
>JANSVA010000005.1:25691119-25704845 GCA_025504915.1 Erythroxylum reticulatum | reverse complement strand
ATTTAGAGTGACTTTTGAGCTGGGATTTGAACTAAACAAGTAAGTAAATGATTAGTGTTTATAGCATGTTATGATAGCGAATTTATGATGATTGAATTAGGATAGATTGTATCAGATGTTGATGTGCAAGTGTGCTAGAATATTATGAACTGAAAAACTTTCACTGAACATGTCTCGGTATTCTAATTATAACTTGATCTGTGTATTTCTAAATGAGTTGATTCTTAATTTAGATTAAACTAGAGACATATATCTACAACTTTATTGAAGAAGTCGAATATTAATTCTATCTCTAAGCATTTTAAAATCTGGCTAGAAGTTATGAGTTCTGTTAAAGTTTAAAAAAATAGTCCGAACTGTTTTAGGTATAACTTTTAATATACTGAATCAAATTGTACAATTTTGGTGTTATTAGAAACTAGAAACATAGTGGCACAATTTTCTAGAAGAAAGTGTTACTAAAATACAACATTTTTCTTGGTCATAATGATCATGCAAAATTATCCCAAAAGGGGGTGTTAGGATAAAAATGCTGAGGTGTGTTGGAATTTGATAACTGGAATGTTTTTACTAAACATATTTACTAAACATACTTCGGTATATTTGCTATATTTTAATATGTAGATTTAAAAATGAAATGATTCTTGATTTAAATTGAAATAGAGACATTTATTTACAAATGTTAAGATAGAAATTGAATTTGAATTCTATTCTTAAGGGTCTTGAAATTGAGCTTGGAAGTAAGTCTTGGCTTAGGCAGTAGCACTACTAGGGACAGAAATTAGATCCTATTGTTATTGAATAAACTATATTCATATATGCTGAATCAAACAAAGATGTCTTCAAAAAAATTATATCTTATTCTCTTAGCTTTCAATTGGTATTAAGTTTGTAATTTTTGGATATCTGAGCTGAAAGATATAAGTTGTACAATTCGAGGGTATGATCATGTACTAGCCAAAATTTCGAATGTACACAGTCTATTGTATTTTGAGCCTAACCCATAGAATAATGAACCAAATTAAATGATATTGATATCATTAGAAACTTAAAACATTGAAGAACAACTTTCTAGAAGGAAGTATTACCTAATTTTGTCATTTAACTTATCAGAATAATTACGTAAAGTTGACCCGAAAGCATATTATGAGAAAACAATCTGAAATGATCAATTGAGTTATGAAATTAGTTTCACATTATTTTATTATGGTCCAAACCCTAAGTACAAATTATATTAATGAGAGTTTTGCTATCTGAATGATATGGTGATAAAATCTCGATAAGATACCTGGAATTGTCATTGAACATGTATTGTGCATATTGTCTATACATTGATGTACATAAAGAAAGAATTATACATTTGTGCAAAATTGTGATTTATGTAAATGTGTTTTATATGATATAGAGGAGCACATTGGACGCTAGTCAGATATTGCTAGACCATCCAGGCAATAGTATATTGGAGTGTGCTATGAGTAACCTAAGATGGTCTCACCTTGATTTATTTTGTTTATTACTGAATTGAATTTGATATTGATGAATGTGTATTGAATTATGTACTGAATTTCGGATAATAATTGTCCGAGACGTTCGATGCATGTGAATATCATTAGAGGTGCTACTTGTATGTAAATGAGACTGCCTACTTGAATATTCTAATTCTCAACTGGAATGCTGAATGCTGGATTTACATCTGATGATCTCTAAATGATATTTGAATTCTTAATGAAAGTTGAATGTCAGACTTAGGTCCGATGACTGTGAGATTTTGATTGTGAATTATGAATGTTTGCTATACATGACTTAATTCTGTATTTGATGCATTTCATAAATGCATGCTCAGATAAAGGCATTATGACCAGAGTAACTAGTATTAAAGCGCTTACATGTAGAGCTTTACTCTGTGATTTCTGTTTCTGCACGTAAAGCTATGCTCTATGATTCTGTTCTAGTTGAGCATAATGGGCTAGTATCTGTATATGTATATGATAGGCTCTCGGTCACAATAACAAAAACAAATGTGAGTCTCATGCATATAACATTCATATATGATTGAAATTCATTGAATGATTTGTAAAGCTAAAATGTGATGATAAGTTGATATAAACTATTTGACTATATGAACTCTGTGATTATATAATGATTGAATTTTGTTATATGAGTGAGCCATCGAGGATGGTTACTCAATTGAGTTTGCAAAACTCATCAAAAATTTCAACGTGGCTTTCAGGGTTTAGTAAAGAACTCCAGAAAGGCTCTAAGTAAGAGTTCCAGGTTGGGATCAATGTGCACCTGCATATGTCTTCAGTGAATTATATATTTTTGAATTTTGTTCTGCAAGAATTGTACAAAGTGTATGTTTATCATTTGGTAATGAAATGACTTTATGATCACAAGTGTTTTGTTCTGTAATGGGCCTAAGTGATTACTGAAACTCTGATGAGTTCAATACTGATTGAAATTTTTGTGACTAAAATTGTTTATAAAGAAGTGAGGCCGAAATTGATTATCTCTTTTCCGCATTTTACCTATTTTTTAAAAATAAAAGTAATGAATTTAATTTACCGACTATCTTAGCATGCCACTCTTGTGGGATTCATACTCAAATATCTATCAGGATGTCGGGTATGTGTCCTGTGAGAGTGGGATGTTACAGAAATGATGAAGAAGAAACAGCAGAAACTGAAAACAACTTGATCCCTAGTTATCCAATTAATGAATTCAAGACCATATCCTACCTCTTTTCTAGAGACAAAAACATTAGTGAAGTTGTTGGTGATATATTCCACTTACATGTAATCTTAAATATGAAAAGAAGTTTGAGTTGACAATACACATCACGAAGACCTAAAAATATTTGTACAAAATCAAAATACATACACGTGGCTAACAAATCCTAACATTCATATGGTTGAAACAAAAATGCACAAACTCTAAGCAAGCAAATCCTAATATTATTTGTTTCCCTCAATCATATATTTTCTCCTAAACAATTTTTTTAATAAAAAGATTACAACTCTTATATTATATTGAAAAAATGAAGTCAAAGTAGGAGGAGAGTTACTAATTACTCACAGTTTGATAAGCCATTATTGCATAATAAAATACTAAAGTCTAACAAGGTTCTCTTTACTAGTATATAGCTTAGCTTCAGTTATAAAGATGTAGTCTTACACAACTATGCATCTTCTTCTACTACAATGTATGTACCCTTTGGTGATGTTTTCTCTTTTTCTTTTCCCATCCCTCAAAGGAAAAGAAGGTCACTATATATCTACCAACAAAGCCAAATATATAACCCTGAAGCATTTCCTATTTTTTTGTGTTGAAACCAATATATATATAACCATAAAGCAATTTCTGCTTCTAACAACCAACGATGGTTTCCTTTACTTTTGTTGATTCTTTCTAGAGATGTATGATGTACATGCTTATTACCTAACAATGTTATATAAGTAGTTGGCGTATTAATATTAGTGTAAATGAGCAAAAGGATTTTTTTTCCATTCTTGGTTATTCTCTTCTTCTTCTTTCATGCCTCTTTACTCTTCTTCTCTTTCCTCTAATCCATAACTTACATACATGATGGTATACTTTAATGAATATTAGGATTTAAATTTTGCAGTCTATATATACATAATACTAAGCTAAGATTATGGAGGGAAATCAGTCGATCATAGAATATGGAAGCTGAAGATAACAAAGGGAGATCCATGGCTGACAACAACTAATAATCACATAGGAAGACAACATTGGGAGTTTGCTACTAATGCGGGAACTCCAAAAGAAAGTGCTTAAGTGGAAAGGGTCTATTAGGAATTCAAGAAAAATCGTTTTAAAATCAAGCAAAGTTCTGATCTCCTAATAAGGATGCAAGTGAGTATTAAATTCATCAGTAGTGATAAAGCTTTTAAACTTTTGGGAATAAAATTGATTGATAATACTTAAAAATTCTAATGTTGGCGATTTCATTAAATTGTAAAGTCTTGTAATATTTATTATACTAGTGACTGCATCATCTAACTATCCTTCTATAAACTTAAATTTCAACTACAACAAAAATAATAAAAGATATTGTTGCAATTTGATTAAAATTTATTAAACGAAATTGTTGACTTATGTGGATGAGGAAGGAGAACCTATGTCCTCCAATACCTCCAGCTGTGAAAGTGAAGACCGAGTTGAAGAAGATAACAGAAGAAGCAATGGCAATGAAACTGAGAAGGGGTATTAGTTTCTTATCTTTCATTAACGCTCATGATGGGTACTGGTATGCCGAATTTGTTGGTCACTTGTTTTGGATCCAACCCTTAGTAATTAATTAACTAACTAAACCTACGCACTTGAGTAAATTAATTTATTATTATCTCCTTTTCGGTATATAATAATTAATAAAGAAATATCCATCATTAGAATAAATTTAAATGCTCAATGATAATCTCTTTTCTTAATGCTCATACAGGTTATGGTATTATACGTGAGTGGGGGGCTTAACACTGTATTTCCTTCCGAACACTAGAAGGAACTTATACTATATTTGTACAATCATCAAGTATGGTATAGTATGCTTTATATATATGTATAAAGATTGGATATTCTCAAAGTAACATTAGTTTGGTGATGCTTATTATTAGTTAAAACTCATTTTAATTAACTTGGAATGATCATCAAAGAATGAAGGTGGTAGGTGGGGGTTTCACATAAAGGGTTCGAGCATAATATTTGGTTCATGGTTTAACTACATATGCCTGAGACTGCTAGGACAAAAAATAGAAGATAGTGAGGACATACCTATGGCCAAAGATAGAAAATAGATCATTGACCATGGTAGTCTAATTAGAATACCCTCTTGGTGAAACATCTGGGTTGTGATAAGACCAACGTAACATTGGAATTAAGGAAGATGTCAAAAAATAGGTCACAAAAATGCCACGTAAGATATCTCACTTATACTTAATGATGCGTGTATTACACTGCCAAATTTCTGTCCAAAATAGCCTAACATTGAGTAGACTCGATAACATTTGGACCTTAATTGAGCAAATTATAATGTTTGGCCCTAAATTAATCAAAACCAATAACTTTTAGCCCCAAATTGGGCATTTATCCCTTTACAAAGCATCTATTGCACTATTTTTTCAACTTGACTTATAAATAATTTCGCAATCATAGTTTAGAAATTTAGATACCCATTTCTTTTGTTCAAGAGTCATAATTTACAACTACAATAAATACTTCAAGCTGCATTGATCTGTTTAAATATAGAACTTTCTTTTTAAGTAAATTTGGTCTACACAACTAGATGGTTTGAATGATGGCTAACATTTCCTTAATATAAGTGGATAAGGATCATTTAGTGATGCCCAAATTTCGACTCATAAAAGTAATAGGTATGCCTTGAATTACAATTACCTTTACCTCGTCTTTAAAGCACCAAATTTCAATGGTGAATGGTTCATTGAAAAATTGCACCTATGGTTATATGTTGAATGATATAAAGCTAATAAAAGAATTTATAGGGTGGGGGACCAATAAGTTTTTAATGACTTCCCCTTGTGCTAATATAGGAATCATTTTGAATTTCTTTTATTATAGTTACTAAAATGTGTCACTTCATTAGGTTAGATCTTATTTGCCCATAGATTCAACAACAGTTTAAAAGGTTGACCTATTTGAGTTTCTTTATATTTACACTTATTTCAACTCTATAAATCATTTCATCACTAATGTAGGTATGATAGTGATGATTTAGTCATATTTTTAGTCCCATATTTAGTGCATTTTGCTTGTTTATTTGAGAGTTTTATTGTTTTTGGTATTAATCACTCTTATTGTGTTTTTAGGTTGTAATTCACTTATTTTAATGAAAATGAACGGATTAGGACAAGTTTGGGGTGATTTCGAGTTGTTTTGACCAAGTTATGAAGAAGTTAAAAATCAACACGGGCACCAACATACCCATATTAATGGCTACATACCTATATTGACGGCAATATGCTCATGTTGACATATTTCATGAAAAATAAGTGGTTTAAAAGTTTTAAAGAGTTACACAATCATCATATTTTGAGCTTGAGTTCATTTTGGATATAAAAAAGTTTTGTGATTTTTAATAAACACAAGCACCAACACACTTATGTACCACTCAAAACCTTAATTTTTGAACTATAAAGACAAAATTAAGGGGAAAAGTAGAAGGAAGCCTTGAGAAACACAAATTGACAACTTAGGATGACATAAAGAATGAAAATAAGTAAGGAAACATATTTGGAGTGGATTTTCATCGATCTAAAGTTGATTTCTTTAAGATTAACAAGGATCATCATGTTTCTTATAGTTTTATATTTTTCCTTTAATTTTGATTTTAAACCTTATATGATTAGGAACTAAACCATTGTTGGTACTTGGATTAGATGAACTCTAGATAGACGTTGTAGTGATTTTACTTTAATTTAGTTCATTCTTTAGTTTTATTGAGATTCATTTGTGTGTTCTTAGTTATTCTTCATGTTGGTTTATATGTGAATTCATACTATTAAGATTAAGAAATCCTTTATATGAATAGATTTAGAATAATTAAAAGGAGTTGCATGTAAACATAAAGATAGGTCGATGTAAATATTTCGCAATAGAGTCAGTTAAATAGTGAAATTCATAAATTGAATATACAATTCTAAGGTTTAAATTAGAAAGAGATTTCTATTAATCAACCCAGGATTAGAAGTTAATAGTCTAGATAAAGATATCAGCATAATTGAGGAATTTTTGTGGTCCAATGAATTATATATTAAAATGATTAGTGAAATCATAATTTATTATGTCCTAGGGGGATTCAAATTCCAGGTACCAATATCTTCTTTAATCATTTCTTATTTTAATCTCCATTATAGTTTATCAATTTTGGTGATTTATTTTATTTTATTATTCTTATTTTGAATTTGATTATTTATAAACACCATTTTTATTAGATTATACAATAAAAAGGCGATAAGTACTAATAATTCTAGTTCTTGTGGGATCAAACCATACTTGCTAGTGCTAGCTATAGTTACATTGTGAGCTTTTGGCTAAAACTAAATCATTAATCAAGGCATTAGACTTATGGCATATTTGAGACTTTGAAATATGGCTTCAGTTTCATCTATCCACCTGAATTTTCCCTTCTTTAAAAGGTTGTTGAAAGGATGAGTTATGATACCATATTTGTAAATGAAATTTTGAAAATTGTTTATAAGGCCTAAAATCCATATACTCAAAGACATTAGCATATCTAAGCTAGTTTAACATGCTTTGGATTTTTCCTTGTTCCATCTTAACCTTTTGAGGAATTATAATATATCCCAAATACTCGATTTCTTACTAGACTAAAAATATATGTAACCTAGAGACATTAGTAGGTCTAAGATAATTTCGTATAGTTTGAAATTTTTTGTAGTCACCTTAAGCTTTTCAAGAGTTATAATATGTCTTAAATACTTAATTTGCTATTGGCCTAAGGAGCACTTACAAATCTTGACATAAAAAATAATTATGCTTTAGTATTTCAAAAGATTTTTAAATATGTTTAAAATATATGGTTGATAAGTGATTAATTGATTATGAAATTATTCCAAAACACTTAGCAATTAATGACATGAAATTGCTTTAGATACTCATTTTTACTCATATGTGATTTTAGGCATAATTTGGAAGCAAAGAAGTTAAAGTAAGTCAAAAGCATGATATTTGGGCCATCTTCTAAAGATTAGTATTCACTTGTCTTCATGGAATAAGAAGAAGATTACAAGAGGAGGAGAAAAGATAAAGCATAAAAAAATGGAGAGTGAGATGCCCATGCAATGCAAGCTGTCCATGCAAGGTGTCTCACGTGAGTGAGACACCACTCACTCCACGAGACATCTCTCAATCATGTGATAGATGAAACAGCTATGAGTATTTTCTAACAATTAAAATGACATGAATTAAAAGCATGTGAGACACTTTCAGCCTATGCAAGATGTCGTATGGGTGTTAGCCACCACTCATACCCATAAGACATCTTTCAACAATGTGAAACAAATGGACAGCTATCCTTTTGACCCAACTGTCCATTTCTCACAAGTTTTAACCCAGCTTTAGTTGTACAAAGTATGGAGTAATAGGACAAAATATGGAGCAATAAGACAGCGTGTTGGTTACTAGGAAGTGTTGAAATCCAATAATAAAAATAAAGGAAAGTATGCGATTTGGCTAAAGGAGGGGAATGTAACGATTGTCCCATTTTACATAAAAACCTATCTACCTCACTTGTTTTTCATGTAGCTACTAAATAAATAAAAGAGGGGAAGCAAGTGTTGATGGGAGCTGGAGCAAAAAGAGAGTGGAGATTCGGCTAAAGTAAGTGGGAGGGGGGTTGCACTTTAAGAATAAAACAAGGAAAGAGAGTGGAGCAGTTTCCTCTCTTTGGTTCTTGCCACCTGGCCCACTCCATTTGACCTAGCTCTTTATTATATGAAGGATGGAATGTGTATGATGGAAAGGAGGTAGCTGGATAAGGAGAATAACCTAGAGAGGAAATTTGATAACAACTTGGACTCCATTCATCATCATCTTCTTTCGGTTTTCAATGTGAGCAACCAAAGGTGGACATTAGCTAGTTTATTCATTATTCATCTTTTGTTTCCAAGATGGAGAACTAAAATAGCATTTAGGAATTCATAATCAAATCATCTTAGAGGTGGGTCTATTGTTAATAATAATAAAGGAATTACTGGAGATTATGGAGAAGGCTAGACAGATGCAATAAACCTTCAATTTTCTTCATTTCTCATCAGTTTTCCATGAAAACAAAGGTGTTCTTGGCTAATGCTTGGATTGTAATAGCCCAGACCACTTGCCCACAGATATTGTCTATTTTAGGTTACCCCTAAGGCCAAGCCCCTCACGGTTTTGCTCTTGCCCCTCTCGAAAAAACGCATCTGAGAGGGGAGGTATCCATACCCTTATAAGGCATACTTCATTCTCCTCTCCAACCGATGTGAGATCTCACACTCTCCACCCTTTAGGGCCCAGCCTAGTTGGTATAATGGTTCGGGTTCTAGCTTTGATACCATTTGTAACAACCCAAACCACCCACCCACAGATATTGTCCGCTTTGGGTTACCCCTAAGACCAAGCCCCTCACGGTTTTACTCGTCCCCCTCCTGGAAAATGCGTCTGAGAGGGAGAGGTATCCATACCCTTATAAGATATACTTCATTCTCCACTCTAACCGATGTGGGATCTAACATGGATACTCATGGCGAAGATGAAGGGCTAGATGTCCTAATGTTGTTTCGGAGATGACATCGATGCCAACGAACCAGATTAAGCATATTTTTCATTATGATGTTATTATTACTCTCTTATAAATTGATTGTATTATCCTATGCATATGGAATTGGGTTATGCATATGAATGATCGTATTATCGTATAGTTCGGTTGTCCGTGTATGAATCTATAGCTAGGCGAGTAATGGTTCCTAATCATTAGAGATAACATAGCCTAAGTTAAATTACACATCGTATGTACTTATTGCCTTGATTAATCGGTTTTCCTAATTCGTAATGCTACTACCCAATTGAATTTAGAGATTGTATCCTAAGTTATTCAATGGTTAGGTTTAATTAATGATTGTATCTTGATTAAACACTACCTAAGGGAAAAATTAAGTTAATTATTAACCTACAATTAATAGTTCAAGGAAAGGTAAGAGATCAATACATCAATAAAATATGTTTAATTAGGGTGTAAGCTAAGATTGAACCAAAGAACCGAGTCCCTACTAAATTCCCCACTTTTATCATTTTTTACATGTTTTCTTTAAATTGCTTTTGATAGTTATTTTATCTTTATTTTAATTTTTATTTTTAAAAACCAAAATACCTTCTAAACCTAAACACCAATTAATTTTATTTCAACAACTTTACACATACTCTCTATGAGATCGACCTAGACTCACCACTATTATAGTAGTAGTCTAGTTTATTTTGATTAGTGTTACAACGAGCTGTCAATGGTCCATTTTAGATTGTAGATCAAAATATCATCAAAGAAAAATATCATAATTTTACATAAGTAAGGGAGAAATATAACAATCATAACGGCTTGAAATGTGGATAGGGTATTACATAAATAAAAGGAAATTGTAAGTTATTTATAATGGCCATTGTGTGTTTAAAAAGCATTTCTATATACATTTAAGGGATGGAATCATACATGATTATAACTAGCTTATAAATCAAATTTAGTAAAATATGAAGCTCTGTAAAGATTATTGAGCATATCATCAACAGTAGGGACTAGAAATTGGCCTTTAAAGATAATATGAGAGAGGTGCTTTTTGGTGGCCCCTCAGTGGCAACAACAATAATGGACGTAGACTAGAGAGACTTGGAAGAATTACCTTATCCAAAGTTTTGTTTGAGTCGTTTCTACATTCAGAGATGTGATGTTTGGGCTTTTTGCAGTAGTTGTAAGATACTTTATAAACCTTTATATCTAAGTTGTGAAAAGTTTGAGACAAAGTATAGGCTGTGAGGACAATATCAGTAGATGGGCAAATTTTCAATGCAGAGCATATTGAGATGACTTTCCTCTAAGATGAGCTCCTTAATGATAGTGACAAGAGTAGGTTGAGTTTCTATATGAAGAAGAGACTTGCAAATGGGTTCAAATTCATCCTTGAGAGTCACAAGCAAATGTTATATGTTGATGATCTCAAAGATTTGCAAAAAGTGCAGCAGCATCAAGACTAGGCCAATCAAGGTCGCTAAGTGTTAGTTGATTATAAAGTTCTTGCAACTCAAACATATAACTATGTATTGTCTATTCAAGTTGTTGTTATATGAAATGAAGTCTTCTATACGACTAAAATTGGTGGACATCATCTGATACATAGTAACAATTTTTTAGGAAATTCCATACCTCTTAACCTGTTTCAAACCATCGAAAGTCAAGTTTGATGGCTTTGGGACAAGTATTTGAAACTAAGTTAAATACCTAAAATTTTGAATTACAAAATTTTCTATTTAAAATATCATTATTCTAGTAATTACTATTTACTTTATAAAAACTTTGCCATATTTTTCTCTATATTTACTTAAAACTTCCTACAAGAAACTTCAATACACTTCTCATGTATGTTACTCAACTATCAATCTCCATGTTAAACTCCTTGAAAAAATGTTTTTCCCATCCTTCAATATATTTCAACTCATCTAAACCAAATTTCATACATAACTTTCATATATAATTATACAAGATCCTTCTTTTCTTTATGTGTACATGTCATAAGCAAAAGCAAAATATAATTATGTAGCATATCTACTTCCAAGCCTTTCGAAATCTTCTATGTGACTTTAGTCTTGTAGTAGATCCACCACAGCTTTCTTCTAATTTTCTTCAAAACTTACGCGCGAAAAGAAATCCACACACTAAACTATAGGCTTAGCGATGTTCAAGCTATTCCATTTCCTATCCAATTGAATTCATTCAACCATAACATGTATAATATTTAATATTTTTCAAATATAATTAACTTCGTTTATTTCTAAGCATATATAGGCATTTAAAATTAATTTATGAAATACCTATTATATTAATTCATATCTAATTGCATAATGATTAATAAATTGTGCAATTTAATTTACAAACAAATACCACTTCCAATTGAAGTTCTTAATCATTAGTTATGCATTTATATATTTTTCTGTAATTGCACAAAAGTAAAATCCAACGAAATTGCATCACTGAGCCAGATGAGCGGGATTTTAAAATACATGACTGAGGTTTCGAAACCATACAGTCTATAATACAAATCAATTATCTTACACTGAAATCGAGCTCTTAGAGCCATATAGTCAGGTAACACATATCTTGACGCAGTACTGCTAACTCCCTAATTGGCATGCTAACCTTTTTACATTCCTCCAATTCCTATCTATTTTACTAAGGGCAAATCTAATTAAATTCTATTGAAATTTAATGATATAGTCTCACAATAATCAATTCAAGTTATTCCATATTCGACCAAAGTAACTATCACTTCTCGTTGTGATATGATATTCAAAACATATTCATCACACCAATTAGTCACAATAACATATGTATCAAAATTCCAAATTCGAATATAATGTATGTCAATTGAGGAAAATATAAATTACAAGTCCAAAATTCCAATTAATCACATATACTACTTCATTTAGCATCCAACTAAATATTTTTAACATTAATTTCATAAACCTCCAATTTTATCTCAAGAATCCTAAATTACATAATACATAATTTTTAGGAAAAATAAAATTGTTTGAATACATATCAAATTGATGTCTATTTCTTCAAATTAAGCTTCTATAAACTGCAATTTCACCATCAATTCCTTATTCCTTCTTTTTTTATTTATCTCTCCTTCAATTAATCTTATTTATCTTCATAATATTGCATTACAATTTCAATTTCATGCCTTTTAGTCATTAATGCGTGCAACTATACTAAAATCATATACTAAAAACAACCAAATCTCTATTAACTTACCTTGTAAATTTCGAGTACTATTTATAAAAAACCCATCTATTTTTCTTCATCTTGTTCTTAAGATTCTTGTTAATATGGTGAGTTTAGAGACCTTAAGTTGATGATTTAGTGTTTAATGGTTGATTTGAGAGTTAAAGATATAGAAAGTTGGCTTGAAACGGAAGAAAAAACGAGAGAAAGTAAGGAAGAAAGAGGGAGGGTTATTCTCGGAAATTTTGGGGAGGAAGACAGTGTAGAAGACAATTGATGTTATTTGGTAGCAATTAATGCTATTTAGTTCCATTAAAAATAACACCCATTAATGCATACAAAAATGAAAATTTTTTCTTCTTCTTAATAAATAATGTCCATTAGAAAAATATCAACCTCACATAAATTTTTTAATTAATATTATTTATTTTTATTACTATTTTTAGGATTGACTTTTACCCATTTCTTATATTAAACTTTGACTATTGGTAAACTCATAATCAAACGTTCATAATGAACCCGTTTAGACTTCTAATTTAATTCTCGGGTCGTCTATCTGATGCTAAATAAAATAAAGTACACTTTGAGTTTCAAGTGTCATTATTTATCTTGGATGCACTATTTATGACAAAAAATACTATTAATGAAATAGACATTGTCTACGTGATGGTGAAATCTATTGTAAAATTAATAAACATTGACACATTACCGATGAAGATTTGACGTTTACATGATAGATGGTTAATCCCATCGAAATTTTCATTTATTTAAAAGTCTATTTCGAACATTTCGAAAATGGTTGGATTCAAATTAAATGTTTCAAAAAGATTAGGATTCAAATTATATTTTGATAAAAATGCTAAGATTTAAAATATACTTTTTGTTTAAAAAATAGTTAAATAAAGATATCTTGTTATATTATCTAAATGTTTGTATTATAAGGGATTGACCTAAAATTTTTTCAAAAAGTTTAATAGTCGATCAATTCAACCTATTAACATTAATCTAGGCTCAAACCCTTTAGCTAAACTTATTTGTCAATGAACTCTAATGGATGTATAATTTCATTCGAGGAAGGAAAATTCAAAGGACCGGTAAAGAGAAAAAATTCCAGACCATGCAAGGGAAGCCACTCTTTATCAGAGCCAGGTTTCGATCCTGGGACCTGTGGGTTATGGGCCCACCACGCTTCCGCTGCGCCAC
>JANSVA010000005.1:25653902-25687080 GCA_025504915.1 Erythroxylum reticulatum | reverse complement strand
TCATCATCATCATTATTATTATTATTATTATTATTATTATTATTATTATTATTATTATTATTATTATTATTATTATATGTTCTATTTTTATTAGAGTTATAAACTTATTTTTTTGTAAAATTTAATATCTAATAAACTTATGTTTTTGTAAAATTAAATATTTAAAATCTAAATTCTTATGAAAATATTCAAAAAAATACTAAGACATAATACTAAGGTACTTATATTTTTTAAAGTCATGCCCTTATTTTATACATAAACAGTTAATACTAAACAATTAATTTTTCCAAACAACTTTATTAAATAGTTGATATTATCCGTTGATTAAATCATCGATATAAGTCATTATATCAACTAACTACTGATGGAATTAGCTGATGGTTAATACAATCAACTTATTGCTAAAAAAGGCCCATTGTATGGATTAAACCATCGATGTTTATAGTTTCATGCTAAAATTGAAACATGGACGATCAATAAAATGAAAATGACACAAATCAATATAACGAAATGGTGCAAATCAAAAGTTTGGGCTTCTTTGATTCCATTAATAATAATGAAACATTGTCCTAGAGTTTGAACCACAAGGGATTCGGCAGATTGCAAAATTTTGTTACTGGTTTCTCAATTAAATAGCTCTACTGCTTCCTCCTACATTGTCATTGATGCTAGGCTTATGAAAATCTGTGCACGAATATCTTTTTCATGTTCTACAAAGAGATTTTGTCTACATCTTGTCCTAAAGTCAAGGAATCTGTCTAGAGTTCTAGATTGGAACAATGTGGTCTCAAAACTACAACTACAGAACAATACGTAAAGGTTAAAATCCCTAAAGAGTTGATCTCTCTTTGGAGGGAAAACAATCATACATATCTTCATGATGCAACTATATGTCTTATTCTCACACTTTATGGAAGAAAGGGAATACCTATTACAGCCAAGATATCTCTTCGAGACATTGCCTACATAATGTACCAGAATGCTCTAATTGGTACCTTGCTGACAATGCTTAATAATGGAAGTGTCATTCTAACAATAACACCTGATTTCAATATCAGGATGGATGATCTCACTTTGTCTGAACGTCTGCAAGTTCAAATCCATATCACTAAAGTAGATCAAGATCCTACGCCTATTATGGCTACTTTACATCACTAGATAATTTATTGTCTACAAAATCATGCTTTGTACTTTAACTTTCCAAATTCTACTGCGGTTGCCATTTACATGGTTGCTGATCGTTCCAATAATCAGACTACTATCATCCAAATCCCGAAGTAACTATTAGCATAGGAGCTTGAAAAGTTGATGCCTATTGAATGGATCATCAATTACCAAAAGGTATTCCACACGCCTCATCGGCACTCTTTTCATACCACAACTCCTCCAATTCTAAGGACATTAAAAGATGGAATGGTGAAGTCCATCTATGCAAAGCCCAATGAAGATCCATCTAGACCTTATACATTTGGGGCAATATTTCTAACCCAGCCCATATTTTCACATATGGAAGGTAAATTTGGTCCTCTTATCCATTATTTCAAATATAATGGAGATCCAGTTTATGTTAATCTTTATTGTGAACATTTTGTATGGGATGTTGACCCATCTATGTATGAATTTAACTGTGAAGTCTGTCTCAATCCTGAGTCAGATAGTGATGATGATGATGAAAGATATGTCAGAAGGAGAAGGAAGAAGAAAAAGTCAAAACCTAGTTGTATGCCTTCTCAATAATATCATCCACACAAGGATGATCTAGATCCAAATGATTCCAGTAATCTTAAAGGTCTACAAATAGAAAGATCCAGACCTAGATCTCTTTGAGAGATGCTGAAGTCTTCTACTTGTTAGTTTAAGCTAGCAATTCATGTTATAACTCTTACTCCTATACCTTACATGATGGTTAAGCCATATAAGGGAGATTTTCCTTCTTTATATAGAGTATTGATGAATCAACGAGGGTTGTCTATAACCCTTATATCCGAGCCACAGGAATCACTTTACTAGGAACACCCGTATCAAATCCTTCTGATGAAGTTCTTAACTGGAAAATATCAAATGTAATGGCACAAAATAAAGTTCTTTGATGAATTGATTCTAAGTTGGATGGAATCAGTCAACAAGCCTATGCTACACAACACAAAGTCGACACAGTCTCTAAGCATATCCAACAAATGCACAAATATGTATTGGTCAATATTTTGTATTTCACCAGTTATAAAATGATACTGAAACTAATAATACCGTACCAGTTTTTGATACCAACCTTTTCAGCTGATATCGACATATACTGATTGGTATCCCGATTAAATACTAGTTAAATATGAAAAATTTTAAAACTATTGGACTAAATTGAAAATTTTAACCCTAGTTGTCAAAGCCTCTTTGCTCACTCTACCCTCCCCAGTTTGGCTGCCTCTCTCTCAAATCATAACTCTCACTCTCTCTCACCGTCTATTTGTCAGTGTCTTCCTCGTTGCTCTCCATCACTGCTGCTTCTCTACTGAGTTGCTTCTCCATCGCTACTGGTACTCTACCTCCATATTGCCATTGTTGTTTGTCACAAGCAAAACAAACAAGGTTGAGTATATAAGCACAGTTTGAGTTGTTCGACTGATTGGGAAGCTTTGCAAGTTCTTGTATTTAGAGCACAATCTTAATAGATTAAGAGGAATTAGAGTATTTGTGACATGTAGAAGAGGAAGAAGAGCATAAGAGTTCCAGACCACATAAGCATAAAGTGAAGCAATTATAGATTTTAAGTGTTATCACGTGGAAAGGCTTAGGCAATGTTTCATTTTTATATCCCATAAATCGTTTAGGCTTTGTTGTTTTAAATATATATAATAAGACATAATACATAGTGCAGGATATAGCCTTTAGCTTTATAGGTTTATAAACATGCTTCATTTCTTTTCACTATATTTATATATTTTATTTAAAATTTTGTAAAATTGAAAATAAATTGTACATTATAAATTTTAAATTATTTAATAAATTTTAATATATTGTTGATTAATTAATTTATAAAATAGAATCAATAAGACAATAGTCATTTATTTATAATTTATAATTATAATCATGATAATATTATTTTTATTGTCAAAATTAACAATTATTATAATAAAAAATTCTTTTTAATGGTGCCTGTATTACTTTTAATTCAATTTTAATTATTATTTTTTGTTAATGAATATAAATAATATAAATTTACCTAAAATTTTTTCTTTAAGTAATGATTATAGTATTTTATCATTAACAATATTATTTATTTTATACATATAGTGAGGACAGTTGAGTGAAAAATGGTTTTCATAATTACCTTTTTCACAAATTAAAATTTAAATTAATTAAAATTTACTAAAAAATTGTGCTTTTATTTATTCATATATTTTTATGATAAAAATGTTAATAATGTAGTTTTACTTATACAACTTTTGATGGGGCATACAAAGAATTATGTGATGATTAAATTATATGAAACAATATATTGAGGGATAATTTTGTAATTTAAAAAATAAAGGACAATTTTATAAATATAAAAAATTACCTAAAACAGTACTCAATATTGACTAGTACTGATATCATACCAGAACCAAATCTGATACTACTACCTGTATAGTATTCTTAACTTTGGTGTTGATTTATATCTTATAGTCAATTGGTTGGTTGTTGTCTAGTGACATAATTATTCAAAAATATTTGTTTTATTATATATGTATTTAGATGTATATGATAAAATCTATAGGATAAATATCCATTGTAAAGAAATTGTGATGCAGTGATAATTATGAGATTCATATTGCATTTATGTATTATTCTTAAATTGTTCCTAATCATTGTTTTATAATGTAAAAAGATTAGAACATGTTATGTTTTTCCTATATGAGAGAAGTAGTCGATCTTATAGGTTAAAGTATGAAGATAATTAAACAAACATATGAGTGTTTATTAGTGGATAAGTTCACTAAACTGAACCCATATAGTAAATTCATTTGGAACATTACTCATATGTCTGTAGAAATTCTCATTGTGATAATTGTATAAGTGATCATTTAACTTGAGGTCACTATAATATGATCACTTATACAATTATCACAATGAGAATTTCTATATATAGAATTGTTATGTTTTGATATTGTTTATGACTTATTATAGTCAAGGGTAGCTCAGTCGACAATTGTTGGATATAATACGAACTATATGAAGATAGTTGAGTGATTAATATATGATTTGTTACCTTAAAGTAATTAGGAAGAATGTTTCACTATTTTAGATTAATATTGACTTGAAAAATCCTTAGCCATGGTGGAATGATACTTTGTAAAATAGTTTACAAGTGTCACTAATAGAATCAAATATTAATAGTGGAGAACTAACATGATTTGATTCAAATAAAGTAGATGTTAATTTCATGCTTTATCAAGCCAAAACATTATATGATCTTATGCATGAAAAGGTTAGTCAAAATCACTTTGACATTTATAAATATTTGGGTGGTCACGATGCGTTGCTAAATATCAATCTTAATATATGGATATAAATTATTTAATTAGAGAATTAAAGATAAATTAAAGGAGTTTAATTTATCTAATTCTAAATATGACTTAGTGTTATAATTTATATCCATTGCTAACATATTTAGAAACTTAGTGGTCACATATAAAGAACTAGTTGAAGAGAGAAAAAGTGTTTTAATTAAGTTGGATTTGATTGTAAAATTTGAGAAACATTATAAATAAGAACCAATATGAGATATTAGATCTCATTTAAAAATAATATATACTTAATTAGAATTAATTGTAATTCTAATCAAAGTTCTATTGAAATTATAATTCTATTTTAATTAAATTACTAAAATATCCAAAACCTATTATAAATAGGCTAAGACTTCAACGGAGCTAACATTTCTTACATAACCCCCCTCTATAACAGTTGTAGAGTTCTCTTAACATGTTCTATAGATATCGTTAAAGGTTGGATACATGTGTAGATATGATGGTTAAGATGAGTTGATTTCATCAATAGTTTGAGGGAAACGATAAAAAATGGATCAAGTTTCACAATAAGGTACAAATTAAGATTCAAGATTTATTATGTTTTAAGTGTTAATCATATTATATAATTTAAGTGATCTCGACTTCTGAAAAATTGAATAAAAATTTTTCATTCTGATTTCTATATATATAAGATCAAAATTCACCTAGATTTCCTAACAGTAATATCATATCCATCTTTTAATTCTATAACTTAATTAAATTGTTTGGTTATTATTGATTGAAAATTGGAATTGAAATTTCAAAAAATGCACACGTTATGTCCTAAACTTAGATTATATTTGATTTATAAATAACTTGCTAATTCCATAATCAAATTAGATTTGATTAAAATTGAAAATTTAGTTATAGTTATAATAAGATTGTAAATTTAAAACCTCAAAAATCACCAACAATGCTAACTTTTGAAAAGGTTCAAATTCAATTTTATGAAATCCATAGCTATCGATAAACTACATAAACTAGCAAAACCCTAAAAATGCTAAACTGTTTTATATTGGAATAAGAGATATTGCTTATGATTGAGGCTTTATGTTTAAGAATTGTGATTATCTTTAACTTGTTAGCTACTGAGAGCTTGCAAATTTCTAATGTTGTGGTTATTGGGGATTTCTTGATTTTTATTGTTAGTGGTTGGTTTGCAATTAAGAAATATGATGACGATGATATGGTGTCTTGCTGGTGATGCTTATCCTTATCGGTGATTGATTAAGCTCTGATTGGTGAATAAGTTAATGGTAGGAGGAAGACTATAAATGGGGATAACTTCTTAGGTTGGCTATGGTTTCCTCCTTATGTGAAATTAGAGTTTTTAAGAAGAAGAAGGGGTGTTTTAACAATAAGGAGAAGACAATATGAAATAAAACTATTCTAAGGCTATAATAGTTAGTGATTGGATATAGGGTTAACTTATTCTAGGTTAGGAATAAGGAAAGAGCAACACTTTTAGCTTACTCCAAGGCCATAGAACTTCATAACTCCCTCCTAAAGTGGAAGTCTAAAGTTTAATGCTTGTAAAAGGGAGAAAAAACACCTCATTCTTCCATAAGTCTTATCATTTTAAGAAAAAGTACCAACAAGATAACTAAGCTAACAAGATAAATAAAGATGCTTGGATTGATGAGTGAAGATGAAGCTTAATTAAATTGAATGTTTAAAATGTTGCTTGAAAGTTAAGAAAAATATTATACATCATTTATGTAAACAATGCATAATTCATAATAAGGGGCAAATATTAATTATCCTTTGAAATTTAGATAGAGCATTTTTTAAACTAAAAGGCATTAAACTCTATTTACACTGTCCAAATGGAACGGTAAAAAGGCTTTATATCAATATTTAGGGTCAATTTGGACTCACTAGAATCCCAATTTCATATCAAAATTTAAAAATTTAATAACTATAAAGTTTTTAAAGAGAATCTTTTTTTTTCTTAGAATAGAATGCTTAATCCATTTTAATGCTTTGTTAAGGGATTATAATTTATTACCAAGCTAGGTACTCCTCTTTCTTTTTTAGAATTTTGTTCAAATAAAAAGCTGCATAACTTTAGGAAAACCAAGATGGAGAGATTGAATGTTTCTTCAACCTAGATGGAGAGATTGATTTTTTCTTCAACAAGTCATTAATTTTAATTTTAATTTTTCAAGCTTTGGTTAGGATTTATCTTTCAATGGAATATTTTTTTAAAGAAAATCAATAATATGTTGTTTTTTACGCCAAAAAGCATTTGGCAAATCATTACATATTTCATTTTCAATAATTTCTTACAAATTTTTAGCTTTCTTTTTAAAATTTTCATATTGTAATTGCTTTTTTATTCTTTTTGCTTTACAATGGAAAAGACATTAAGTAATAGAGAAAAGTATAGCTAAAGATGCAATTATTGTTGGTTTTTCATTAAGCTAACAAAATTCACATTGTTAAATAAAGAGGCACTGCTATAAGTGTAAGGTAATAATTTTTTTTATTACATAACAAAATAAGTAATATTTTTTAATTTTTGACTAAGGCAATAAAACAATTTCAAATTATAACAATAATGTTGAATAAATATAGCAATAATTTGAGTTTTTAGGAGGTAATAAAGTGATCTTTTTAGGCAACAATATCTAACAACAAAAGCAACAATTTATTCTTTCATTAGCAATAACATATTAATATAAAAGTAGACCCTTTTCATTGAGTAGGCAACATCCATATATACATTAACGTTCATTAAGATAATAATCTATGGTATTAAAAGTAGCCATACTTACAATAATGTATATCCTTAAGTATGTACTATTAAATGTGAACAACCTAAAAATTGCATTTAAATGTGCTATCGTATAATCCATATGGACTTATGGAATTCAACCTTTAACATATCTAAAATACAATAACCAAAATTCGCTAGCGAAAATATGCTCCCATATTATTTTCCTCTTGTTCATATAGAACATAAGTGCATCAACCAAAATATATAACAAAACCAATATGTATGAGTACTCCAAAATCTTTCACCAAGTACCTCCTTATCCAATCCTAATCATCACCTTCCTCTAGAAAAGAAAAACAAGTAAATTAGAATTATTCTAAAACCACTAATCTCATAAGCATGTTGATGTATCTAAAAAAGGAAATGCTAACTACTTTAATATGGCCTACATTTAATCAAGACAATTAATTTAGTTCAAAAACTAACAATAAAATAATTAAGTTCTTTTTATAAATAAAGTCACAAGGTATGAACATTTGGATACAAATTAGGTTCACTAAATTTGTAAATGGGAAAATTTAAGCAATTAATCTTAATAGAAAAGACAATAAGATGATGTATATCAACAGTGAATTGAGGAATTTTATCACCTAACATTATTCATGTTGATACGTATGATTTAGAGGAATAAAATATTTCCTTCTTAATTGACTAGGTGCAATCAATTTATAAAGCATGTCTATATTAGTGATGTTAGCTTACCCAAGCTGAGATTGAATGAGAGAAATTTTTTTGTTGCATCATTTTTTCACTGTTTGCTTTATCTTGTTCTACTTGACTTTTCATTTCCAAGCGTTCAACATTCTCTTATTCTAATTCCTTTTTCATTCTCTCCTTTTTAGCTTCTACTTTTAGGTTCATCTCTTCTTCCAATGAAATCTTTTTGGACTATAAATACTCATTAGAACTTTGTACAAGGCCTCAGTGACCATATTATTTTCTTTTATGCAAGAAAATTTCACACCCTTTCCAAATAGTTTCTTAGGTCCATGCCTTATCACTCAGACATCTACCTCGACTTCAACGAGTTTTTGACTATATTTTATTTTTTCACTTCTTCAATGTGAGCCTGCAAAAGAAAAATAATGTGTTATCTTTTTTAATCAAATTGACTTTAATTAGTATAACTATAGGCTTATGGGAACTACAAACCATAATGATAACGCCTATATATATTTCAAATAAGAAGCAGAGAAACTTGTAATCTTACTAATAATGCAAGATCCATATGTAATTGTAAATAATCCTAATATAAATCTGGTTATGCTTATTTTGACAAAAACAATATCAATAAAAAATAAATGAAACAGGATGTAGGTGATATAAGTAGCACAAGAAAACAATAAGAACAAAAACATATATAATTGGCAATAAATCTTATAATCTCAAAGAAAGTAGTAACAATATAAAAAATTGTTGTAAGATAAAACACTACTCACAATTTTCTCTCTTATAGCTTTAGTAACTTGCTTGTACACATTTCCAAGCTTTCCTTATAAGTTGCAAGATACTTTTTAACTTTAGAGAGTGGAGTTTTTATGCTCTCTTCATTTTACTATCCATAAAAATGATTGTTAACTAGAATTTTGAAATAACTTGATAGATTATAACTTATTGAAAAACTTACTAACTTAGCATAAATATTTTCAGAAATCTTAGGACCAATTGTGTTCATTTTAATTTTTTTTCTATTTCAAATATTTGTTTCAACAATTTACTATAGATTGAAACATTATATTGGTTAAATGTCATGAAAATAATTTGTAAAAATTAATAATAATTTTCATACCTTCATATTAAAGTGGTTCCAATAAGAAATCAAATAAGCAAAGACTTTTCTTCTTTTATAGTTAGGACAATTGGTCATTCTTTCTGTATGTGTTGTATATTTTAAAATTTTTCGCTTCACTCTAAACTTGTAACTTCTCTATGCATCTTCAACAGTCTTCAAAGTCCATTCTTTAGATTCTAATGATAGAACATATGATGCTAGACCCAATAGGAAGTTGTCCTCAAGAAGCTTCAACAAGATGGAACTATGCTCGAGAACGGCTAGAATCAAACACAGCCAGAAGCATAAGAAACAAAATTGAAAAGATAAAAATAGAACACAAAGAGAAAAAGGGAGGTTAGAAGAATGTTAGTTAATAGAAAGAACCCTAAGAGAACTTATCTCTTAGAACCCTGGCAAGAATGTTGGTCAATAGAAAGAACCTTAAGAAACAAATCAATCCTTAAAAGGAAAGAAAATAAAACTACAAAGGTGTTGACTAGATGATCTTATTTCAAGTAAAACAAAAGGAAAACTAATTAAAATATGATCTGAACATATTGGACCTTATAGATCACGTCTTTCTCCTTATTTTTAAGTGGCACATGGTTGTCACATAGTATTTTAAGTGAGTTCTCCCAATTAGGCTCCATATGACCTTTGGACACCTTATGTTGGGCTTTAAGGAGTAAGAAAATGCCTTTTGGACCTTTATTAAATGAAATATGACTCAACAACATGGGCTCTATCTCTTGAAGGTCTTGGATCAAACAATTCAATTCTTGCTTCATTACTTTGGTCCTAGCTCTTGTTATTGGGCTTCCAACATCTTGTAATGGATCTTTAGGAACATTAGACTTAAATGTTGGGCCTTTGATATAGGAATTTCGTTCAGCCCCTTGCCTTGCACATTCATACTTCAAATCTGATCCAATTCAACTCCTAAGCCTCCTTTTGCAAGCTCACGTCCATGCAAGTCATGTCTTAGGCTTCCTTGATGCGGACCACACCATGCATGCTTCTCTTCTTGTCTTTCACATACCCATGGTTCTCCATCATTCCTTCCCTACTCGAAAGGATTCGTCCTTGAATCAATTCATTCAAAAGGGTAGTAATAGTAGAGAAATCCTTCACCAATCTCCTATAAAAGCTTGCCAAGCCACGGAAGCTTCGAACTTTATTCGCATTCTTAGGAGTTGGCCATTCTCTAATTTCCTTCACTTTCTCTTCATCAACCTAAAGTCCTTTAGCACCTATAACAAAACTAAGAAACAGAACAGTATTCACACAAAAGGAGCATTTTTCTAAATTGGCATAAAACTTATTTTCTTTTAAAAGTCCAAACACATCATGCAAGTGTTTCACATGATCATCTAAACTCCTATAATACACTAGAATATCATCAAAATAGACAACCATATATATTCCAATAAAAGGATGAAACATATGATTCATCAAACTCATGAAAGTACTAGGTGCATTAGTCAAGCCAAAAGGCATAACTAACCACTCATAAAACCCAAAATTAAGTTTTGAAAGCAGTTTTCCACTCATCACCCTTTTTAATGTGAATTTGATGGTACCCACTTCTAAGATCAAATTTAGATAATATACAAGCACCATGCAACTCATCAAGCATATCTCTAAACAAGGGATATGGTAACTATATTTCACCATGATTTTATGAATGGCTCTGCAGTCAAAACACATTCTCCATTTTCCATCTTTCTTAGGAATAAGTATAAACAGCACAGAACATAGGCTTAAACTTTCTCTCACAAAGCCCTTTTTCATAAGCTCTTCAACTTGTCTATGGATCTCTTTAGTTTCTTCCAAATTGGCCCTATATTCATGCCTATTTAGAATTGAAGCTTCGAGAAGGAAGTCTATATGGTGCTTAATGCCTCTCAAAAGGGGCAATCTATCAGGAATGTCCTTCGGAAACAAGTCGCTAAAGTCCTGTAACAAAGACAAAACACTAGACAGCAAAGATGGATCAAGCTCAATAATAGTTAAGAAAACGAATTTACATAAAAGTATATAAAATTCTTCACATTTTAAAGCTCTCTTGATCTCACTTTTTCCAGAAAATAAAGTCAGTCTCTTTTCTTCATTTCTCTCACTCGTTTTATTTTCTCTCTCTTTTTCTTTCTTTTCAACCTCTCTCTCTTTCTTTTCTTTTGCTCTCAATTTACATCTTTTCTCAATCCTCACTTGATCCTCATAAGCTTGAATGGGCCTAAGAGGTTTTAGCATAATATTTTTACTATGGAAATGAAAAGAATAGCAGTTTTTGTATCGAAAATGCCTAACTTTTCTACCAAATTGCCACAGCCTACCAAGTAAACCATGTCTAGCATTCATAGGGGCAACATCACATAAAATCTCATCATGATACTTGCCAACAGAAAATCCAACCATCACTTGTTTGGTGACTTTCACCTCACCACAATCATTAAGCCATTGCAATGGTCTAGGATGTTTCAAAGTAGGCAATTTAAGCTTGTCAATAAGTAAAGTGCTAGGAACATTGGTACAACTTCCACCAGTTATGATCATGCTACAAAATTTACCATTAATTAGACACCTTGTATGCAAGATGTGCTCATGTTGCTCTTCTTTAAGATACTCTTCTATTTGGATATTAAGAGCACACCTAGCCACAAAGGCTTTGCCAACCTCAGCATCATACTCAACATTGGAACCATTCGTCAATGAAGGCACATCATCAAAATCATCATTTCACTAGCAACATCACCATTATTAAGAAAAATCATGGTTCTTTTCTTAGGTAATTGAGAAGCAATATAACCAAAACCTTGACATTTAAAGCACTTAACTTTGTAAGGAGGATTAGAAGAAGATTAGGGTTTAGAGTCATTTTTACCCTTAGGATTTGGAGTAGAGAATTTAGGCTTTCTTTCCTCCTTTGGCTTGATGTCTCCGTTGGATTTGAAAAAAGTTTTGGACTCCTTTAAGCTTTTCTTCCAAGAACTTTATCTAGCACCAATTTGGATCTTTAATTGCTTTTCTACCATGATGGCCTTATGCAACAACTCATCCATGTCAAGAAAATTTTGTAGCTCTATAATGGAAGCAATTTCAAGGCATAAACCACTAAGAAATCTTCTCATGTTATATTCCATATCTTCCTCAACATTGTCCCTAATCATGATGATCTCCATCTCTTAGTGTAATCTTCAACACCCATAGATCCTTGCCTGAATCTTTGCAGCTGCTTGAACAAGTCTCGATAGTAATGACTTGGAACAAAGAACTTTCTCATAATGGCTTTCATTTCTTGCTATGCGTGGATTGTTCTTTCAAGATTCCACCTTCTATTTACTTGCAATTGATCTTACCAAATACTATTGATCCTACCAAATACTAGCATAGTCACAAAATTCAACAGTAACAAGTTTTATCTTTTTCTCTTCACTATATGTATGACACTCAAATACATGTTCTATTTTTCTCTCCCACTCTAAATACAATTCAGGATCATTTTTCCCTTGAAAAGAAGGGATTTTCAATTTTATGTTATCAAGTTCATTATGAGAAGGAGTTTGTTTGCCTTTCTTAGTGTTGGGGCCTTCATCCTCGGATTGCACATCTTTATCTTCTTCATGGAACGTCCTTCTAGGACCTTTGGAGTTTGACATGGATTGGATGTCATCCAACCTAGCATTTAACCTCCAGAATTGATCTTGTACAACCTTCATAAAGACTTTGAGATCTTGCTCATGTGATTCATCTTCTTGAGACATATTTATGAATTGCAAAATGTTAGTGAACATTAAAAAACAATATAGACCTTACTACTCAACCTCACGTGTATACACTCAACAGATGCCAAATAACTCATGTATCACACAAAAATTAGCTTTTTATTTATAATGCAAACACTCTTTCCTTTTACCACTCAACTTGGTTTCTATAGTATCCTTATTCGAAACAAAACATAATCAAAAAGAAGCATTCAAGCCAAGTGGCACCCAAGACTAGAATCCCAAAATAAAATTCTCAAAGAATCTAAAGGGAAACAGGGCATGGAAAATAAAGAAGAAGAAGTAAAGGAGATGAATATACAAAGGGAAGGGGGACTTGAAGGGAAAAGAGGGCTCAACAATTCTGAAAAAAAAAGAAAAAAATGGAAGCTATCACTAAGTGTATTAGGAAAGAAAAATGATGGAAAAGTGGAGAAATATGGAAACCAAGTAAAGGAAAAAATATTATAAGGAATGAATTAAGGAAGTGATTACATCAAGGAAAGTCAAACTTGAAGCTAAAGAAAGATGAAAGAGGCAAGAAATTAAATAAGAAACTAAAGGCAAAACTAGAAAGTAATTGAAATAAGAAAGTGAACCAAATAGGAAAGTAAGCAAGTTCCAAGCAATACAAGATAGGAAAGTACTTGCAATTCAAGTTCAAGCAATAGCAAAGATGTTATCTTTATTTGATTGCAATTAGGAAAGTAGCAAAGTTGGACTCCACTTCTCTAGAAATTGCAACACACACTTTGATTGTTTTATTCTTCTTTTTTTGATGAATTTCTTTTTTTTTTACTTTTACTTCTTTTTACTTCAGATAATTTGAAGTTCACACAAATAAATATGGAAACAAAAAAATGCAAAGTAATTTTTAGAAGTTGGACACTCTCAAATTTTGACTTATTGTAACTTTCTCTAGAAAGCTTGGATTTGAATGATTCCAAAACGAGGAGAAAGAAGAGATTATGAACTTAAAGAAACACCTATTATTCAGCTAAAAACTTAAACAAGAAGTGAATGAAACAGTGGATGAAAAACGGACAAAGAAGAACAAAAAAAACAACAAAAGGATAGTTATTTGAAATCTAGCAACCAAAGCGCTCTGATACCAAATGATGCGAGACTTAATAGGAACTTGTCCTAGAGAACCTTCAACAAGATGGAACTATGCTCGAGAATGGATAGATTCAAACAAGCACAAAAGCATAAGAAACAAAATTGAAAAGATATAAATAGATCATAAAGAGAAAAAGGGAGGTTAGAAGAATGTTGGTCAGTGGAAAGAACCCTAAGAGAACTTGTCTCTTAGAACCCTAGCAAGAATGTTGGTCAATGGAAAGAACTTTAAGAGAACTTGTCTCTTAGAAATCTAACCTTGGGATGCCACAAAGGAAGACCACTCCTTCGATAAGTCAAGTGTTCTCAAAGAATACAAAGAAAGCAAGAATGCCCTTAATAATACTTAATATTATTTCTAAATTAAAATCCCTTTTTCAAAGTACATAGAGGGTGCCTATTTATAGGAAAAACTTCCTAACTAAATGTCCTAAAGAAGAAACTAAATAAAAAGAAACAAACCAATACCCAAAAGGAAACAAAATAAACTTAGAAAGGTGTTGACTAGATGACCTTATTTCAAGGAAAACAAAAAGGAAACTAATTAAAACATGATCTGAACATATTGGACCTTATAGATCACTTCCTTCTCTTTATTTTTAAGTGGCACATGGTTGTCACATGGTATTTTAAGTGAGTTCTTCCAATTGGGCTCCATGTGGGCCTTTGGACACCTCATATTGGGCTTCAAGGAGTAAGAAAATGCCTTTTGGACATTTATGAGATGAAATCTAACTCAACAACATGAGCTCTATCTCTTGAAGGTCTTAGATCAAACAATTCAATTCTTTCTTCATTGCTTTGGCCCTATCTCTTGTCATTAGGCCTATAATATCTTGTAATGGATCTTTACAAACATTAGACTTGAATATTGGGCCTTTGATATGGGAATTTCGTTTAGCCCCTTACCTTGCACCTTCAAACTTCAAATTTGATCCAATTTCAGCTCCTAAGCCTCCTTTTGCAATCTCATGTCTATGCAAGCCATGTCCTAGGCTTCCTTGAGGCAAATCACACCATGTATGCTTCTCTTCTTGTCTTTCACATGCCCATGGTTCTCTATCATTATCTTTTCCACAATGAAATAAATGTTCATTTGAATTTCATAAATCAAATAGAAAGGAGTATTAGTCTGATGGTTTCTTACATTAACATATTCCCAAATAGGTTTTTTGGGTTTCTTACACCAATTGACATGATCTAGAGGTGCAAGATTTTTTATTAGTCACGATACATAAGAAAAGTTTTGAATTTAGTCAGCATCTTCTCATTAAGACCAACTGCCTAATTAAGAGTATCAAAAAAATTGGTTTGCATTATTCCACATATCTTATATAAACCTCTTTGAGTAAAGTTTGACCTCTGCCCTTCTTCTTCATAAGTTCTAAATTCAAAACAATTATTAGTATTAGTATAAAGTAGAAAATGATTTACATGATGGTATAATATATGACTACCTTTGTATTAGGCAATAACACTTTTTGTCACTTCCATGATTATAGCATTTCCATTTTCTTGTTCTATAATAATTTTTAGAGGAAGAATAGAATCTTTTTGAACAATTACTTCCTTTATATTGCCTTCAACTATATTTTTATATAGTTCATCCCCTCCACTTACCTATTCCACTTGTGGTTGTTCATCAATAAGTTTCTTATGTTTTTCCACCTTAAAAGTCAACAACACTACCTAAAAGGCATAAAGGTTGTGGTCTACCATTCTTTTTAAAGGATTAACCTTGCCTTTTCTATTAAATTTTTGTGACAATTAAAACCATAGAATGAAAAAAAATTGTAATTTTATTTATCTATATTAATAATTAGAAAAAATTATATTCATAGTTAAAAAAAGGACTAGAAATATCTATTGCTATGGATACTATGTATAAACCAAATTTAATAGTTGAGTAATCACATATATATGCCAAAAGAAGTGATAAAACATATACCTCTTTATGGACAACAATTAGAATTATTGTTGGTGCATTTTATTTAATGATTTGGCATTACTCTTCACTAAAAATGCTTTTGCTCTCCATGTGACAAGTCAGATGAATCTCTTCGTTCATAGGTATGAGTCTTCTTCTATTTTTTTGTCAACAAGTTTGCCATAGACCTTGGTGCAATGAACTTGGTAACAAATAGTTGCTTTTCCCCCTTTTTTCATTATATAGACCTATAATAATAAACAATTGTTAGATTATTAAAGTTTATTGAAACACACACTAAAGAAAGTTAAATCTTTTGAATAGAAAAAGAAAAACAACTAAAGACCTTCTATAGCAAATTATTGATCAATATCCATCCAATCCCAGTTAGTGTCATCAAAGTCTAAAAAATATTCAACATTATCATTTCATGTTTTCATATTTAAGATATTTAAAGGTATGTCAACTGTGTCTATAAGTAAATCATTGATATAGTCATTTATTTCTACCTAATATGTTTATTCAATATTTTCATTGTCATCAAAAGATACGTCAAACAAATACCTAGATACATGATTTTTTCTATATAGTGACAACGTTCCTCAAGACAATAAGCTACATTAAACACTTGTTATACTTGGCTGGCCAATACAAATGGATCCTCCTTATAATTATAAGTTTTTGAAGGTTATAAGAGTAAGCCCATAATCATCTTTCTCCTCTTGATGCCAACAACATTTGAAAAAAAACTATATTAACTATCCCTAATAATCCACTTTCAGCATAGTAATTCATGTTTCCAAGTGTTGGACTTTGGTCTCTAGAACTTGCAAAACTTATTGTTGACTCTGTTAAAGTAACTCCACTACTTTGACTCTTACATCTTGCATCCCATTTTTAGTCATAGACTTATGTCCAATAATAACATAACCATAATGTTTCTTTGTCATATTGTTAGGGGCCTTTGGATAACCAATGAACATGACTTAGGGAGTCATTAAAAGGTATCACCTTATCCTGAAACCATTGGAGAAACTCATTGTAATGATATTATGCCCTTTCCCATTGACTTCCTTTGTCGCTTTTCTCTTTTAAATTATGATGCTCCCTAAAAAGAATAAAACAAAAACAATAAGATCTATTGAGAATCCTACTAAAATATACGCAGCCTTATCACTACCTAGTAGGGAGGCTATTTCCAACCCACATGTAATACAAAATATAAATGAATACATATAAACAAAAAAAATGTAATACAATACATAATATAGTACATATAGAACATGGTACAAATTAACAATAAAAGATACAAATAAGTAAATAAATACATAAACTAGAAAAAAGACAAGTACAAGAATAAATCAAATAAACCATTAAAAGAAAGTATTTAAAATAAGTAAGAAACAACATAGGCTAAATAACTAGGAGGGAAATACTATATAATCAAATTATTAAAGGTAACTATAAACTAAAGGCTCGAACGAAAATGTTTAAAAGACCTAAGAGAACGAGAGAGACATTTCTATGTTAGATCTTTTATTTGTATCCTAATATGCTAAAGTTTTCTATTGCTAGTCATATCCTTGGTAAGTTCCAATTAAGCCTCTTTTTTTCCTTTATAGTCTCTAAGTACCACTTTCTTGCATCTTCTCACTGGCGCATTAAGGTGTCTCCTTTTAACATGTTCAAACCACCGAAGCCTCATCTCTTTTAATTTTTCGTTAATATAGTTGTACCTTACCTAATATACTTCTCATCTTCTTTTTCATCTTAATTAAATATAATGTATTTGTGAGATTAACGTAATGTATTAAACTCTAAATTGATTATTTTGCATTTCCTTTACCTTTTCCCTCCAACATGTGTCTAACTTTTAGAGAAAAAAAGATGATATTTCAATAAGATTTGTATTGTTAGTTTCTTCTATATACTTGTTATATTTTTTTCTCGCCTCATAAGGCATATAAATAAAACAAAAATTTGCGTACTCTTAAACTAAGTATCCTACAACTATAGACCATTCCAGTTGTCTTTTATTATGAACAAATATTTTAAACTTACCTGAATTCCTCTCAATCAAGTATATAAAGTGACAATGTAATGGTCCAACACATTTGATTTGTTTTGGAAAATGAATAAGTAAATGAACCATGATGTTAAAGAAATAAGGTAGAAAATTTGTTTCAACTTGATATAATGCTTCCACAATTTGCTTTTCTGGATGCTTAAGATCCTCCGGCTTATTGACTTTACTATATACCCTTTTGAAAAAAAACACCTAGTCTATTGAAAGAAATAACTTTTTTAGTAGTGTTTTTCTCATAGTTAATTAGAGTGAATGTTTTATAATAATGTAAGCATCATAACTTTTGGATCCTAATAGTTTTCTTTTACTAAAATTAACACATTGTGCAATATTTAATGCACAACCTTACGATCGTTGCATATTCTTCAAAACTAAATAGAAGTGTTGTTTCTCTTATGGGGCCATATAAAAGTATGTTTGAGCTAGAGACAGACATGAGTCATTTACTTTGATATGCTACAAATCTATTATAATCCCCTTTTCTTTCCCAGGATCTCTAACAAAGTTTTAAGAACATGGTCACATACATTTTTCTCAATGTGCATTACATCAAAATTATGTTGACACCTATTATGCTTCCAGTAAGGCAATTAAAAAAAATTAGACCTCTTACTCCAAGGACTATCATTTCGTGTTTTTTTTTTCTTATTTTCATTCCCAATTATATTATCATACCCATTAATAAACTCTAACATACTAAATCCTGACAAAGCAATTAGTGATTCTCCTAACTCTATATCACCATTGAATGATCTTTTATCGCACCTCTAAGGATGATTTCTATCCAAAATTTTCTGATAATTGAGATAAAAAGTCTTTTGATTATGCTTTAAATATTGAGAGCAAGCTTCATAATGATAATTAGGGCATGCTAACTTTCCCTTTACACTCCATCTAAATAATATTGCATGTTATGAAAAGTCACTAATTGTATGTAATACAGTTGGACGCATCTTAAATGATTAATTAGTTGAAGCATCGTATATCTCTATCTTAAAATCCCACAACTCCATCATCTCTTTAATCAATGGATGAAAAAAAAATCAATATCTTTTCTAGGAGAAGTTGGGATTGGTATAATTGAAGACAATATCAAAATTTCTAATTTCAGACATCTTAATGGTGCTAAATTATAGTTTACTAATTTCAGATATCATAATGGTGCTAAATTATAGTTTACAAAGTTGGACCATATACTATGTGAAGCACTTCTTGTGAAAAAAGGATTAAATCCATCACTGGGAAGGGTTAACATGAACTTTGAAGGATCTCATACAAAGTCATCATATAATAAGTCAAAGTCATTCCAAGCTTGGCCATTGGTAGGATGCCTTAAACTACCATCTTGAGGATACCCTTTATCATGCCATTTCATGATTTCAATTTATTATAGAAACAGGTAAAGATGTTGTAACCCAGATTTTAATGGAAAATATCTAAACACCTTGGCTAGAATTTGCCTCATATTTGAGATTATATAGTGGGTTATATCATTTTCACCACTATAAACTTTGTTTCCACTAGATAAACCACAAACTTTGTAGGTAGTTGCTTTCTCATTATTCCCCTAATACATAATCCAATCATTGGGACATACAAGTCATCTTTTCATAATGAAGTCTTAAATTCTTCACAAGTTCCTTTGTTGTATTAAAAGATTCAAAAATCTTATCATCGGGAAAAGCCTCTTTAAGCATCCCTATGTGATTAATATAAGTTAATTAATAATTCCATAGGTACAATTAAAAATCTATAGTTGAATGGTTAAAGAAATTTTAGAAAAATTTGAAAACTAGGATATAACTTTTTCTTCCCTTTCTCTACCTATTTAAAAAACTTCTTAGCATCAACATTTGGGCCATTACTAAATCCTACACAACTTTTGGTATCATCATCTGCATCTTTAAAGGTGTCAGGTAGTGATCCATTTATATTATCATTCACATAACTTCCATCAAATTCATTATAATCAGCAATATCTATACCTACATTAATTTATCCCTTATTAAATTCCCAACCATCATATATTGGAGCAAATCAATCATCAATAAAATAATCATATATAATCTTTCTTGTATACAAATAATAATTGCAACATTTTTTATATAGAAAAGAAATTTCATTCCCATTAGCCACCTTAGAAAAATCCTTGTCAAGAAAATGATTAACTACACTCATATATTCATCACTATATCTAGGAAATGTCATCCAATGCCTATCTTCTTTTTCATGGACAAGTTATTGATCATTAAAGTAACATATATAATATAGATTATCTTAACAACTAAGAAATTTTCATTGTGACATAATAAACCATAATGCTTTATGATGTCTAATACATAGAACATAAAATTTTATTGTGATATAATAATCTAGTTTGAATTTTTAATAGATTGTCTTCGAGAAATATACCTAAAGTATCCCAATAGCAGTAACCTTGTCAATTTTAGATTTTACTTCAATTAGATGTACATCCAAATGCTTTAATAGTAATTTTCCAATATGCAAAGAAGTATGTGTAATGAGCTTATATGTTATTGCTATCATGAAACTAAGAGCTTGTGTGATTAAAATTCAAATTTTAACAATATACATCAGAAAAGAAATAGTTAAAGATTATTGTTAAATGTGAAAGTCCTCCAATTATAAATGTGAAAGGTATCTAAAATATTATAAATTCAATAAAAGCTAGATTGTGATTTTGAAAAGTGATTAAAGTTAAAGCATAGTACATTATAAAAAATGTAGGAAATGTTCTAGGTAATATTTTTGAACCTAAGAGTGCTCTTTTAATCTTAATAACCCAATAAGCATATATAAAGACATTTTCAAAACCAATTTTATAAATGAAGTAAATTTGTAGTTATAAGTGAATATTTAAAAAGATTACTAATAAGTAAATATTTAAAAAGAATGACTGTATGAATTGTGTTCATAGTCATCTTTTTCATTTTTTATTATTATGATTATATGACTAGCATTGCATGGAAAACCTTTTTCATATCTATATACTAATGCCAGACTATCAGTTATTAAGAAACATTTTAATAGGATATAATTTGAGTGCATTGAACCTTTGTCAATGGTTAGAGCAGCAAAACCACAATTTCTTCCAAAGAAATTTGGGGCACTTATATGGGACCAGAAAAACTAAACTTATCCAATGTATGAGTGACAAAGCTATCATTCTTGTTTGAGAGTCAAAACTCATCCATACATTAACCCAAAGAGCCATCAATTATGCCCACATGTGTCACCTGAAATCTCCTATTAGTTTTCGTAAATTTTTCAAGTAATTTGTTCTAACTAGTGTTTTATCCCTCTCACGTTGGATAAGGAAACCAAAAATGCAAAAAGGGATAAAACCAAATTGTATCAATTTCTTTTGACATCAAATGTGATAAAAACCAATATGAGACCTACTTGTCTTTAACTCCAAAAAGTTGCAACTTTTCCATTTTAAAGTTCAACTTTACATTTAACTCTACCGCACTTGTATGATTAATGGAGAAGATCAGGGGAAAATTAAGGCATAATAATGGGGGAGTGCTTGATACAAGCTAAAAAATAGAGGGAAGTAAAATGTAGAAAATGATTTTGGCACCTGATTTATGCTAATTCTCTAATATATTTGTCTATTGTGTTATGTAAAAGTTAATTATAAGTATCCTTTTTTGTTCCTAAAATATTATATAAGATATAATATCTAAAATAGCAACATTTGTTTAGAGATGGTAAAAATAACCCAGCCCAACCACTCAAGTTAACTAAGTTTTGTGTCCATCTTGGACTTTTTTTTAATAAATTCAAGCTTGGGCTACCTAGCCACCTTCAAAAGATAAGTCTACTAATAGTGTAGATTAAATTATCATTTGCTTAAAATATCAACAGATCATTTGTAAAAGATAAGTCTGCCACTCCAACTCTCAAACACTTATTGTGATATCTAAAGTTAGGGTTTAAAAAGATATTGTACTTGACTAATTTGGACAATGTCTCCATATATATAATGAATATATAGGAGGATATTAGATCCATCTATCTCAAACCTTTTCCTTCTTTGAAGAGTTTGTAGGCTCAATATTAATAGGGAATATAGAAGCATATAATAGGTTAATAATAAAACCCCAACCCATACTGTCAAAAGCCTTGTTAAAGTTTACCTTTAAAGAACAATTTCGTGGAGAGTCCTTTCTTGTACAATTCTTGAAGAGTTCCTGAACCAAATGTGTGTTGTCTATAATATTTATTCATTCCAAGAATGCTCTTTAAGAGTCTAATTATAAATGGTGGTACCTATTTCAGTTTAGTAACATGAACTTTGGATATGACTTTATAAACAAAGTTATAGCAAGAAATAGGCCTAAACTTTTTTCATAGAATTTGGATTAAGAGTTTTAGGAATCAAGTAGATGTGGGTTTTGTTTAGTTCCCTTAGTAGCTTACCATTCTTAAAGAATTATTAGACAACTTCAAGTGTCTAGTTGAGCTCCATATCTTCTAGAAGAAGTATCCATTAAAACTATCAGGCCCTGGTGCCTTTATAGGTTTTAGCTCAAATACCATTTGTTCTATTTCTTGAGAAGATATTGGTCTACATATTACTACCTTGAGTTCTTTAGGTTGGTTAGTTTTGATGAATGTTCTAAGAGCTACAATTAAGGAACCATTGGTGTCCTAATACCCAATGAACTCCGTAAAGTATCTAAATGCTTCCTCTTTAATCTCCTATTGAGGTGTGATGCAATCCCCATTAGCACTTATCAAAGATATTATTTTAATAGAAATTCTTCTAGATGTGACTATATTATGGAACGACACTATTTTAACCAAGCCCTTTGTTTTAATAAAGAATAATGAATAGAAAACAAGTTTTGAATATTTTTTAGTACTTTCTTTATTCTACCTTTAGATATGGGTCGAATGTTTGATGTATAAGGAATTCTGAAACTGAATTAGTTTTGATTTAGTTTCATATACCATCTCATTAGTATGCATTGACCTCACCCCATTTAACTTCTTAATCTCCATTTTAGTCAATTCTAGTTTCCTGGCATATTGAAATTATTTGCTTCTTTTTTATCCCCATCCACATGCCTCTATTTATCACCTTAAAAAAAGCCCTCTTCCTCTATGAGGTAATTATTGAATCTAAGGAACCCATCCTTCTCTAATTATTTTGTAGCTCCTGGATTATAATTGATATGTGGTTAGAATTTCCTAGGGAATCAATAATTGCTTTACTTCTGAGGAACCTCTTTATCTATCATTCATTAATTAAGGCTTGGTCAAGCTTCTTCCTCCGTATAGAGCTAGAAATTTGATTAATACACCACGTATAGAACCTGTCTTCAATCTTCATATCCACGAACCCAATGTTTTGAATACATTCTCTAAGGTCACTTGTATAGAAATGTAGCCTCATATTCTTTTCCACCTCATTTTTATGTACCACATTATTTAAATCCATGGATGTTGTATTGATGTGCTAATATTTTCCACCCTTTTCCACAATGATCTCCTTTGGAAAGTTTAGTTTTCACTATATACCATAGTAGCTGTATAAGATTAATTTCTATCAAAACCTCCACTGTTAGATGCAACATATGGTTACTAAATTATTCTAATTTTGATTTTACCCTTTTTGTGTCGTAGGTTGCAATTATTTACCATAATGATGATGATTATGTTTGGATATGCAAGACTAATGGCTGCCTAAAATGTCTAGCTTCTTTATATCTTCTAATATTAATATCTCCTGAAGTCCCTTTCCTTTCTATACTTTAACTACCAAGTTTTAGATTATTTTAAATGTAGGTCTGCACTCTAGGCAGAATCCTAAAACTATGGATCTTTAGAATTTTGCCTTTTCTCTTAAGGTTTCTATATCTAGAGCTATTATGCTTCTTCCATCCCAAAGGGCTACGAGGGTGTGTTGTACGGTGGTACTAGGAGCTTCTCCAACCACATATTTAGCAAAGGTTTAAGCTCTAGTTTGGAATGGATGGAGGAGCTCTCAACCCTATCTTTATGAAAAGCTCTACATCCAAGGTCATCTTGTTTACATTTTTTTCCATAGTATCAGAAGCAACTTTGGTAGACGGTCTATTTCAAAAGTTAGTTACTAATCCAAGAAATGCAAGGGTTGCAATGAATAAAAAGCCGTTATTCTACCAACTGGTTCTACTACTTTGGATGCATAAAAAGAAATACGATTGCTAAAGATGAGAATGAAGAAACTATATAAGGCTTGAAGAAAGGGGTAAAGCTTGTTTTTGGTGAGTTTAGGAGAGATGTGGAGAGGCTTCATGCTTTCCATAATAGATTACCTGATAGGGGAAGGTAGAGAGAGGTTAGAGAGAACATCTTTTTAAGTCTTATTATTGCCTAAAACTCTTTTTACCTTAGTGTTGTTATTATATCTTTTTCAAATATGTAAGTTACTTTTGTTTTACACTTATTATGCTATTCTATTAGTTTTTATAAATTGAATAGGCTTTAATAAAATTTATGTTTCTAATTTTTGACTTTTCTATAAAAGCAAAATAAACCTTTTTATTTTTATTTTTGTTGAAATGTTGTCATGATTTACTATATAAGGAGTAATCAACTTTATAAAAGAGGTTCATAAAGTAACCATTTGGTGAATTTCTTCTACTATTACAAAAGATGTTTTTATAGAATTTTTTTTGGAAAATATAAGAATCTTTTTTATAATTTATTTTTACCTTTAAGTTGTTAGCGACTTTAAATTTCTCTTGGCTTTTTTTGCAATAATCTTATGAGAATTATGCTTTACTTAATACAATTTAAATAAGTTTATATGTCAAATAGGACAATATTATCAGTAAGGAAATCTTTTGAGAGTTATTCTAATCAATTTTTAAAATTATTTGGTTTATTATAAGTATAAACTCTTCATGTAATCTTTTATTATTATTGAGTTCAAGATTCATTAACTCCTTCACCAAAATTATGTCTTCTTTATTAATTTATTGGAACACTTGTTTTTTATTATTTCACTATCTGGTTTTTGCTTTTATTATATATGTGATTAAAAAAGAATTAATAATGCTAAAATAAAAGCAAAAACTATATATATATATATATATGTATATGTATATGTATATAAAGATAAGAAATGGTTTATGCATAAATAAGCTTGTTATACTCGGAGTATATTTGTCTTCGTCCCTACTATTAGCCCCTTAATATTACAGGAACATTTTCCTAGACATTGGCCTTAGCCATCATATAGCATGGAATAGGCATAAGGAAGGCATGATAAAGGAACCAATGTGACTTAACCAAGTGGGCTCAACCATAGTTTGAGCTTTATGTAGCTTTGATTGGCTGTCGGGTGTTGATCGACTTGGTTGAGTTAAGTTGGACTTGCCTTGAATGTCTTTAGTAGGACTGGGGATGAACTGCTGCTCAAATATCAAACTATGAACGAATAGACTAGACCATAGGTGTAAATCAATTAGACCTTGTGTGGCTCGACTCGAAATTGGATGAAGATTATAGGAGATGTGGCAAAGATAGTATGATGAATTATCAAAGAAGTGAGAGGACATGCAAAAGAATATAGATGAGGTGTCTTAACTTCATTAATCATATTTATCTTTTCCTTAGAAGTAGGTTAGTGGTAAGTTATATAAACCACCCACTAAAATAGTGCATAAGGTGGTTAGGGATGCTAACCACTAACTAAGTTAGTGGCTTGGCAGCTTTAATCCCCCATTTTTCTATATTGCCTAACAAGTCTCCAAAATCTTATAAATAGTTCATTTGAGCAGAGGCTTCATTCATTAAAAGAGTTAGAGATTTTATACCTTATGTATCAAATGTGAGTGATATAAAGGTTGGAAATTTCATTGTAAAAGCTTTGTGCATCTTTCTCTTCGTATAACTTTTCATTTTTCTTTTGTTGGATTAATAAATCACATTAGTTTACTCTGCTCTTTATGTGAAACACCTTAAATATGAGGGGATCTATAAGGTTGAGTTAAATAATGGATGTTCAACTACTGTATTTAGACTTTTGCTCATTTTAAGTACGAACTTGGAGTTCATTATAAAGTCTTCATAATAACTAGTATTAGAGCTATTTTGGAGATTCAATGGTGGGTGGTATAAACCTTAATGAGCATTTTATATGGGTAGAAGCACTAATCGATCCTTTACCTTCAGGCGAAGAGGAAGTCCCTTTTATGCATCATGTTTTAAAGTCTTTGAGAGGCAAATCCAAGCATTACAGAATCAAGTGGAAGAGTTGATTAAAGCATAAAAGGAAGCAAGGATTAAGATGATAATCCTCAAGCCTACAATTGCCAGTCAAAATGTGGGACATGCTGAAACCATCATGTTTAAGGTGTGAGAACCTAAAGTTTTGAAGGTATTTGGAATGATAAGGAACTTGAGAACTTCTTATGAGATATGGAGTAGTATTTTGTAGCTACCAAGGTGCTAAAAGTTAAAAAAAAAAGGTGAATGTTTCAACAATATATTTTGATGAAGATGTGAAATTATTATGAAGAACTCGAACTTCTACCAAAATTAATTTTGGTCGCCCTCCTTTATATGGGAGAAAATGAAAAAAGGAGTTAAAGGAACAATTCCTCCCTAATAACAATGATTGACTAGTAAGAGATGCCTTGAAATGGTTAAAGCAAGATGTGCCAATAAGAGCTTACGTTAAGAAATTTAATTCCTTAACACTTGATATTAAGAATATGGTAGATAAGTTCAAGTCATTCAACTTTATGTCTAGGATACAACCATAGGCATAAATGGATTTGGAAAGACAAAATGGCAAGGACGTTATAGGAGCTATTGTGCCTGTAGATAATTTGGTAGACTTTAGGGTGACAAAGGAGAACAAAGTCTCCTAGTCTTCTTAAAAATTAAAAGTGACTTATCAAGAGAAGGGTGAAGGAAAGAAGAGGAAAGACTATGGTGACAAGAGGTAGAATGATCCCAAAAGGAAATCTAAACAAATAGGGCAACCTTAACAAGGTGAGAAATCTTTCAAGAAGAATTGTTTTGTTTCTTATACAGTGACCCTCATCATGCCAAGGATTGTCTAAGAAGGAATAAGTTAAATATGTTAATAGCAATGTAAAGGGTGAAAGTGATCATTTAGAAGTGGGGCTTAATCCCATTTGCTTATTCAAGTTGGTAAGTATTACAGTGAGTCCTTCTGAACACCTAATGTGTATGAAGATCTAAGTCAATGGAAAGGAGTTTATAACTATGTTGGATACGAGTGCCACTTATTCCTATGTTGTAGAATGAATGGCACGAAAGTTGGGTGATGAAACTGAGCAAGATTTCTAAAAAAATGAAAACTCCCAAACGAAAGTACAAATTGTAGTATGACATATATATAATATTCCACTAAAGATCTTTAAAAAAATGAAAACTGCCATAGAGAAATCACAAGTTGTAATACGAATATATATAATGTTCCATTAAGTATGAAAAGTTAATATGGGAAAGTAATATGATGGTGTTACTCTTTAATGATTTTGACTTGATATTGGGCATTAATTTTGCAAGGTAGTAAAAGTAGTGTTATACACTCATCTTAGAGGGATTATGTTACTAAATGATCAAAATTGATGTTATATAAATTGTTAAAGGTTCAATAAAGGAATGGAAGACAAAACAGAGATGGTAGCACATAACTCTACCATAAGCATTAAGAAGGGACTTAAGCAGGGTATGGAAACTTATGTTGCAATATGTGGGAAATTGTTGAAGACCATATGGTAGAAGGTTTCGATGTTGTTGCAAAAATATTGAGGGAATTCAAAGATATAATGTTGAAAGAGTTATCAAAAAGCCTCCCTCCTCATCATAAAGTTGATCATAAGATCAAGTTGATATTAAGTGTAATTCCTCCTATCCATGCCCCTTATAAGAAGTCACCATTGGAATTGGTATAGTTATAGAGTGACTTAGAGAATTGCTGGAAGTAGGATACATCCAACCCATCTAAAGCCTCATATGGTGCTCCAATGTTGTTCTAAAAGAAGCAAGATAGAGCCTTACACATATGTGTAGACTATTGAGCCTTGAACAAGGTAACCATAAAAATAAAAACCTTGTTCCTTTAGTTTAAGACTTTATAGACAGATTATTAAGGGCTACAATTTTCATAAAGTTAGATTTGTGAAGTGGGTATTAACAAGTGCAAATTATTGAGGATGACAAGAAAAAGACGATGTGCAACTTCGTATAACATACGAATTTTTTGTTATGAAATTTAGTTTAGCAAATGAACCTGCAAATTTTCAAACTTGATGAATGATGTGCTATATGGCTTTTTGGATGACTGTGGTGGTTTATTTAGACAATATTATAGTGTACAACACTATTATATGAGAAAATGAACAACACTTGAGAAAGGCATTTGAGCAGTTACGATAACATAACCTCTTTGTGAAGATGAAAAGTGCAATTTTGTCCAATTAGAAATCAAAATTTTGGGAAACTTATTGAGCAATGGCCAAATGTGGATGGCTTCGAAAAAGGTACAAGCAATTATTGATTAACAAGTTTACTATCGTTGTTTCATTGTGGGATACTCGACAGTGCCTTTGGTAAATTTGTTGAAGAAGAAACAAGATTAATGCGAGTCAAAGGTATGTTAAGAAGCCTTTAAGAAGTTAAAAGTTACCATTTCAATGGAACCTATGCTAAAGCTACCTAATTTTGATCTCCTATTTGAGGTGTATACAGATGCTTTAGAAAAAAAACATTTATGATCTTGGTGCAAGAAGTTCATTATGTTGCTTTCGAATGTTACAAGCTCAATGGTGTTGAGTAATGATACTTAACCCATGAGAAGGAGAAATTGGCAGTGGTGCATTACCTAGAAGCTTAGTGAGTCTACCTATTGTGAATAAGGTTTATCATCTATACAGATAATGTTGTTAAGATCATTTTCAAGACCCAAAAGAATTTTTTTCACAAGACAAGCCTAGTAATAAGAGTTTCTTGCTAAATATGACTTTGTACATGAGCATAAACTAAGGAGGCATAACAATGTGGCTGATGCATTGAGTCAAAAGAAGTATTTGTAGCCGTATATGCTATCAGTCAAGGAAAATCAAACCTATTAAAGCAAATCAAACTAGCAACTCCTTTTAATAGCACCTATAGTCGAATTGTGCAATAAGTGAAGGATGGTGTTATGTGGAGATTTTAAGTTGATGATGATGGGTTGCTGATGATAAAGAATATTTAGTTGTACTTGCCAAGTTTTAAAGCCTTGTGAAAACAATTAATAAAGGAGACGTATGACTCACAGTGGGTTGATCACTTTAGAGTTCAATGGATGTTCGCATTCCTTTCCCATTCTCACTATTGGCCAAAGATGAAGAATGACATAAATGTATATGTCAAAACTTGCCTTGTTTTTCAATTAGACAAGCTTGAAAGAAAGGAGGAGGTAAGATTATTGCAACCTTTATCTATTTTGAGAAAAAACCATAGATGTCAGTTTTTTGATGGATTTCATTGGCTAGTTTCTAATGGTGGACAACGTGGCCTTAATCATGGTAGTGGTTGATAGATTCTCTAAGTAAGATGTCTTTATGCCAACTTTAGCTTCATGTCCTTCAGATGTTAATGTAAAGCTTTTTTACAAAAATAAGGTGAAGCACTTTGGAATTTTAGTGGACATTGTAAACAATCGAGACACCCAATTTACTAACCAATTTTGGACGTGTCTCTTCGACATGATAGGGTATGAATTGAATTTTTCCACTGCAAATCACCAAAAAATAGATGGCCAAATAAAAAGGATCAATGACTTATTGGTGGAATACTTGTGACATTACGTACGTGCAAGTTAACGAAATTAGTTAAGTTTACTTGATGTTGCCCAGTTTTGTTATAATCTATATAGATCCTCAACTATAGAGAAGAGTCTCTTTGAAGTTTTTTTAGGACAACTTCCCCATACCCTTTTTGAGATAGCACAATAAATGTTAGAAGGAAAATGTCTAGTTGTCTATTGATTTGTGAGGGAAAATATATAGTTATTGGATCAAGTAATGGATAGTCTTTGTAAAGCTTCTAAGTGAATGTAGAACTATATGAATCAAAAGAGAAGACCTCTTGAATTTGATATTAGGGGCCAATTACTTCTTAAACTTCACAAATTTAGAACAAAATTAGTAGCAAGTAAATGCATCGATGATTATTGTCAAAGTATGATGGGCCGTTTGAAATCTTTAGAAAGGTTAGAATGTAGCATATTGAGTCAAGTTACCTAAGCTAATAAAGATACATCCAAATTTCATATTAGTTTCCTTAAAGAATAATATGATCATTTAACAGATCCAAAGAGTATTCAAGTAAAGAGAGCTCCATCAGTGGTATGGAAATAGTTCACTAATTAAATTGAGAAGATTTTAGATCATTAAACATTAAGTTGACCTTAGAAGAATTGAAAGATTGAGTTCATGATTAAAAGAAAAATAAACCAATCGCAGAGGCTACTTAGGAGAAAGACACTACCTTGTGGCTATATCGAAGACTATGTAAATGACTAACTTCAATTTATTTCAATGAGAGCGTCAAGTTCACCTGATAAGCGTGGTTTGCTAGCCCTTTAACATTGCAAGAACATTTTGCTAACCATTAGTGGACTTTGACCAACTTCTAACATCAATTAGGTATAAGGAAGGCATACCAAAGTAACCAAGGTTCAAGCATAGTTTGAGCTTCAATTAGCTTTTATGGATGTGGGGCATTGATCTAGTAGGCTTGGGTAAGTTAGACTTGCCTTAGACTTCCTTAATAGGACTAAGGACAAGTTAGTGCTCAAATGATGAACTATGGATGAATGGACTAAACCATATGTGTGCATTGGTCAGATCATATGTAGATTGGCTCATAATTTGGCTAACTTTTACCTTTGGATGAAGATTATAGGTGATGTGGCAAAGTTAATAGGATAAATCATCAAAGTGGAGGACATGACCAAGAACATAGATGATGTATCTTACCTTCATTTATCACCTATATCTTTTACTTAAACATGGGCTAATCGTACGTTATGTAAATTACCTACTAAAATAGTGCCTAAAATAGTTAGAGATGTCAACCACCAACAAACTTAGTGGCTTAGTGCCCGTATGCCCACATTTTTGTTTACCTGCCCAACAAGTCTGAAAAAGCTCATAAATAGCTTATTTTTAGCAAAGGCTTCATTCATTAAGAGAGTTGGAGCTTTGGTACCTTTTGCATCAATTGTAAGTAATATAAAGATTGACAATTTGCTATAAGAGCTTTGTATATCTTTCTCTTTTTATTACCGTCTATTTTTTTGTTGGCTTAGTCAATTACGTTAGTTTACTTTGCCCTTTGTGTGAAACATGTTAAACACAAGGGGATCGGTAAGTTTGAGTTAAATAACGAACGTTCAACTATCGTACTTAGACTTTGACTCATTATTAAGTGCGAATTTGGAGTTCAGTCTTCGTAATACCTAACATCATCAAGCTAATTACAAGTGACATATTTACACATCGGAAAAATTAATAACTTTTTGTTAGATAATCAATTTATACATGCATATGATTGCTTGTACAATTTATGCATTATTAAATAAGAGTTCTAAAGTGAGAAAATTAATACAATAGATTTCTTCTACTATTCTCAAATAGAACATTTCCTCTCCATTTACTAAACTGCATATTAATGAGAACATACTTTGATATCTATTCATATCATCCCTATAATTTTACTTTGTCTGTTATTACTAAACGAGATTTTATTGTATCTTACTAGAAAACATCTGTTTCCTATCATTTTTCTAAGCCTTGACATAATCCATGTCTCTTTATGGTCCTTCTCTAATATAATAACTAAAGCTTGAGATACTTGTTAGAGTTTATTGGTAATGGTTGAAAAGTTTAAGCTTATTAAACTAGATTAAAAAATTCTTCGAAGTTATTGGAAAATTTATTTTATTAAAAAATTACATATTTGATAATCGTATAAATGTATTAAAGACAAGACTTCTATAAATGCATGTTGTCTAATAATTAGAACCAACATAACATTAGCATTCAATAAAAAATAGTTTATATTGAGAGTAAAATTGCATTAGAGGAGTTAATTAATCACATAAATACAGATGACTTTATAATAGGGCCGAGAAAGCATTACATGTAATAATTATGCTTAACATACTATGAGTGGATTGAGTTAGCAACTGGGTGATTGATGTATGTATTAACGGGGTGTCCTTCGTTTTCTTTTTTTTTTTTCTATCTAATTTGAGAGGTCCTGTTAAATTTATATACTGTAATATCTACAATTCAGTTTATCCACTTATTATTATTACAAGGATGATCCTAATCTTAAATATAAACTATAAAAAGAAAACACCTTTTAAACCAATCACAATAATATCGATTCTTCAAAGAGGAATTCTTTCATTTTATCTTATTTCTCTGCACATTTAATATATACAGTTGGCTGAGAACAAAATCGATGATTACGTGTTCATTTCTATTTGGTCTATTTTTGAGACTTTTGATTTGAGAATGAAGAAAGGTACGGCAACTATGAACAATATTCATGTCTTCAGAGATTAGAATAGATATATATTCACTCGCTTAATGCCTACTTTCACACTCCATAACCCTATTTCTACTTCGTAGCTTTTTCCATTGATTTAATAAATAATTTTTTAAAATGTTCAATTTTTTATTTAATTTAATTTAATAATTTTTATTATTAAAAAAACTAACTAATCTATTAATTAATCGATGAGTTTTATAAGTTAAAATAAATTGATTAATTTTTATTTAAAATTTTTTAAATAAGGTTTAAATTTGTTGTGAATAAAGATAATTTTTTAATAATTTTAAATTTAATTTATTTTAAATTAATTTTTATAAAAATTTAATACCCAATAAAATTTTGTAAGCTTTAATATTTTCGGAGTAATTTTTAAAACAATAACTTATTCCGTCAAGTTCCCTGACCTATTTTCAACGTAAAATTGTTTCGTAAAATCATTATAAAAAAAGTATTTGTAGTGACATGCCCGATATCTTCAATGCAACAAAACGGTAGGTATCTTCCGTTCTCAGTTTCTTCACATACAGAGACTCGGACTGAAACAACCTACGAGACATTGAGGAGAGCTTGTGTCTGTACAT
>JANSVA010000005.1:25643407-25653802 GCA_025504915.1 Erythroxylum reticulatum | reverse complement strand
GTTCTCAGTTTCTTCACATACAGAGACTCGGACTGAAACAACCTACGAGACATTGAGGAGAGCTTGTGTCTGTACATCTCTCCGAGAATTATGGAGCCACTTTCCTCTAGAAAAACAGCACTCACTCTCACCATCTTCTTCTTCTTCTTCGTGGTGGTTGCCACTCAAGCAGTGGATTTACCACTTCATCCCGAGGATTTGCTTCCCTTGTTGCCCAGACAAGCCTCATGGCCAATCCTCAACTATCTTAATAGTGCTGTGGACCTCTTGCCCAAGTTTGTTGGAGCCACCACGTCCGAAAATGATACTATCGAGTGGAAAGGGGCGTGTTTTTACGAGAACGAGGCTTGGTTTGAGTTTCATAACGAGAGTGGCACTGAGTTTGGTGGTGGCACTCTGCATATTAAGGTAGCAAGGTTAAATGGGTCCGCTTGTTGTGGGTTCTTTCCTGTGTTTCTGATTCTGGGCTTGGCTGGTTTTTTCAGAAATTTAGAGGATTTGCTATTTGTTTTGCTCGTTTTGCAAATTTTTAATGAATTTGGAATAGTCCAGCGTATGTACACGAGTTGAAATTGTATCCGGAGTTAATTGATTGTTTTGCTTCTTTGTTATTTGACTTTAGTAATTCACTAACTTGGGTGATTGTAAAAGTTGGGAGATCAAATTTTGTGTGCTTGAGCTAGTTAATAGTCGTACAAGGTTTAATTTTTCCAATGATTTCTTCAAGTTTGTTTTAGGGGCTCTTGTTAGTGGTGCTTCTGAACTGCTGATTTCATGTATGGTATTATGTGGATTATAGATTTTATTTTGGCCACGAAGCTAATTAGGATACTAATACTTGAGTTATTCAAATGTGCTGCTGGAATTGAACTTCCGATAGATAGTGTGCTTTTCTCCTAGTTTTAATTCTTTCAAAATTCTAATACTACTTTCTCTTGATTGCCTTTAATTGCGATGCACCCTGTATGAATTTTGATAAGAACAACATTGATTAGTAGCTAGACTTCATATACGAGGAGGCCGTTCTTCATTATTTATATCTTTTGCAGCGAGGACACGTTTCATGCATTGTTGTCTGAATTGTTCTTCCCAAAGAGTTGTTGTTACAATTCTTGTTCTTGCAGTGATTGTTAGTGTTTCCATGTGGTACTCAGGTTAATAAAGCTCACAGTTGGACATGTATGGATCTTTATATTTTTGCAACTCCATATCGTGTGACTTGGGATTATTATTTTCTATCTCGAGAGCATACTTTAGACTTCAAAGAGTGGGAAGGAAAAGCAGAGTATGAGTATGTAAGTTAACACCTTCAATTGGTGCAAATTATTTGATTACTTCCTTCTTCTGATTTCAATACTTATGAGTTCCCTTTGTGGTTTTTAAAAACTACATCAGGTGAAGAACAGGGGAGTGTCAGTTTTTCTGATGAAAGCGGGGATGCTTGGAACCCTTCAAGCTCTGTGGGATGTCTTCCCTTTGTTTACAAATACGGGATGGGGCGAGAATTCTAATCTTAGATTCCTAAATAAGCACATGGGGGCTACGTTTGAGCAGCGTCCTCAGCCCTGGGTGACCAATCTCACTGCCGATGATATTCACTCGGGAGATTTCCTTGCAGTCTCAAAAATCCGTGGGAGGTGGGGCGGTTTTGAAACTCTGGAGAAGTGGGTCAGTGGGGCTTATGCAGGTCATACCGCTGTTTGCTTGAGGGATCATGATGGAAAGTTATGGGTTGGTGAGTCAGGGCATGAAAATGAACAGGTAATTCCATCTTGGTTACCTTTAATCATAAATTTTCTTCTTCTTTATTTTTGGTAATAATTATATAGAAAATGTGAACCTTACTATATAAATTTTCTGGAGTAAGTTTGTACCTATGATGCTAAGCAACTGTTTGACAACTTTGATTTGTTACATAATAACATTTGTAGGGATGCACCAGTGGCTGGTATCGTACCTGTTTTACACATTTATTGTAAGCTGAAGTTATTTCCTAAACAAACAGATCAAGCTGGAAGTCAATCCTAGCTGACTTGCAAATTTCCTTGCCATGCATTATTATACTGAATTTGATTCTTTCAATATGATCCCTTTTTTCTGGCTCCAATCACTCCTAAAGGAATTTATGCGTTGGTATTCTTGTCTAAAACAAGTGACCATAGAAGCCTATTGTTTGATAGGAAGATCAATTGATTGGGGCTATTTTGCTTCCATCAGAAGATTTGCTTACGCCTTTCTTCAATTTGCCCTAATGCTAAGATTATGTCTGAAACGTTATCTCTTCTATTCAATTATGAGGAGCTTTGTTTTCAGTATGAAATCAGAAATTCAGCTGCTAGTGCTCAAATGTTTTTGTGAGTTAGGGTGTGTTGTGCACAAAGGTTCTCTAGGGGATGGTCGAGTTGGTGGAGTAGGAGGCATGGACCCAAAAGGTCTTGTGTTCGAATCCCCCTACTTACGCTCTCTCGATTGAACCTGTCGTATAGAGCTTGCCTAGTACGGAGTACTCGGTTGGTGTGATTTGCAGGTTATTGCGTCAATCCGGAGGTTTACCCAATACGCATTCAAGGATAACGACTGCGAGTTCCTCAGTTTCCCAAAAACAAAAGTGCTACACAAAGGGTCATTTTCTTATTTTTATTTACTTTACCCTGCTTCTATGCAGGGTGAAGACATAATTGCTTTGTTACCATGGGATGAATGGTGGGAATTTGAGCTGAATAAGGATGATTCCAATCCCCACATCGCTTTACTTCCTTTGCATCCTGACGTGCGAGCAAAGTTCAACGAAACTGCTGCTTGGGAATATGCATTAAGCATGAACGGTAAACCTTATGGGTATCATAACATGATATTCAGCTGGATAGACACTTTAGATGATAACTATCCTCCGCCATTGGATGCTCACCTGGTATGGGCTACTCTATGTTGAATTGCGAAGTTTCCTGCTTGAGTTCGCTGCTGCCATATCTTTTTCTTTCATTATTTTTCTACTTGTTACATTTTAATTATGCCATTTGATTGTTGTAAAGGTGGCTTCTCTCTCTCTCTCTCTCTCCCCATCTCTCTCTTTCTCTCAACTATGTTTCAATCCTCACTTTTTTCCCATGTAGATTCCTATTTATTTGCTAAGCTGAAGCTAGTCCAAATTTTTATGTTTGAAAAAAAATATATACATGACGTACCTGCAGATGTTTCCATAAGTTCAAAGTTTGTCGTTGGTTAAATTATCTAAATGCATGTCAGACTTCTAAAATGCAGATTGCCTTTTTCTATTGCTGTTGTCTAATCAGTCTAAGCCATATATGATATCCTCCAGCAAGAAATATGTGAAGGAGATCATGAGATGCTATATTGAAAAATATTATTTACTTGGTTCTATGAATTTGTAAGAATTTTACCATTATGCTTTTCATCTCTAGATAGATCCAACTGCGATGCAACTATAGATCTATCAGGAATTTTGGTTTGTGATATTAATAAAAAGAATATTTCATTTTGAAAAATTGGCCTTTATTTAAGTACCTAGCATGCTTCTATTAAGATCCAAATTTTGTCGTGTACATAGTTTTAATGCCATCAGCACTGTGGTTTGACAGGTTGCTTCAGTTATGACAGTTTGGAGTCAGATGCAGCCTGCATATGCTGCTAACCTTTGGAATGAAGCCTTGAACAAGCGACTTGGAACTGAGGTACTTGGTGTTTTATCAAATTTTGTTATTATTATTAAATTACTATTAATATCATTCACCACCACTTTAGTGGGCTTTAATTGATCATCTATATCATCTGAAACATTTTTTATGTTCCAAAAGTTGTTTAAATAATGCTTTTGGGTGACCTTTTCCTTTGATATTAAGATTTTTGTCAAGTATAACAGGTTGAACTTTTGGGCCTGCCAATTTAATGATTTGACTAGTCTGCTGTAAACTTTTTTAAACATTTTTCTATTTTAAAACCTATAACTATTCTGCAGGGTCTGAATCTGTCTGACGTCTTGGTAGAAGTTGAGAAGCGTGGATCTTCTTTTGGTGAACTGTTGACAATCCCAGAACAGGATGATTGGGTATATGCCGATGGGAAGTCGACCTCATGTATTGCTTTTATTCTTGAATTGTACAAAGAAGCAGGCCTTTTTAATCCAATTGCAAGCTCCATTCAAGTGACTGAGTTTACGGTTAGTCTTTAAAGCCTGATTTGATAATGTTTGATTTGAAACAAGCATCTGATTTTTCTTTTTTAGTTATGTTATACAAGATGTAATCTGTGGAAACAGAGCTGCGGTTTGGATTTCTACCGGAAGAAAGTTTGTAGAAACACACAGCACTCGCACCTACGCACGTGCACACTCAGCTCTCTTTCATGAAGAATAAGTAAAAGGAAAAAGTGAAAAAACTCACAAATAGATAATAGTAGATGCACAAAAGGTTGATATCTATTGTTTACCGTTTATGCATTGTAATGACAGCCAAAAGTAGTTTCCTTCATGACCCTCCTTTGGTCAAAGGAGCTAATGTTCTGGTGCCATGTTATGATCATAAATTACATATGGAGAGTAGTTTCAACAATTCTATGTTTATTTCTCTCAATGAGATGCAATGGCTAGCTAATTGATGTTGACCTTCATTCTTCTTGTTACCGCTATTGAAAACAATTCTAACCGGTGAACAATGTTTGTGTTTGTTCTTGAAATTGATTGCCAGTGGTTAGTAGTGTGACAATCGTCTCACCTCTCAAGGCTGTTAACCTAGTACTTGCGTCATTAATTCATTTTTCTGCTAAAAATACAGATCAAGGATGCGTACACTCTTAGGTTTTTCGAAAGCAACTCAAGTCGCCTACCAAAGTGGTGCAATGATGCGGACAACGTGAAACTCCCATTTTGTCAGATTCGAGGAAAGTACCGAATGGAACTACCAGGGTACAACACGATGGATCCTTATCCCCATATGAATGAGAGGTGTCCATCCCTACCTCCACAATACTTTAGGACACAGAATTGTTGAAGCCTAGAGCGTTTCAAGTTCACTGGAGGTTCTTGTAATGACAAAAGACGGTCTGCCAAAAGTGGAAGGCGGGTTTGAGTTGGCTGTAAATACTGTGGTGAAACTACACGATAAAGAACTGCAGCTGCTTGTATGTACATGGTAGTTAGTGTGTGACTTCTTAAGATAAACCATTCATTTTCCATATCGGCAGCTCTTCTTCCTTTTTCAGCTAAATTGATATGCGATTTCGCGTAAATTTTTTATGTTCCAATCTGGTTATACGTTGTCATTTTAAATGTGATGCAGCTCCAGGATGTAATCTTTAACATGTATTTATCAAGTGTGCATTTTACTGTATGATAATACATGCAAGTTCGCACTACATTCAAATTAAGATTTTAGGCATGAAGTCCCGAATTATAGCAAACTCTTCATCTGGTAGCCTAAGTGATGATGCTGCTTTGACCATGATCAGCAGAAGAACTGTTACAATCTATTATTAGAAGCTAAATGACAGGCATTGCATCTGTTTCCTTGGGTTGACCTTGTGGCTTTGGGATCATATTGAAACTAGTGGCTCTAAGGTGGTTGAAACCATATGGCCAGGATGTACTCGGTGACCACGACACCCTTGACACGGAATCGAGCCACCTAGGGTAGAAAAATATTTCTGGAAGTCCTTACCAATCTTGAAAGTCATCAGCTGTGCCAACCATGACCTGTCACAAAATTGTATCATAATTAATCATTGTTATGTAGATTAATTAATGAGGATTTCTTGTTATAACTATTAAAATTCACCAATCTTATTGTTAAAAGTTTTTGTTATATGATAGCTATTCTAATAAAATCTTCAGTTGTCCAGGTCAATTTCAATTGCCATAGAGCTGGAAGCGGATTGCAGAAATGCAGTGTTCTCGCGCATTCAACAGTTATATCCCGCGTAAATCCCATGATCACTAAGACATTTTAAAATAAAGATGAAATAATTTTGTGAGTTAACTAAGTGATTAAGTTTATTTTAATAAAAAGTAAGTTTTTTAATAAAGAAATTTATAAAATTTTATTTATATACTAATGTTTATTTATGAAAATACTTTTAAGATAATGCTATTATTTATAATTGAATATGTACATATTCTATATTTTTGTTTAATAAAGTATTTTAAAATGTGATTTTTAGTTTTCATTCCAAAAGTGTAACTTTTAGCTACAATTTTAAAAAACATAATAAAAAGTGTGACTTTAAGTTACGGTTTCGAAAAAGGTATCTAAAAGTGCAATTTTTAGTTATAATATTTAAATTGTTAGCAAAAAAAACGTACTTTGCTATAGTGTTTAGCTACAATTTTGAAAATGGTCATCAAAGGGTGACCTTAGTGTCAACCTCTTAATGATAAGCACAAAATGTAGCCAAAATTGTGTTTTGTTGTATTGTAGATGATAATAGAAACAAAATAAACAAAAATATAAGAACTGCATAAGATCAATGGTAAATCAGAGGAGAATTTTATCATAAATGTCTACTACCAAAATAAATATTTATCAAAAACTCATATTATAAAAAGTAATAATAAAATTCTTAGTAGTAAAATAAAGCTTCAAGACTGAAAACTGAAAATTATGATGAGAACATCCCATCTGCCATCGCTCCCCATCTTCGCCCAAGAATCCAATGGCAGTTTATATTGTTTCTCATGTGGGCCAAGGATTCCTAGGAACTAGCAATGCCGGCCTACATCCCTGGCGCGTAAACCCTTGGTAGTGGTCTGATGGTCTTGGCTTATTATTCTTTATAAACTGCAGTTTGCTTCAGAAGTAAAGTAAAAATCAATATCAGAAGAAGCATTGTGCAATAATTATCCGGAAAATTCTAGACCATGGGACCAACATATCTTCTGGGTTTGTTTTCGGGCTTCATCTGTGTTGGGTGTATATGATTACATTTTTTATTCCTTAATTTTGATGATCAATGAATTGATTTTTAAGTTTTGATTTCTTAAATTTTGGTATTTTTGACTTATAATCAAAATTTTAATTTCATTTTTTGGATATATTATTATTATTATTATTTTATATATATGACAGTGTGATTAAAATTTATTTATTAGTTACCAAAGTGGTCAAATTTTTATTGAATATTTGCTCATATAATTTATGTATTTTATGAAATCCTATTATGAAAAAATTTATTAGTTGATAGAAATTAAGAACTTTAACCAAAGGCAAATCAATGTTCTATAACTAATAAATATAAAGGAGAAAATTGATATACTCTTTTCATATATATATATATACAGTTATCCAAAGATCCTATATGTATTTGATGTTTATTTAATTTTCTTATAAAGTTTAAATGACATTCTAATAATGTGTTTACCCAAAGGAAACCTACAATATATTTAATGTATGTGCTTCCTGTCTGAATCTATTCATTAGTGAGCATTTATATATTTGCAATTACTAACCTTCACTCTCAAGATTCTTCTGTTACCTTGTTTACTAGTGTGAATTGCTCTGAATGGAGTGAACAAGTCACTTTTTATTTACGTGCTTTGGATCTTGACTTAGTGTTATTAGAGGATAAGCCTTCTAACCTTAATGATATTAGTACAGAGGCTAAAAAGGCACACTATAAGGCGTAGGCAAGGTCTAACAGGACATATTTGAACTTTATGTGAATGACAATTGCCAACAACATTAAGTCTATTATTCCTAGCACTGAAAATCAGAATGCTAAAGAGTTTCTTAAACTTGTAGAAGATAAGGTCCGTTCTGTCAATAAGGTACTTGTGAGGACACTTATGACTGAACTTATGACCATGAAGTTTGATGGGTTAAAGAGTATGCAGCAACAAGTCCTTGATATGACTAATGTCGCATCAATACTTAAGATATTAAGTATGATTGTGGAAGACTCTTTATTGCAATTTATCATAAACTCACTTTCTACTGAATATGGACCGTTCCACATCAATTATAACATATTAAATGATAAGTGAAATATTGATGAATTGTCCAACAAGCTTATTCAGGAGGAAGCGAGATTAAAGAAACAAGCAGTTCATTGTATTAAACTAGTGGGTCAAGGAGCTGGAAAGACACTCAAACCAAAAGCCAAGAATGTTAAGAAAAAAGGACTTCCTAAAGTTCCACATAAGGTTGTTGATAATGAAAGGAAGGGACAAAAGTTAGATAAATGTCACTTCTGTAAAAAAGGACATTATCAAAAAGATTGCCAAAAATGTAAGCTTTGGTTCAAAAAGAAAGGTATACAATAGGTTTCTGTATGCTTTGAATCAAATTTATCTTAAGTTTCTTCTAATACTTGGTGATTTGATTCTGGTGCTACTACTCATGTTTATGATATTAAGTAGGGATTCCTTACAATCCAAACCATAAGCCTAACTAGCAATTTTCTGTTTACGGGGAATCGAATGAAGGCCCTAATTGAAAGTGTAAGGACTTACAGGCAAACATTAGATATTGAGTTTCATTTGGATCTAATGACACTCTCTATGTACTTTTAATTTCTAGAAATTTAAATTCCATTTCTAGATTTGATGATAGTGGATATACCTTTAAAGGTGGACATGGTTGTTTCAATTTGTATAAGAATAATTTCTTTATTGGTTATAGAGTGCTTATGGATAGTTTATATAAATTGAAACTTGATGATTTTTTTTCTTCTAAATCCTTATTTATTGTTAATCATAATGTTGGAATGAAACGTAGTTTGGTGAATGAACATTCTTCTTACTTGTGGCATAAACGTTTGGGCCATATATTCAAAGAAAGGTTAGAAAGATTAGTAAAGAATGAGATTCTACCGAATTTAGATTTTACTAATCTTGACTTATGTGTGGAATGCATTAAGGGAAAACAAACCAGACATAATAAGAAAGGAGCAATGAGAAGTAGTCAGCTTCATAAAATAATATACATCGACATTTGCTAGACCTTTTGACACTTTGTTCTTTAATAAAGAAAAATACTTCATCACTCTTATATATGATTTCTCACGGTATGGATATATGATTTTGCTGCATGAAAAATCTCAAGTTGTAAATACCCTTAAGGTGTTTATAAAGGAGGTTCAGAGACAATTAGGTAGAAAAGTGAAAGTTATAAGATCTGATAGAGGTGTTGAGTATTATGAAAAGTATGATGAATCTGGACAGCATCCTAGTCCATTTGCCAAGTTCCTCAAAAGTCGTGGAATATATGCATAATACACTATGTCATGACACCTTGTGATAAAGATATTCATGATACCTTGTGATAGATTATAAATATTTTTCCTTTATTTCAATATGTGTGTGTGTGTGTGTGTGTGTGTGTGTGTGTAATATTCAAAACTATTCACTATAAAAGATTAAGTAATCTAAGTCTTTTTACAAATTGTTTTTGTTTGACTAAAATGATAATTCTATTTCTAATATATTTTTAGTAATACGTTATTATCTTATTTAGTTGAAGAAAATATACATGATACATAATCCAAGTTGCATATGCATCAGCTCCCTATCTTTATTTATTATACACAGGTTGTGAATAGGATATATTGGACAAAAATATCAAAATCACCACCAAGTTTAATGCTACACAGTTCTGAATACTCGAAAAAATAAGAGGTCTAAAACACTACCTCTCCCCGTCCCCATCTCCTCCATCAAACACACCTTCACCATTTTACCGACCACTGTGCCATCTCTACACCTCTTAAACCCTTGCCCAAAAGCCCCATTGCAACATTGCTCTCGCACCTTTGATTACCGAGCTACAATAACACAACCCCACTTCATCGTTTCTTCATACGCCCAAGTTAAAGCTTCACCACTGTAGATCATCAATGGTATCTATTGGAAAGCAAAAATATGGAAGAGGCAAAAGAAATAGAGGAATAGAGGCTAAACAATCTTTTATATTATAAGGTAAATTTTCTCTCTAATAAAACATGAAATATGCTTATATAAATATAGGCTTACAAAACCAATTCTTGATAAACTAAACTACTACTATTTAACTTAAACAATAACTCTAACTAGGACTTTAACAATCATAATTCAAGTTTATTATCTAAGACCCTCTCTTAAACTTGTAATTCAACCTTTAATAACTCCAAGAATAGCTCTCAATTTGCAAAAATCTTCATATTTTAAAGCTTTGGTAAACATATCGGTAACTTGATCTTTAGATGTCACATGCTTCAATTGAATCTCTTTGTTCTCAATACATTCTCTTATAAAATGGTACTTAGTGTCTATATGTTTACTTCTATCATAAAAAATTGGATTCTTTCCTACAGCAATAGCAGACTTATTATCAATAAAAATATCTATAGCTCCATCTTGTTCAAATTTAGCTCTTTCAATAACTTCCTCAACCAAATAATATGACAAACACA
>JANSVA010000005.1:25551030-25580252 GCA_025504915.1 Erythroxylum reticulatum | reverse complement strand
TGAGTAGACCTAGATGGTCTTACTTTATTGTTGTTTTGTTTATATTATGAATTGAATGATTATGCAATGTGAATGTGATGGTACCGAATAATATTTATCCAAGGAGTTTGATAAATGTGAGACTATTGAAGTGCTCCCTATATGTGAATTTGAATGAAATAAGTGTACATAATTTGATTGCTAAATGTCAGAACACGGTCTGATGAGGAATGTGTTCTAAATGTGAATATGCATATAAATAAAAAAAATGATTCTCAATTCAAATGTTGAATGCTGGACCAAGGTCCGATGACATGTGAAAGTAACTAATTAATCATATATGATCGATGCATTCTATAACATGAATGCATGAAATATAAAGGCATTTGTGACCAGAATAGCCACCAAAAAAGAGCTTAAAGCTCAGAATGTAAAAAAGAACCTCGAGCTCAGAAAGTGACTAAGAGTTAAAGGCTCACTATGTAAAATGAGCCTAGTATCCCCGACGGATACGAGACAGTTATTAATGAGCCCAATATCCACAATGGATACAGGATAGTTAAAGACAATTGGCCACAACAAAATAGCAAATTGAAAATGAGTCTCATAAGCATTGCATATGCATATGATATGTATGATTTAAATAGTTTGATTGATTTTTGAACGTGATAAGTGTTCGAATGATTGAACGATTGTAAATAAAAAGGTGTGAATTATGTGTTTATAAGTGACGATATGTGTTATGTGATTGAGTGAGCCATCGAGGATGGCCACTCACTGAGTTTACAAAACTCACCCAAAACTTGCAATATTTTTCAGGTTCAGAAGAGTACCCTGTTAGGCAAACGGGAGTATACTTACTGCATACAAGTAAAAGATAGAGGTCGGGATTAGTCCGTATCTGCATAGAATTTTCCATTAATTTTTATATTAAGGAATGTATTTTGAAATTATTCTACAATGTATATGCAAATGTATTTTTATTATAATGACATTATGATCGTAAGTGTTTTATATTTGAAATAGGCCCTAATGATTAACGAAATTATGATGATTTGAAAAGTTTTGGTAACTCTTGTAAATGAAAATATTTATGAAATAAAGTATAGGCTTGAATTTTAATATTGATTTTCGCATACGAATGTAATTTAAAAAAATTGTACTAAGTTTTGAGTGTCTGAGTATCTGAATGAGTATGTTAGCACGTCACCCTCGCAGGACATGGATTCAGATATCACTTAAGATGTCAGGTACGTGTCTTGCGAAAGTGAGATGCTACAATTTTATTACCATACAAGGTAGTTTTGAAAGTTTTGGTTTCTGCAAGATCAATTTGTAAAGATAGGGTTTACATTTCATACTAATGGCATTTATAGTTCATAAAAATCTTTAAATAAATAAACTCCAAGCTTCTGGACTTAGTTAGATAGCATTAAGATGATTTGGTCTATCAAATCTATAAATTCTTGAATTATATTATATTAAAAATCTTTAGAAAGTAATGTTTTAAAAACTAGGATATAATATGTTAGTTTAATTGGTATTAGACTTTCCGGGAGATGGAGATCACCATATAGTACCGATAAGAGTCAACAAAATTAATTTTTCAACGTTTGTCGGTACTAGGGTAAAAAGCTGGAGTTATCAATGTGAGCATTTTTTTATAAAATATGAAATAAATTAAAGAATTTGAAATATGATTAAAAGATAATGTTCCATTAAATAATTCAAAGTTTAAATGAAAAAAATTGTTAAATAAAAATTTATTTATTTATTTTATAAGTACTTAAAATTTTATGAAAATTAATTAAAATTAATTAATAAACTAACCAACTTTTATTAATAAAAATTATTAAAATAAAACTAAACTAAAAAATTAGATAACTTAAAATTTTAATAATTAAATTAATAGAATTGATTGAATGTTTTAATATTCATACAAAATCTAAAATGGGAATTTTTTGTCTTCTTCTTGCTCCTCAATTTCGAGAATGCTCATCTTTTTCACCCTGTGTCTCGTAGTAGTAATTGACTCAGTTGTGTATTGGCTTACCAACGGTGACCGGAATACACGGTTTCAAATGTTTGTACAACGATTCCAATGGGCTCCCAAAACCCTGACAAGAAACCCCATATCTCAATTCCTCTACCTCTTTCGCATCACTAACCACACACTCTCTCATGATCCATATGACCCTCCATTTACTCCCCTCTCCAAACCCACAAAAACCACCCATAAGCCTCTCGACAAAAACAAAAACTCCATTGTCACGGTAACAAGGTCTACTCAACATGAATTAGGAGTTAGCAGGAAACCACCATTGAAATCTGACCTCCCTTTTCACTTCAGATACACGTATTCGGAGTCCAATCCAGCGGTCGATCCAATTGGGTACCGTGAGCCGAAACGGTTCTCTCCATTCGGGCCGGGTCGGCTCGACAGAAAATGGACGGGCACAGCTGCTCTGGCTCCGCAGGAGGTAGATGAGGAGAAGGTAAGAGTGGAGAGGAATCGGATTCTTGGTGATCCACTTACAGGTTGTGAAGTGGAGGAGCTTGTGGAACGATACCGGCATAGCGATTGTTCTAGACAAATCAATCTGGGTAAGTTGTTTCTAAAATGAACTTAGTGCAGCTATCTAACTAATAAAGATTGCATCTATTCTGTTTGTTTATGGTGAAGGTTGGACCTTTTTCTTGTTGTTTACAATAAAGATTGCTCTGTTGTTAAGCAGAGGTATCAGTATGAAGAAACAGCCTTTTAAGGACTCTTGTCATAGGTTGACTTTGTTTATCATTTATTCTGTTACATTATTTTGATTGTGGTTGGCAAAAAAATTGGCTTTAGTGATAGTTTCATATTATGCTAGGGAAGGGAGGAGTAACTCACAACATGTTAGATGATATTCATAATCATTGGAAACGAGCTGAAGCGGTGAGGATCAAGTGCACGGGAGTGCCAACTCTTGATATGGACAACGTCTGCTTCCACCTTGAGGTTGGTACAAAACTTATTGTTCTGGAGTTTACTGTTACTGTGAAGTGTTTTAAGGATGATATCATCTGATATGATTATAGTTGTTCCGGTAGGACAAATCTGGTGGCAAGATTATATATCGGCACAAAAATGTACTTCTTTTATATAGAGGTCGGAACTATGATCCCAAGAACCGACCTGTTATTCCTCTGATGCTGTGGAAGCCTTATGCCCCAATTTTTCCAAAGCTCGTAAAGAACATAGCTGACGGGCTGACATTTGAAGAAACCAAAGAAATGAGGGACAGAGGACTGAAATCTCTTCCCTTGATGAAACTTAGTAAGTGAATACTTGAGGCTTGATTGGCAAGTTCTTGTTATTCCATTGTGAAAGTGGAAGGCTGTTGAAAAGTGAAATCAAATCCATGGTGTTGGTTGTGGATGTTCAGCCAGGAATGGTGTTTACGTGAATGTAGTGGAGAGAGTAAGGGAAGCCTTCAAGACTGAAGAGGTTCTCAGGCTTGACTGCAGCTATGTGGGCACCAGCGACTGCAAAAGGATTGGTGTAAAGCTAAGGGTACTCCTCTCACAATTTTAGTTTATGATTGCGTGTATTTTGTGAGGAATTAACAAATTTCATGAATGGCTTATGATAACTTCCCCCTTCTCCACAACGGCAGGATCTGGTACCCTGTGTTCCAATTCTATTTAAAGATGAGCAGATTATAATTTGGAGAGGCAAGATAGAAGAGGAAGAGACCTCGTCTACTTCGTGAATGGCTTATGAGTTCAACAAGACCCATTCCTGCTTCGCTAGTTTGCCTTGGTGACTGAGTTGAGTTCATCCGGGAAGCTGATGGTCAGAATGTATATTATTTAATGGGTGGAATCTCAATGCATCATGTTGTGATTGATTTTAGCATATGGTCATGGGCTTGAATGGTATGTAATTAAATGAATCCAAGTTATTAACAACAAAGGGTGTATGACAGTGGCTGCAGCTAAAGGTTCATGGCTATCAACCCATTAAAGCAGCATTGCCCCTGCCCTTGGACCGTTGGTCTCAATCAAAGCGCATCAAGATACAAAGAGAAGTTTGTCTAGACATTTTTACTAAATGGGTTACCATTAAATGAACCAATCAAAAATCTAGAGCCACCTGCTTGTTAAATCGATCTTAAATGTTGATGATATATGAATGAGGTTGTGTTCTTTCTGTGCCTTTGCCTTTTACACTAATTGGATGCCAAAGGTCCTAAAAAGCATTATTCACTCTATATTGTTTCACATTTCACACCTCCTGCTTATCTTTGGTCTCCTTTTCAGGAAACTAGGACGAATACCTCACTAAAGCCTTCCCTACTCTCAACAAAAGGCCATCCACCACCGGTTCTGATTATGTAATATTGTCTTCTATTGATCGGCCATGTTTTTCTTTACAAAGCTTGGGTTTACTTCTAGGCTTAGGGTTTATAATTCTTTAAAAGAAAACTCCTTAATAAAATTTGGTATAAGACTCAGGTTTTCAAAAAAAAACCTTAACGTATACCTAAAGTTTTTTATTTACATGAACAATGTATATATTTTATTTAGTGTTTTGTTTGATTTGAATACTAAATTACTTTATTTTATTCATTTTTAATATCTTTCAACTAATTGTACAAGTTGAAATCTAAGATGTCATAGGTAGACTAGAGCATATTTAACTGCAGAAACTTTGATTTTTTAGACTTTTAAAAAATCACACGTTAAGAATATTTTTCTCTCCAAAACATAGGATTAGGTATTGGGAGGCATCTCTAACCTTTTAAGATGTGAATTCTAAGTTATTTTTCACTAGAGAGTAAAGATTCAAATGCTATCTTAGTAGATCATGTTGTTGGCAAATATTTAGAGTTCATGTAGACTTATTTATGTCGTGATTTTTTCTATTTTTGCCTTTAATTTTGTTATTTTGAATATACTTTATGGCTAAACATTTTTTAAATAAGGAAAATTTTGAAGTTATTTTTTTTGAATTGATTTAACTTAATTTATAATTTGAGATATTTTATGTAATTGATTTTTTATTGGTTTTAATGCTCATTTATTTACGTCAACATTTAAATTTAATCTTAATTCATTTGTAGATATCTTGAGAGAGTTTGCTTATTAGTGGACCGTGGCTTAGGTAGAAAAGGCCGCCGTTAAAAAGAGTTCTCAAAAGAGACTTATGTGATCTTCTAAGTGTTTGGATGAAACATATTTAGAAATTGTACTAAGCATAATGCATTTAAAGGAGTGTTAGTAATGGTAAACAATACGAGTTATCTAGCTGAAGAGTAAATGACTATAATTGGAGGGAGTGCAACTTTAGTTTCTAGATAGTCTTTTCAATCCAGAGAATACATTCAATTTAGATTAATTAAATCGTATAGTTTAAACTACTATTAGACAAAGTGCTTATTTAAACATAACTATTTGATTGAATTTTCTTTTGATTAATTGTCTTATCATTTATTTCCTTTGGCTAATGTGTAAGTTTAGATTTAGATTTAGTTTTATTTTTATTTTTATTTTGTTATTAAAAACCCATAAAATTGTCCCTTTATTTATTATCTTTAGACTAGTTAATAATATTAGGATTTGTAATCCATATCGCTTCTTTATAGGATTTTGTTCCTATTTACCATTTTCTTTTAGAAAATTAAAATTTTCATTAACTCTGAAAATAAAGAAATAATACAAGCAGTTGCCATCTCCACACAAAAAAGTACAATCTGATAGATTATTTAATAATGATCTCAATGCATATATCACTAATTTCTTAGAGGCTTATGACATTTAAAATCAATTGGGCGATTAAATGCTTATATCACTAATTTCTTAGAGATTTATGACAATTACATCAATTATCCCTTGGGAGAGTCTTGCGAACAAGTTCTTTACTAAATACTTTTCACCGTTTAAGATAACAAAGTTAACGAATGATATATCTTCTTTATAGAAACTTGATAATAAAGTTTTATATGAGACATTGGAGGTAGAAGGATTTCCTAAAGAAGTGCCTATATTATAAATGCAAGTCCAAATATTATATAATGATTTTGGATGATTCTATAAAGCATATGATTGATATTCTAGTCGGTGAAATGTTGGAGGTAGTCCTTGAGTTAATATAGAACATGACTATGAATAACTAATACCAGTAAGTGACCAGAGTAAGAAGTGACAAAATAGTTGAAAGTTAAAATATAAATGTTGTAACTACATTAGCGGCTTAAATAGAAGCAATAATAAAGAAATTTGATAACCTAAGCTCACCATGTATGACAACTTATGCTATAACTTATAAATTCTATGGGGGCGAACATCAAAAAATGAAATGCCTAGTTGGAATCCTATAGTTGATTCAGTGGAGTAGGCTGATTTTTTAAGAAATTTTTAGCGGCAAAGCAATCTGTATAATACAAACATAAGTTAGGATTAAGAAACTATCTAGGTTTCTCTTAAAATAAACAACAAGTCTAAGGATCACCTCAATAAATGTTTTCATAAGTACATTAAAGGGAGAAATAGTAACATCTAGAAGTGATATTGAGAGAAGTTATGATAGGAATGAAGTTATTTCTAACCCTAAGGAACATACTCAAGTGGTCACCTTAAGGAGTGGAAAATTTTGACCAATGAAACAAAGAGAGAGTTCGATAAAAAAGATATTGATCTTGAAAAAAAGATAAGAAGATGAGAGTAAACTAAAGGAATTAATAAAATAATATAAACAAAAAGATTCTTACCTAGTAATGCTAAGACAAGAAAAAAGAGATAGATAGTTCAACATATTATTTTAACTTTGTAAGAAACTTCATATTAACATTCCTTTTGATAAAACTCTTTTGGAAGTTCCTCAATGTGATAAGTTCTTAAGGAGACTCTAAGCAATAAAAGAAGCTAGAGGAGCTTTCAACTATAAAAAAATGAAGAATGCTCAGCTACTCTTCAGAACAAGCTATTATAAAAAGATGAAAAGTCCAGAGAGTTTTACTATCCCTTTTATAATTAGCAATTTATCTATTGATAAATGACTAGCTAATTTAGGTGCTAGTATTAATTTGATGTCGTACTCTATTTTAAGAAATTAGGGCTATACGAACTTAAACTAATTAAGATTTGCTTACAACTAGCTAAAAGATCAATTAAGTATCCTAGGAGAATAATTGAAAAAGTGTTTGTTAAGGTTGTAAATTCATTTTCTATATGGATTTTGTTATTTTATATTTGGAAGAAGATATTGAAGTATGTCTAACCTTAAATAGACCATTTTTAGCTACAACAAAATCTATAATAGATACACATAAAGGAAAATTAACACTGAGGGTTGGAGAGTAAAAATGTAAAATTTAAAATTTTAAATGCATTAAAACACTCTATTGCAGATGATGATAATTATGACTCCCTTAATATATTAGACAATGAAATACCAAACTCTTTGTAGTGAGCTATACAAAAAGACACCTTAAAACATTACTATCAATAAAGGATAGGAAATTGACATGAAAGGTGAAGAGTTGGAGCAAGTAGCCTATTTAGAAGCAAACAAAGACCTTTTAACAATGAAAGACTAAGAATATAATGTGAATAATTTGACAGAAAATGGAACCATTTATAGAGGAACCATAGAACTTAGAATTAAAGCAATTACTAACGCATCTTTAACATGCATTTTTGGAGGAGAACTCAATATTATTAGTGATAATTATAGCTAGGTTATCGAATGAACAAAATGATAAGTTACTATGAGTGTTACATGAGCATATACAAGTTTTGGCATAGAAACTTTATGACATAAAGGGGAACAACTCTTCATATTGCACCCAAAAAATTTTAATAGAAAAATAGCACAAACCTGCAATTCAACCTTAGAGAAGATTAAATTCAAACATGAAAGATATCATAAAAGTAGAGGTTGTAAAACTTCTAAACTTAGGTATAATATACTTTATCTTTAATAGGTTATTGGTAAGCCTTGTACAAATAATACCAAAGAAAGTAGAGATGATGGTTGCTCCAAATGAGAAGAATGAGTTGATCATAATGATGACCATTTCCCTCTTTCATTGATTTATTGTGTGGAGAGTTTGTACAAACTACAAAAAAATAAATGTTGCAACATGTAAAGATCGTTTCCCTCTGCTATTTATTGACCAAATATTGGCACATATCTTAAGGCATATGTATTATTATTTCTTAGATAGGCATTCAAATTATTTTTAAATACTATTCAGGTTATTTTCAAATCCAAGTGGCAACTATGATCAAGATAAAATCACGTGTACTAACACATATAGAACATTTACTTATCTTAAAATGTCGTTTAGAGTATACAATGCACCATCAATACTTTAAAGGTACAAGATGATAATTTTATGGTATGATTTAAGAGGTAGTGAAGGTATTTATGGATAATTTTCACTCTTTGGTGATTCTTATGATCGATTGATTTATAATATACAAAAAGGTACTGCAAAGATGTAAGGAGACTAATCTAGTACTAAATTGAGAAAAATGTTGCTTTATAGTGCAAGAAGGTATAATGGTGGGATAAAAAATTACATATCAATAAATTAAGATGGATAAGACAAAATTTAAAGCGATTGAGAAGCTACTAACACCTATGTTAGTAAAAGCAGGACATGCTAATTTCTATAGATGCTTTATAAAGGACTTCTCCAAAGTAACTTAGCACTTTACCGACTTACTCCATAAGGATTTGCCCTTTACTTTTTCTATAACTTGTTTGAAGGCATTTATGATCTTAAAGCAAAAGCTAAATAGTGCCTCCATCATGGTAGCACTAGATTGGAATATGCCTTTTGAACTTTTATGTGATTTAAGTGCCTATAGTGTACTTATGATTGGAAAATAGAAAAATAAACATTTTAAAACTCTAATTGATGCTAGTACAAATTACACTATCATTGAGGAGTTGTTAGCTATAGTATTCACATTTAAAAAGTTCAAATCATACCTCATGTTGTCTAAATTCATTATTTTCATAGATCAATCAACTTCGCGTTCGTTCTTTGTATTTGTGATGCTAAACCTATTTTAATTAGATGAATTTTGTTACTACAAGATTTTAATTTGGATATAAGAGATAAAAATAAGGTAAAAGCTCTAGGAATAAACCTATGTTTAGAAAATCAAATCTAGAGGAGTTGGATGAAGAAGATATAGATGGCAAATTCCCTAATGAGCAATTATACTTTACACAAGAATTTAATTATTTTACTTGGTTTGCAAATTATGATAACTATTTAGCAAAAAAAATTATATTAGTAAAAGAAGAAATTCTTTTCTAATTTGAAATATTACATGTGGGAAGATTTGTTTATGTTTGAAATATGTTCATGTCAAGTTATAAACAGATGTATACTAGAGGAAGAGATGGACTATATAATTTGACATTGTCATTTAAAGGAAGCAGGAGATCATTTAGGGTTAATAGAATTGCAACAACAGTCTTACAAGTAGGTTTTATTTGTCAAGTGTGTTTAGATATGCTCATAGGCATGTGAATATTGTAATGAATTTCAAAGATCAAGTAATATTTCTTGAAAACATGAAATGCCTCTTTTAAAAAATTTAATTTATGAACTATTAATTTGTGAGGGGTTCATTTCTTAAGCTCATTCCCAAGTTTGTATAGGAATAAATACATTTTAATGACAATGGATTACATATCAAAATGGGTAAAAGTGATAACTGTGCCATCCAATTATTCTAAATTCATTACAAAATTTGTCAAGAAGACATTTACTAGATTTGACATACTTAAAGCGATAATTAGAGATAGAGGAACACACTTTTACAATGTAAAATTTGATAGATTACTATGTAAATATAATGTCATGCACAAAATTACAACCCTATCACTCTTAACTAGCAGCCAAGTATAACTATATAATAGGGAATTGAAGAGGATTCTAGAAAAAATACTAGACAACTCTAAGAGAATTGGTTGTTAAAGTTAGATGTTACTTTTTAGGCATATAGAACAACTTATAAAAACCTAATGGAATGACACTATATAGGTTGTTCTTTAAAAAAAGATGTCATATTCCTATTGAGTTAGAGCATAAAGCATATTAAGCCACTAATTGAAAAATACAAGTCATAAGAGAGCGTTAAAATTGAACAAACTAGAGAAATTACGAACATAAAAATACAAGAATTTATAAGAAGTGAAAAAGTGATGAAAAGATCAACACCTTTTGTTTAAGGTGTTTGCAAATGGTGATCAAGCGCTCATATATAATTCTTGCCTAAGGTTGTTTTTACAAAGCTCAAATCAAGGTGGTTTGGCCTATTTACCATCATAGAGGTATTCCCCTATTCATCAAGTTGATGAAAGAAGTCTGAAAAAAGAGTTTTTAAGAAAGCACTTATTAGGAGGTAACGCAACCATCTTTTAATTTTATTTATCTGTTAATTTAAATTTGTGTGCTTATGGTTATTTTTACTAATATTACAATAAATTTATCTCATTTCTTTGTATTTTTCTTTGTTATTGTAGTTCAAATTTTGTAAGTAGTAAGCAAAAATGAACAAGCATATAGGTGACAAGCTTTAAAAAATAATTAAGATCAAAGATCTAAAGAATAAGATATCGAAAGCTTAAAATTCAGGTATGTAATGGCTTTAAGAATTGAACATGACCTCGGATATACTTGTCCCAGGAGAAACAATAGGATCCACGGCCTAGGGATATGGGCATGTAATTACGCTGCTAAAGACATTAAGATCCATAGTCTGGGACACATATATGCCCTAGTTGTGTATTTAAAAACCTTTTCCTAGAAGATCCCATAGTCTAGACTACACTTATGTCCTGAAACCATCTACAAACCTAGAATCACCATGGTTTGTATCACAACTATATTATAGATCGTGTCTTATAGGATTAAATAGTCATCTTCACTATGAATCACCTTTTTACTAGACTCTTTATGTTCTAATATCATTCTTCTTTGTTTATCTCAAATTATCACACGTATAATCAATTTTAGCACACAAACAACCTCTCCCACACATATAGAATCCAAAGAACAATGTAAGGCATAAAATTAATCAAAGGAAAAGGAGAGCCATCACAGGAGAATGTATAAGAAGAGAAGAAACACTACTAAAAACCCGTCTTATCCTTTCTCATATCTAAGATGTCTAAGATACAACTATTTAAAATCTTTATCTTTATAAATAGTAGGATTATGAATTAGAATGCTTTGAAAATAATAGTCATAATAGAGGATAGATTGATTACGTGAGATGGACCAAATTCTTTAAGGTGGATAAATTGTACTTTAGGTAAATCACTCTAGAAATTCTATTGTCTATAAAGGTCAATATAAATTTTAGTATCAATAATAGGATTGGTGTTAAAGTTTTGTCATAAAATAAAAACTAGAATATGTTTTTCAATGAATTTATGATGAAGTATGGGTATTAATCCTTATACTAAATCAAAATAGACTCATCCAAGGATCAACCAATATCAATTATTCTCCCTAAAGTAATTGCCAAAATATTATAAAAATGCATTACAACGTTTAATCCATTTATTCTCTCACTGAGTCTATAAATAGGCAAGTCATATCAACTATTCATTACTTGCATTGTGTCATCACACATTCTATTGTAAGAAAAGTAAAAAAAATAGTGGCATGGTTACACTTCATAATCTATTTTATCTAGGGAGTATGGTGTGACAATCATTATGAAACCTCATATCATGCTTCATAACATACTTAGGTGATATGGAAAAGCAATAGATAAAGTGTATTGTTGGAGGATACTTGTTGACCAGGTTGTCAAAGAAGTCAGATGTATACAAAAGTTTGCCCATTTTGACATTTCGTTATTTTACACTCACTACCAACTTTATGATGATGGAAAAGAACATGTTGAGAAAAATCAACAGTGAATGTCTTACCTCAAAGTGTAAGAGGCCAACTGAGATGAAGATAAACCCACAATCCTAATAAGAATCCAATTTATATAGAACAAGTTCGACGGATATATTGAAAATGGTCTCATATTGAGAAAACTATAAGAATGTTTGTACATTATTGCCCATTGTTTAGACTAGTTGGAGCATCGAGTTTCTTAGCCTATTATCAATAATAAGACTTCCAAAATTTTACTATATCCTCTAACTAATTAACTTTCCATAGTACCCATTGATGTTGACTTGCTAATAATCTTGATGATTCTATTTCTTGATATACTGTTCGTTAGAATTTTGGGATTTTTAATATACTCAATTTTTCATTTTGTTTTCTTATTGTAGACTAATATAACTCTATTGTCTTATTTTCCATCTTGTTTTTCTATTATTACATAGTTTGGTAATTATAGTTTGTTTCTATATATTGGTTTTCAATTATGTTTGCATTTTAATTTTTTGTGTTTTCTTTAGTTGTATTGTTCTCAAGTTATAAATAAAATTTAGATTTATATAGGCAACAAATGATAAACAGGGACTAAGAAGTTTATAATCCCTTTTTATTTTCCACCCTTTTTTTGTTCTTATCCTTAATGTTTGCTTTATTTCTTTATATTTTGTACATTGAGTATCATGTATAACTTAAGTGTGAAGAGGAAATCAATTATTTATAGGCCTTGCTTTGCTTATCAATTTTATTATCATTATATAAAATGGAACAATTTTGGGGAAATTTTTTTATAAAGAAGATTGATCAGATGAAATTATAAATTTAGTTATTTTGTGATTTGATTAGTTTAGACCAATAATTATGAGCATTGATAACTTAGTTATAGTTTGCTCCAATAATCATAAAATGGATATTAATTGGTATTATGATATTTTTACATATTTTAGTCATATCATCATGTTAGAAAAAAAGGTCTTTTTAAAAATTTTAGTATATCATTGAAAAAATAGATAAGTAAATAAAATAAATATAAAATATGTGAATAAGTGAGCATAAATAAATTCATTCCAGTGGCTTTAAACTAAGTGAAAAGGTTAAAATTAAAGAGTGGTACCAGTAGTCATTTGAAATAGTGACATAATTGAGTAACTAGGAGTATTTATGACAAGATGTTTGCTTTCGTGTTAAAAGGTTAGGTAACCATCCAAAAAAACCTCTAAATGTTGCTTTTTAAATTCAAAGTTTTATCTTATCTTTACTTTAATTTGGATTATTAAAATGTTTGAAAGTTTAGGCCTTTTGCTTGTGTATGTCTGCCTTATGCATTAGGTTAAGTTTTGTATATTAAGTTGATATTTACATGATTGTTAAGTTGAATTGAATTAATTTATCACTTAATCAAAGAACCTAAATGTCTAACTGAGTGATAAACAATGCAACTAAATGGATGATGGATAATCTTAATTCCTTTGATTGATTTATTAATTATTTACTAAAAATGCTACTATTTTAAGTTAAAATTGATTAAATTGATTTGCTTAAGTGTAGGGATATTTGATGTGCATGAAAAATACACATACTTTATTAAGTAGTTTCCTTGATTTTAATGCTAATTACCTTGTTTTACTTATTTTTTATATCTTTTAAGGTCATTGCATAAAATTGAACCTTTGAATGATATTATTCAAGAATTTGAGGTCATTCCAATGAAAAATACAAAGAAATTCATAATTCTTTGAGGAACATAATTTGGCCTAGACATATGTATCAATCTATACCCTAAAAAAAATCAAGTGCAGCTAGTGACAAGGTTTGAGCTATAATTGTGTAAAAGACCATGTGAAAATATTAAAGAAACAAGAAGATTTATAGTTAAGAGACACGATTACGCCAGAGGCAGTGTATTAATCTTTTAAAAAAAGATATATGGCTTAGAGATGCGATTGTACTAGAGGTCGTGTCTCTCACCCAAAGGAATTAGTTAGGCCTACTTATGGGCCATGGATTTAGATGGACTAAAACATATTTAAATATGAAAATTATAATTTTTAGGAGACTTTATCCAAATTAAAAAACACACACACACACATTAGAAACATCTTTTTCTTTCAAAAAGCTAGGCTTAGTTTTTTAAAGGCTTCTCTAATCCTTAAAAAAAAGGCATTTGGAACTTTTTTCACTAGAGAATCAAGATCTAGATGTCATCTTAATATATCAAGTTATCAATATAAATCAGGATTTCATCTAGATTTATTTGTACCATAACTTCTTTATTTTTGTTAAGCATAATTACTAAATAATTTTCTATGATTAGGTAGGAAAAATTCTAGAAGTTAATTCTACATGGATTGATTTGGTTTAATTTATGATATGAAAAATATCTTTATGAGTTATTTTTGATTGGTTTTGGTGATCATTTATTCTTGTCAACATTTAAGTCTTATCTCAATTCATATATTGATAACTTGAGAGATCTTACATATGACTGGATTATGACTTAAGTAGAGGGGTTAAATAAAATGCTCAACAGAGGCCGACATGATTTTCCTAGTGTTAGTTTAAAACTTTTTACAGAATTTCATATAATGGAATGCATTTTAAAAGAGATGTTAGCAATGATAGAGATACGGGTGAACCAACTAGAGAATAGATGACTATAATCTAGAGAGTGCAATTTTAATTTTTGGACAATCATATTGATCTAGAGAATATATTCAATCTAGATTAAATAAATTATAAAGTCAAAATTATTACTAAGATAAATATTCATAAGTATAGCTTTTTGATTAATTTTCTTATATTTTTTCCTTGCATATTATATAGGTATAAATTTATGTTTACTTTATATTTCATTATTAAAAAATATATAAAATCTATTTCTTTACTTATTATCCTTAGAATAGTCAATAGTTGCTTCTTCTTGGGTTTAACCCTATTTACCATTATATTGCTTATCAATGATAAGTGCAATTGCATAATTTATGAGTTAAAGATTTATATCTGGAAAAGATTTTGTAGAATTGACACATATTTCCACAAATCATATGGAGCAGCACCATTTTATAAAAGAACTAAGGTTTGGATATAAGTTCCTAAGAGCCTAATTTAAATCTTTAAGCTTAATAATGATTAAAATCGATTGCATATTTTTTTTTCCTATGAATGCCTTTATGAATTTGTTTGGACCATTGAGGGTCTGAATGACGACATAGATAGCAGAAATTCCATAATAAATTAGTTGCTAAAAGATGAATTGTGCAAAACCTAACTCAAAGACCTAATTTTGTTCCTTAAGGTTTTATTTATGATAAAAGACATAAACCTCACATATTTTGAAAAATATTTAATCTTTAAAATTATCGAAAAAATTCCTTCCTTTAGACTTTAGTTAAAAATAACAATTAAATACATATATCATGAGCATCACACTTGTACTAATCAAATATTGTTTACATTATGATCTAACCCAGCCTTAAAAATTGAATTAAACTAATTAAAATTTGACTCAAACTAATAATTTATTATAATTATCTTCAATTATTAATTTACATAAAATTTAGTTGGTTTAGATCATATTTAGGATCTTAATTGGATTACCATATTACAACATTTGATTAGTCTATATCTAATGTTCATATTGTACACAGTTTGTCATTATTTTTTAACCAAAGTCTAAGAGAAAGGGTTTTTCTAAAAAATTAAAAATTGTAAGGAGTTTTTAAAAAATTAAATATTAGGGGGCTTTCTAATGTTTCTTGAATTAGACGGGAAGATTATGTCTTTTACCCTTTTATTTACTTTATAGGCCCAAGTTCGAAAGTAGTATTTACGATAAGCCTAAGGCTTTAGGTTAGTTTAAGTTTACCTAAGTAAAAGCAATTAGATCATTTTCTTTTACCCAATACACTTAACCTAAATAAAGCCAACTAAGATCGATTACAAGTTGTAGGTATTTTAGCATGTTAAGTCCATTTTGGCTTAGTTAGTTTTAAAATGAACATTTTTGTTATGTCAATTCAGTCCAACTAAACTTATTTTGACTAAATTTTAACAAACCACTTTGAGTACAAAATCAATCCCATTTTTGTTTTAATATAGCTTCTTTTATTTTTTATATTGATCAAAATCATTTACGGTTTCCTTAAAGATTATTACCTTTGGGAGAAGGCATAAATTATGATTCCTCTTATAATATAGTTATTGTTGACGTTAAGGCTAGAATTAAATATATACCTAACCTCCCATAATGAATTCATCCATTTCTATTCTTCTCTTATCAATTTGTTGTTTCATTCTCTCTCAAAGAGTGTTTCCTATACTACCAAAAATATGAAATCACCAATAAGGGATATAACTGGGAGGGGTAACCATATAGTATTCATAATGGGATTGAATCAATGGTAACATTATAAGTGATATTGTACAACCACTCTATTAAAGATATCATTTCTACCCATTTTTAGAACAATTCCTAATATGTAACATTGAATAAGTCCTTAAATTTTTGTTTACAAACTCAGTTTATATATTAGATTAAGGGTGATAAAGTGTGGACATTTCTAAGCTCACATCTAAAAGTATGAAAGATTTTGTTACAATAGAAAAACTTAGGTATACAAGTTTTTATTACTCATTATGACTTATGATATCCCATGAAGTCTAAAGATATTGTTTATAAAAAATTGAGCCACCTCTAGTGCAAAATAACTATTTTTAAGTGCTATAAAATACAAATACTTACTCAATTGGTCCATAACAAGAAGCATCATTAAAATTTCCCTAAAGCTAAGCAAATCTTTTATGAAAATCATGTTTATTTTTATCTAACACCCCTAGGCAATGGTAAAGGATTCAATAATCCAGGATAAGTCGCTAGATTGTATTTTGTCCCTTTGAAAAAGAATGCACCTTTTTATATAATTTTATCATTAATCAAACCTTTACAATAGAAAAAATTTTATAGCATTTTAGCAATCTAAATAATATCAAAATGCTCTCCTTAAGCTCTATTGTGCCCTTTAGTTATGATTTTTTTAATGTATGGTTGAAACTAATAAACAATTTTTCCTTCCATCTTAAACAAGTCATCTTTCCACCCATTAAGTATTAAAATATAACAATACACCCTCATCGTTAAGCTTATTAATGAGATCCTATAATGGTGAATCTCTGGCCCAACTCTCCTTGAATTCATCTAATAATAATTTCTGCACTTAATAAATAGTCAATATAAGGAGCTATGCATTAGTGAATTTAGAGAAAGATTTAATTTCCATCCTTCCATTCTTGTAAGGTATTTCAAAATCATACCCAAATAACTTAAGTAAACAAGTTTATGATTAGCCTTTAATACAAAATGTCTCTCATTTAAGTAATTATGCCAATATTTGATGGATTTAATAAGAGTTGCTTCATCTCATAAGTAGATAACCCTAAGTGTCTAGGTGTAAATGCTTTGCTAAAAGAAATAATATAGGATGTTGGTTGTGATGACGCATATTTAGAATGCCCAGTCCACTGGCATCAAATTTTATTACAAATATTTGTGAGAAGTTTGGTTTGGCTAAGATAAGGACTAGCATAACTACTTCTTTAAGCTTATAAAATGCTTGTTATAATTCATTATTCTAAAACCAAATTAAATAAGGTATTCTTTTTTTTTGTAAATTTAGTCAAAGTGTTAGTCATGCTATCATAATGCTTTATGAATATTTTATAATAACTGCTAATACTAAGGAAACCACTTAATGGTGTAAGAGAATTAGGAGTTTTTCCATTTTTTTTTGCCTTTACCTTCCTAGGACTAGTAGATACTCCTTATTTAGAGACTGAATATCCTAAGTAAGCAACTTGTGTTACACCAAAAATACATTTACTTCCCTTCACTTATCATTGATTATCCTCCAATAACTTTATAAAACTTATTAAGGCATTTTAGGTGATGTTAAAAGATGTAGTATATATAACAATGAAATAAAAGAATACAAAGATATGGTTCATTAGATATGACTTGAAAAATCTCATTCATGAGATTAAAAAAAAATTAGGGAGCATTGATAAATCTAAAACAATAATAAAGAAAAATCATAATGCCTTTTGTAAGTCTTGAAGGCAATCCTGCGAACATCTTCCAGTTGAACTCTATTTTGATGATACAAATGTCAAGTCAAGTTTCAAATACAAACTACGACTATAGAGCTTATTAAGAAACTCCTAATTAAGGGAATATGGAATTTTTCCTTAAGGTGTGCTTGTTAAGTTCTCTATAGTCTAATACATTCACAAGATGTTATCTTTCTTCTTAAATAACACCACTAGTGGAAGCATGTGGACTAATACTATGTTGAATAAACCTTGTTTCGTCAATTCCTATAATGTAATCTCAACAACATCCTTATATACTCCAAAATATAAGTGCTTGTTAGAAAATAAGTTTACTAAACTAGCTCGATTATGAAGATCTTAAGTGGAATATTACTTATGATTATGAATTTTCTCATTATGATGATTGTATCATTAATCTTTAGAGTTAAGATTATCAAAGTGGAATTCCTATGTTCCTTTGTTCTTTATTAGTGATTTAATGAATTCTTTGACTAGAGTAAACTGAAATTTGAAAAGATATTTTTAAAATATTAATTATAAATTAATTACTAGTTAGCAAGAATGAACATAATTGGATTTAAATATAGTAAATACTAATTCCGTAATCTATGTTCAACTTGAATATTGGATGAGAAAAGTTTTAAATTATACATTATAATCATGCAAAAAAATAGGTTAAGTCAAACCACTTTGACATTTCTAATGTTTTAGTAGTACATTTCTAATGTTTGGGTAGTCATGACATTATCATTAGATGTCAATCTTGATTTAAGATTATAAATTATTTACTTAGAGAATTAAAGATAAATTAAAAAAAGTTTCAATTTTTCTTATTCTAATTATGAATTAGAATCATAATTTATAATCATTGTCAATATATTATTAACTTAATAGTTCACACATAAAGAGCAGTTGAAAAATCAATTAAAATAATTTGGACTTAATTTTGAAGAAACTTCAAGAATCAAATATGCGATATTTGATTTCATTAAAATTAAATTATAACTATAACTAAAGTTAGAGATTAATTATTATTACAATTTTAATTTTAATTAAAAGGAAACCTTAGATCATTTTTTATAAATAGGAAAAGATAACAAAGAGCTAGCATTCTTTTTTTTCCTCTCAAATATTTTTCTTTTTCTTTACTTTATGAATATTATTAGAGGCTAAAAACTATGGTTAATAGTTTAAGAAGAAAAGTTTTACAAGGTTTTAAATTGAATATGCTTTAACCCTCTTATTTGTGATTAATGTTTTCTAAATTATTCAATTAAAGAGATCCAATTAGAAAATTATAAAAATTATTTTTTTTCTATACTCACAATTTGATCATGTTCAATTTTCTTATAGTGGTATCAGAGACTTCTTTAATTGTTTAACTTGGTTAAGTTACTTGATTAATATTGATTTGATAAGTTTTAAGGTTTAAAAGCATTAGTTTATATATTTGTCTAAGGCTTAATCAAAAGGGTTTATAAAAACTCAATCATGCCTCTGAAAAATAATGGTTTTATGTGTGTTTCTACTCAAATACTTTCATTAAATTGTATGCCCTCTTTTTAATTTTGTAAAAAAATTTATGTGAATATGGTCTTTATTATTTGTGTTTCATATAAACTTATTACATGCTCCTGTTGTATATGGAAAACATCTTACACATGTTCCTCTACTTTAAAATTTATATAAAAAAAACACTATTGAACCTAAAAAGCTAATTTTTTGGAGAAATTGTTTGAGGTTATAGATACTATATTTTGGTGTTTTGGTTTTGAAGTATATGTTTTGGGTTGTGTTTTTGTTGTGCATAAAGGGTCATGGTCACAACCTCCTCCATCACCAGTGACCTAAAAATACCTTTGAGGAATAGACAAATCCCTAGGAAAATTGATGTGATTGAAGTGAATGTTTAGATAGAAGAGAAGTAACAACAAGCGGGCAAAGAGAAGAAACCAAAAGTCGTGATGTTAGTACTAAAACCCTAGATTAGGGAAAATGATGGAGCAAAAACTAATCCTGAGCCTAACAGAAAAAGAAAGAAACTTTTTCTTTATCTCTTGAAGCTAAGATCACTCTAAATTCTATAACATAATTAATGCATGGACATTAAGCATAAACATAAATTGTACCTTATTATATGGCTTGACCTTTTTTGTTATTTCTCTCAAATTATTTCTAATATTAGTTCGTCATAACCACTGTAGTTGCATACGTGTTTGACCTCTAATAATTTCTATAGAAACAAGTTTAGAAAACTCTAAAATTCATATAAAAAGGTTAGGAAAGAAGTGTTACCTCCTTTAAAACCTAAGTTTATTTATAATAATATTGAAAACTATTTTTAAAGTATCATTTCACCTTATCTAAGGATTTCTCAAATTAATACTAATTTGGAATAACATAACATTTCCCCTTATTACTTTAGGATGATGAATCTTATATTGATTACTTAACTACCATCATATAGTTTATACTATATCCAATGACTACAAATTGAGTTACCTACATATAAGAAATGTCATAAGTAGTATCAAAACATAGAGATTCTTATATAAGATAATTTAAAGATCTCAAGTCAAAAGATCACTTATACAATCATCACAACTAGAATTTTCATAAACATTTAAGTAATATTCCATATGTTCTCATATAGGGTCAATTTAGTGAACTTATTATATAAAAATACTCACATGTTTGTGAAAGTATCTCCATAATTTAGTCTATAAGATTAACTACTTCTTTGAGAAACTACAGGATATATGGTCTATTTTAGTTGTACATTTTGGAGTTACTTTAATGACTAAAGTGAGGTTACTTATTATCAAATTTAACACATATAAGAAGTGATCATACCATATAACAGAAAAGTATTTAAGATATATGTGAAATATGTTAAGTTATTAGTCATGAGTTATTATATGAGTAGCAAGTGCAAACTGTGATCCATTCACTAGCTCAAAGTTAAAAGAATATGAAGATACATCTAACTCACAATAAGAGCATCAAGATAGTGGAAGATGGTATTAAGCATCTCATACTAGAAGAAGAACATCTTGACGCCTCCAAGGTGTCCTTTAAGGTATGTGTAGTTGGTCCTAGCACACATTGAGCTATGGAAAAAAAGAATAAGCATCATGGTGGGCCCAAATTGAAAAAGGGTAAGAATAATATCCATTATACTGAGGATTCCAAGAAGGCAAAATAGAAAACATGAAAAATGAAAACACCCTCTGAAAAAGCAAAATACAAAAAGAGGTGCTTTGATTATGGCAATAAAAGTCATTTTTCTCACGATTGTATCAAGCTTAAAAAGGTATAATCTTATTGTATAGACATTTATTTTGTGAATATCTCTTATTTTGTTTTTCTAATTGACTCACATCTTGTATGGATTGTAGACTCAAAAGTAGCCAAACATATAGCAAAGGATAAAGATGCCTTTATAAAATTCTGGAAAGTCCCATATGGAACACAATATGGAGACAACTCAAGAGTTATTATATAAGGGATTGGAACAGGCGAATTAGACATATATGATGATCGATCATTAATCCTACATAAAGTGTTGTTTACTTCGAAGATTCATCAAAATCTTATTTCAATGTTAATATCGATCAACTTTTGGTTTTATGTAAATTTCCACAATGGTGGCATGAATTTATGTCTTAAAACCATTTATTATTGTCATGGATTTAGGTTGGATAGTTTTATTACTTAGGATATTGTTTATTCAAATAATAACATAAGTATTCCTTATTTACATCCTTGAGTAATTTTAATGATGATGTAATTTTATAACAAGTTATTTTATGTCACATTGGTCAAAATTGAATAAGTCGATTAGTTAAAGAAGGCCTCTTAAGTTATTTACATAAAGTAGATTTACCTATTTATGAACATTACCTAGCTAGTAAAATGGAAAGAAAGCCATTTAAAAAGGAGCACAAGCTTCCTATCCATTGCAATTAATTTATTATGATATATATAGTCTAATGGATGTAAAGATGTTATACAACTATATATATTTCATTAACTTTATAAATGAATATACTTATATAGTCATGTCTATTTGTTTTTTCATATATCTAAAACATTGAATTATTTTATAAAGTATATAGGTTTGGTAGAGAATCAATTAGATAGAGAAATAAAAGCAATAATAACTGATCAAGGATAAGAATGCTTATTTAGTATGTTCAAAATGTGATGTGATGAAAGGAATTTAAAAAACAACTAAATATTCCTCAAAATCCACAACAAAATAGAATTAGAGAAAGATGGAATATAGTGTTATTACAAATGATCAAGACTATAATGGCATAAGCAAATTTACCAATCACCTATTGAGGTGATACTTGCTCAAAACCACTTATATACTTAATTGAGTTCCCTCAAAATTAGTTATGGACATTTAATATAAGTTATAAACAAGTAGAAAATCTAATATGAAAAACATATGGCCATAGGAGTGTGCTTTCTACATTCATGATCTCTCATATAAATATGGAAAACTAGGTCCAAAAGGGAAGAAAATTATCTTTATTAAATACTCTGAACAATTAAAATGATATTTGTTTATATGTGAAGAAGGTATTGAAGGAGTAGTTGAATTTGAATTACGAGATGTCAAATTTTTAGAAAATAACTTTCTAAAGTATGTTGAACTATGAAAAGACTTATTTTTACATTAGACTCTTGATTAGAATGATTCTATCATGAGGAATTATGAAGAGGGAATTTATCTAAGAGGGAGTAGTACGGGATTTGAAGAATTAACCTAAGGTCCATTAAGGATATAACTTACTATATTTGATCCAAGTAAGAGCAATCAGGACATTCATGAATTTTATTCTCATCAAGCTCTTTATGTAAAAGTAATTGTGGAATAATTCCTCGATGTCATTTTAAGATAAAAGGATAAATTCACATGATTATCCAATATAAAGAGGATAATCTAAGGAATATATTCAAGGCTCTTACTAGTCATGCCAAAGAAGAATGGATGAAATAGATGAAAGAAGAAATGACTTACTTAAGCTTAAGTTAAGTATGAGATATGGTTAACATCCATAATGAGCATAAAGTTATTAGAAATAAATGGATTATGAAAATAAACAAAAAATCGATGGAAGTATCAAAAGATATAAGGTATATTTAGCGCAAAAGGGTATATATATAATAAAAGGAAATTGATTATAATAAAACATATTCATTTGTTGTGCAGTTTGAATCTTGAATTACATAAATCTTGAATTACATAAAAAATGGATGTAAAGACTACTTTTTCTAAATGGAGAATTAGAAGAAGAAATCTATATGGAAAAACCTATAGTTTTTATTAAACACATAAGGTTTGTTAGTTATTAAAATTAATTTATGATGAAGCAGTCCTCAAAATAGTAGTCCATTCCTTTTTCTAACATAATGATTTCATATGATTGATGAAGACCATTGTGTATATATTAAGAGATCTAAAGATGAAATTTTGATTTTATCTTTACATGTCGTTGACATTTTTGTTGCTTATAATGACTATGAGTTTGTTAAGCAAATCAAAAATCGATTGTCATCCAAATTTAAGATGAAAGACATAAGTGAAACTGCATATATTCTTGGGTTAGGATTTCAATGGATCGTTTAAAAGTTTTTTTGTCATTTTCTCAAGCGACCTATATTAAAAAGATTATAAAACAATTTTGTACGCAAAATTGCAAACTAATTTATAATCATATTGTTGAAAGTGAAGGCCTCAACAAGAAATTTGTCCATCAACATCATAAAAAAGGGAATAAATGAAGAAACTTCTTTATTTCAATGTAGTTAGAAGTCTCATATATGTCATAACAATGTCAAATATTTGTTACATTGTTAGAATGGTGAGTAGTTATCAATCAAATACAGGACATGCACATTGGAAAGTATTAAAGAGCATATTGAGGTATATATTAGGTACTGTTAATTAGATATTGTGTTATCAAGGTAACTACCTACATATTGAAAGGTATATAGATACAGATTGAAGAGGAGAATTAGATAAAAGAAAACCTACCTATAGATTTGTTTTCTTAGTCTACAATAGTGCTATATCATAGCAAAGTAAGAAACAAACTTCTTTTGCATTATCCACAATAGAAAATGAATTTATAGTATTTTCAATAGTAGTACAAGAAGTTATATGATTTGATGATTCTTAATTAATTTGGGAGTCATTAAAGCTAAACTAATCCAATAATAATCACCTGTGATATTCAGATAACAATCACTTATATGAAAGATCCTACATTTTATTATAAAACACACACACACACACACACACACACACACATATTATATATATCAATGTTTTAAAATTCAGACCGGACATCGAACCGGTCAAAGGAAAGATTTAAGGTTTAGAGGTTCAACCGGTAATGAACCGCTATAAAATCGGTATATAATAAATAAGAAATAAAACTTATAATCATAAGTAAAAATAAAGTATTTTATTGAAATAAAAATAAATCAATGACTATTATTATATAATAATTAATAATAAATAAATATGAGTCTAATATAAATATTAACATAACAATAAAAATTAAAATTGTATTTCTGAAGGAGATTGTGTCTCTTAAAGATTCGTAAACTATGTTTTCATCTAAAGTATTTGCATCAACTTTTTCTACTGCATTAAAATAAATTACAAATTAATAATGTATGAAATTACTCTCAATTGTAACTTATAATACAGTATAATTTTAACTTAAATATGATCAAAATAATATATAAACTAACCATTAGTAGATGTTCATTGTGACAAATGCATTTTCTTCATAAATCATCTTGATAAGGCTTTACTCTATTTAAATTTTTGCGGTCAAATTTGAACAGTTGTAAACGTTAGAATTCATTTAAATGCCTAAAAATATTAGAAATTAACTTGTAATTCTATGAAATAATAGTTAAATTTGCAACTTTTGCCTATAGAAGAACGATTGGCCAAGATCTAGAGTTTGGCATTAATACTTGTATAACTAGCCAAGTATATATATTTCTTTCATGTTTATTGATGAGCAACGAATATTTTATAAAAGTATAATTAAGATAATAATTTAAAGTTTAATATGTTTATATTTGTAAGTTTCATGAATATACTTCAAAATGAGTACTAGTGGTGGTGTAGCATGTAACCGAAAGTAAAAAAGATAATGACTTTCAACTCAAATAAAATAGAGGATGTTGAGAAGAAATATGTGACTGGAGCATTTCATAGGTGGCACTACGATTTATATAATGTTTCTAGCAAAATTATAGTAAGGTCACGAGGGATACTTGATATGTAAGAATTTTTTTTCCTTATTTTTAAGGTCGAGCTTAGTAGTTACATTTGAATTATTTATTCTATACATATATAATTATGAAATCATATGCTTCAATAATTTAAATTATTCATTACAAAATTAGCTTCATAATTCTTACAAATTAATCCAATACTATCTTAATATAATTAGAGTCACTCATATTATAAACAAAGGCCCCCTTTTTTTTAATTTTCATTTACCAATTGATAAACATATGTTATAACCAACATTAAAATAATAATTTGGAATATGATTTTCTTTGTCTTTCATATCTAAATTAATCTAAGTCAAATATATAAAAATAAAATCAATTATAAATTTCTCATAATATTAAAATACTTCTCTAATTTTTGAAATTTTTAAAAATTAATTCTTAATTAATATTCATTTACAATATAAAATTTAATAATATAAAATTGATAATTTTTATATAATAACAATAAAAGATATTATAATTAAGAATTATTTTACAAAGATCTATATTTAGTTTTAAGTCAAAAGAAGAAAGAGGTAAATACCAAAGACCGAGAGTTTAAGAATGATACAAAGAGACAAAGCAATTGTTAATGAAATCAAAGGTTTTAAAAACCGGATCGAACCATTCGGTTTGACCAAAAAAAAGTTGAACCGGACGATTTTTATACAGAGAAGTTCTTAGACAAAACCGAACCGGACCACTGATCGATTCAAACTTTTTCTGGTCGAACCGGACAGCCCGGTCCAGTTTATATATATAGATAGATATGTACAATTATATAATAGATATAGTTGCACGTGATGAAGTTAGATTAAAGGATATATCTACACGAGATATGATGACAAACTCAATAACAACTAATTTCCCAAGATATATATATTAGGGATATGAAATCACTAGGATTACATAGATATTAAAATCTAATTGATAAACATTTTCTATGCATGTTCATTCATTGTATCGTCATATCTAAATGCAAATATACGTTGACAATATTTATTAAGTGATAAGCATTGTATAGTACTTGATTCCGAAATATATTTACTTTATATGGCATATTTTACATATAAATTAAAGAATATGTTAGATGGATAAAAGATTGACTGCAATCGCCTCTAACATTTGAGAGGACTAGAGTGAGGCAAATAAAGTTTTATTATCAAGGTGATAATTGAAAGCAAAAATAAGAAACTTAAATCACAAATGTCATCTTAGACGATAATTCAAAAGGAAATTTGTTTGGAGTGATCAAATGGTCGCTATATCTATCATAAGTTGCTAGATGAGAATTTAGAAAGATGAATTTAAGAATATATCGGTGAAAGGTAAAATATTATGTATGTTTTAACCAATATCTATACGATATTACAATAATGAAAGACATGCGCTCTAAATGAAAAGGAGGTAATATCGTAGTACACGACTGTTACCATGTGCATAAAAATGATTGTGAAAAGGGATCGAAATAAGTCATAAGATCTCTACCTACATTGTGTGAGACCCTAAATGTTAATATACCCTTATGACTCTTATCTAATTCCTAAGAATTAAATTTAAAAGAATGTTATCATAAGATCATGTGTAATATAATCTTATAGGACAATTCTAAGAAAACGAACTAAATTCAATTTGAAAGAATTTAGAAGGAAAGGAAGTCATTTTTTTAGTGACTCGTATAAAAAATGTGTATTTAAAGATGACCACCCTCTGTTAATAAGAAAATTAAATAAAATTGTAACACAATAAAATAAATGATATCAAAGGAGGTTAAAATACAATGTATGACCTAAAATATATCCACTTATTATATATTTCTAATAAATATATGACAATAAATTCTTTCAGTCGATTAAACCAACTACTAAAGGTTGACTGTAATTTTGAATTAAACTATATAAATATCAAATTAAATTTGAAACTAATATATTATCATAAAACATTTTAGATTCGATAAGTGGCCACAAAATTTTCTCTACACATAACATTAACAAATGATGCATAGCAGAGCTTAGACTTTGCGTTTAAATTTCTTACACCTATCGCAGGTTGTTTCATACCATATTTACACTAGGCAGGAGATGCAGCCATGCTAATGCCCCAAGAGAATCTTCCGTCGCTCGTCTCTTTTGTCAGCAATGCATCCTGAACTGATCAACGAGGTTATCCAGGTTTCATCAGATCTAACAGGTTCATCATCATCATTCCTGTGCCAGCTCCAATAGGCATGAGTCGAATTAACAATTTTGAGCTCCCCATGGCCAAAACTTGCTTCGCGGAAAGCTGACCACTCTGGCGGTGGCTCTTTGTATCTACGGACACGCACATCACAAAGTTAAGTCTTACAGAATAAAATATCAACCAACAAAAGATCAGGCCATTATCTCACCCTGAATTAATCACTATCTACTTTTTCTCCTTTTTGGTCCTCATACTTGCATTCCTGCCCAATCAATGGTGCAGGACTTTATGCAAACGCAAGAATAACATGGGACAATATTGCGCTTTTCACTGAGCAAGGTGGCCTGATGCTTTATATATGTTTTAAAATTTTACAAAGAGAATTAACCATCCAAAACATACCACTACCTAAGACTTTCAAAAGTTGATAACTAAGCAGTAGTTTAAACGTTATAAATCTACCATCAACCTGATTGCTGGTAATCTTGAATTCTCAATAGTGTCAGGTGAGAAAAACGATAAGATATTCAATTTCTACCACAAACATGAAATACTCAAGTTACGTGCAAATTGTGAAAGCTCCAAGAAATGGGACATACTTGCGAGCTAAACCTTCTCTATTTCCCCCATCACCAATGGTTATATGAACCGCACCACAAGGATCACTTCTTCCATTATTCACACGTAGCTGTCAAAAAAGCAGCAGATAATAGTAGCCACTTTCTATTATATGAAAACGAAAAGGAAAAGTAAGATGGCTCCATACTGTTCGTTCATAAGCATGCACATGGCCAGCAAGTACTATATCAGCACTGGAAGCATAAAGTAGTGGCTCCATGGCTGCCATCATCCCATCCCCTTCACATTTATGGGCCTCATTACTATTATACCATGGTACATGGAATAGAACAATAAGCCAAGGAGTCTTCTTCCGGTCCACCTCTGCAAGATTTGCCTGCAGATCAGAGTCAAATCGAGATCCATCATTTGAACAAATGAATTGAGGTCAGAGAACAGTGAATTCTATCCTCTCATAGCTCTGTTTAGCTAAGCATTGACCAGGAAAAAGAAAAAAGAAAAGAAATGTCCACAGCCTAATCTGACATAATATATCTAGCTAGAAATAGAGTACAGAGGTCTAGACATCCAGATACGTCATTATGTGATCTTCAGTTAACGATATAGTTTAATAGGGGACACAGATCAAATGTTCTTATTTTAGAGATACAACCAAAGGAATTAAGATAATTATCTAGTTGCAAGCACTTCTGCTTTTACACGATATATCTTCAGAACAGTACACAAAAATAATAGACCCTAAAGCAATCAAACATTCCTTATTTCACTCTAACATGAAACATGATTTAACATCCGCTCGCTTAAAAGTCAATTCAACTCAGCATCAATAAACAATTGGCAAGTTCGCACATGGAGGAAAAGGTCAGAATTCAAAAACAGAGAATCTCCCTAACCTTGAGCCAGTTATATTGATTCGAGGACTCATCATAATCTGTATACGAACCAAGCATGATAATATGAGCTCCTGCAACTTCAAAAGAATAATAAAGATTTGAATTTGATCCACTTTCCTCAAATGGCATCTTCCATCTAGAATTATAGGATTCAAACCCATGCTTGAACAATGGTATACTTTCTTTTTCATGATTTCCTTCTGTTACCATCCATGGCCTTGAACTGGCTAGAGGCTGAACCAACTTGCCAAACGTGTCCCAT